>OY744525.1:102557374-102877374 GCA_963556195.1 Sepiola atlantica | reverse complement strand
AGCCTTTCGACATAAATACTGGAAAATTTTGTGACTGTAAACCAAAGAAAAACGGTTTTGTTCGACCAACGTTGATTAATGAACAATATTTTATTTAAGAAAATATGTTTTATTGTATTATATCATGTACAATTAGATTAACATTAGAGCATTTTTCGATCGCGTCTAAATTTGTACATTTGAAAGACGGGTGTAGGAAAAGAAAGTCTTTGTTAAAATCCATTTGGGTCCCTTTTATTTGATTGTTTATTTAAAAAATGTCTGTCAGCATAGATATTTTGCTAAGAATGTTGGAATCACATCAAAAAGTTTGGTGTGTTATGTTTGTTTTTTTAAAGATAGTTGTGTGTTGAGATCATGTCAAAGTTACTAATTTAGTTTTGTAATAATTTCAGAAAGATTGGCATATTTCGATTGCTTGCAGTCCTTTTCTAATTATGCTGCATATCCAGGGTTTGTTTCCGATTCTGTTATCAATGAGGTCGCAAAAGTGTCGGCACAAGTTGTATTCCATATAAATGACTTGCCGTTTGCAAATGGAAACACCGCCAGGCCATTTGTTTTCTCTTTTGTTGAATCCAAGACATTTTATTTACTATAAAACTAATCTCTATTTCTATATAAATGAAATGATTTTTATATAATTAGAAAAATTAAACATGATTTTTTATGTTTTCTTTCAAGCCATATTTTTTTAATGTATTTAAAGTAATCATTTTTAGGTGAAGTTAGAGCATAAAGATAATTTACCTTAATTTTCAAGTAAGATATTTTGTTGTATTTAAAATCATAACTATATTCTTTATGTATAATTTGAATTATTCCGACTACTGTTCTCATCTTGAGTATTATCTTCACAACGTTTCGGCCGCTGTAACCTCCTTTTCAAACTTAGGAATATTTCTCTAGAACTCAGGAATATGGACGGAATTTTGACCGGAACCCTTTATTTAATCCACAAAGTTAGCATGCTCTCATTTCATCAGACATTACTGAGAGAAGTCTTCAGTAATTTGCAATTAATTGTATCGCCCGCACCGAGAATTGAACCTTCAACCTTCAGATGACTGTCACTTAGAACTGAATTTTACTTAGTACTATATCCATGGGTCCTTGCAGACAATTCCAGTATTAATTTTGGGAGCCTTAAACTTATTTCTATTGTAATGTGTAGTCTTACTACTTATCACTATATACCACTACTTTTATTACTAGAGTCAACAAATGGCCTATATATATATATATATATATATATATATAAGATAGATGAAAGAAAAGGTATAAACATGTACAAATGACAAATTTATTTCAACTTCGATTGTTCAATGCAAGGTGTACTCGGTAAAACATGTTTATTATTCTTTCAGGAAAGAATAATAAACATGTTTTTACCGAGTACACCTTGCATTGAACAATCGAAGTTGAAATAAATTTGTCATTCATACATGTTTATCCCTCTTATTTCATCTATCTTATAATTGCTCTATCTTGTATATTGAGCTTAAACCATTTCACTATAGGTTCTATCCACTAAAAGTATACTTTTAGTTTCATATTTTATATATATATATATATATATATATATATATATATATATATATATATATATTATAACCTTATCTATTATAATTAATGGTTCCCATATTGTATTAAATTCTATACAAGGTCTTAGTAAGTCATTGTCACCCAACATATGTGCGGCTTCTCTATCTATAATTTATGCTTCATAACATGATGATAGATGGTTTCCCTTTCCCTCCATATGTGGTCAGCCATACCTGACTTTTCGATATCTCCATCTATAAGAGCATTCCGGTTCTTCTACTTTTAGCGAGCGACATGTCTTGCCGTTGTATATTTTCCCATACTTACATGGGATCGCATACACACAGTTCTTAGTCAAAAATCTTTCTGTAGGGGGTTTGACTCTTTCGTAGAGTTGAGTCGCTCCTGAATACGATCCTGATGTCATATGGATTACATATTCTTTGGAATTTTTCTGACACCCCTTCATGTATGGTATAAAAACCTTGGTGAGGTTCTAGGTGATGTCCTTTGGTGTTTGGTCTAGATTTCTTAAGGCTGATGTCATTCTCTTGAAATAGTTGTTTCTCTCAAGATGTTCATCTACTCCTGATATGTAGTCTTTGCTCGATGTTGTAGGCAGCAGACGATTTCTTTCTTTACATTATATGGGTAGTGGGAGTTGAAATTTAGATACTGTCCAGTAAAAGTTTGCTTTCGATATACAAATGACCTAAACCCTTGATCAGTGTGAGTTATCAACACATCTAGGAAGGATATTTTTTTATTATGTTCCTTTTCTGTCATGAACTGTATAGATTGACGGATAGAGTTCACATGGTCTTGTAATGTTTGAACATCTTTCTGGTGAAGCGAGAGTATGAATGTGTCATCCATATATCGTAGCCACATTTATATTCTATGAAAATAAAAAATGTTCTCGTATTTTAGTTTTTTAATGAATAAATGTCTGAATATAATGAGAATTTTGAAGGTGTTTTAAATTATTATTTGTATTTTTAGACTGGACATTTGTTTTTTCGTCACACAAGAATAGAATAAATTTTGTTTTATCATACTCTAGGGCTTCAAAAACTTTATAAACTGCACAATTTTTAAAGATCATAAAAATTGAAAATACAAATATATATATATATATCTTATACTAAATGTGAGTTAATAATCGTTTCCCCTATATACATGAAAACATGCTAAAATAATCTTTTGAATTGAGATTAGATATTTTTTCTATTGTTTACAAAATAAAAATGAAGAAGTTATGCTAGAATTTTGATGACTAAATATTTTTCTAGTTTGCTAATAATCAAATATGAATTTATATAATGATTGATATAAAAAATTAAATAATATTTGTAATTTAAGGTTATAAACCTTAAATTACAAGTACATTTTCAAGTTACATGGGAATGCTAACATTTTTCTTTTTCAAAAATATGTTTATGTAGCAGCTTCATATGGTGTGAAATAATCATTTGTAGCACAAAAACGAGCAACCTATCAAATTTTACTGTTTACATGATAGGATATGAAACAATTTATTTCAATATTGTTCGGAAATATAGTAACTACTCTCATTTGCAATAATTACAGGCTCATAGGGAGGCTAATTTTCGATTTCCCATTTTAATAGATATGATATTCTTCTGGAGCAGAAGAATACTCCAACCATTACCTAACTGTGCCAAAAAAATCAATTAATAAAAAAAAAAGTTTTGACTGTAATTCAACTTCCAATCGATTTTCGTGAAACCCACTTTCTCTCTGCCTTTCTCACTGCAATCCAAATCGCTTCTCCCTGCTTCCCAGCTGTCCTCTTCATTTATATCAGTTGATCTCCACATATGCAAATCAGACACCATTATAAAAACCTGCACTTATGAAGAGAAGCCCTTCTTTACCCTGTAGACACGACATGCAAAGCACCTCATTCTTTTTCCTGCTGGTAAGTGTTCTTTATTATTGTCACAATTTTACTAAATTTTAACAGAAGACAGATAAAATTCACCGTATTAAAAGTGAAATAAATTAATTTTAATGCATATTTCTTCTTTCATTCACAGATAACAGTTAGAGTGGAGAGTACATGATCTCATCGAAACACGAGAAAATATGTTATTCTTCCAGAGTTTGTAGATCAACATTTCCAGTAATTCTTCCTTTGAAAACCAACATGAAACCAAATGCTAGATGATGAAAAAAAGCTATTCAGTATTTAAGACACAATTCGTTTAAATCTTTAAAGAAAATTCTTTAAGATCTATTTATGTGTTTTTACATTAATATTTGGTCTACATGCATTTAATTACATCTGTGGTCTATCTGTAATATCTTACTAGTCATTTTGATGCAATAAAAGTCTGTCATTTTAAAAGCAAAGTCAATCTCAATAAACAGTTCTAAGACAAAATAAATAATCCAAATCATTTGCCGAAACCTTCCAACAAAAGTTGGTCTTGCTGGAACTTTTATTTTTAGTATATTCATTTTTGCAGCCAACCATTAAGAAACATTTTTAACAATTAAACAAGGCCTGTTGGCTAGGATCAATATATAGTACTTGTTCTGATACTACACTTCATCTTTCTGTCCTAGGTTATTGTAGGAGAAATCCATCTAGACTGAGGCAATTTTAATTTATGTTCCAATCCAAAGGCCCCCTTTTCGGGAGCTAAATTTCTCCAACATTAAAAACAGTCCATGTGTATAACGCTGCCCTCGTGTGGAGGCAAGTAGATAGAAATAAAATTGTAGATCGTACATAGCTTAAAACTAACATCTTTTATTATTGTACACTATGTGAGTCAACATTTCCAAAGAAACTTGATTTACAAAAAAATAGTGATATTGGAATTAAAACCTATTCTTTTATACTGAGATAATATTCTATACATTTAAAATTACACAAATACTGAAAATAAACTTTATATTTGTAAAGTGTAGAAATAAGCGTTTTCTAATTGAAATAGTACAACAAAGTTTGTCCTTGCTGAATTGTAACATTGCTGCTGGGACTCTTTTTTAGTATACTAACCATTAAGAAACGTTTTAAAAAATAAACAAGGCTGTATAAGGTTTATCGTGGGGCAAACTGACATGTTTTATATAAATTATACATTGCAAAATAGATCGCCACTAAAGTTGTACTTCCAATTTTGTTCATAAAACAAAAACTGCACAAACATTCTGTGAGTTAATATTCCCAAGGAAACCTGATTTACAAAAACAAGCAAATGCTTATTCTTGTATATTTTTAAACAAACCTTATTTTTGTATACTGAGAGCATTTTCAACTTTGCAATTTTTTGAATTGCAGAAAAATATGAATGGTAAACTATGTATTTAGGAAGTGAGAAAATCAGCGTTTTCTTATTGAAATTGGCACATAGAAAAACCTAGAGATAAACCTTATTATTGTGATGTATGTTAATAAGCATTTTCAAATGCTCCAACTTTAAAAATACATTTACAATTTTCTGTTTAGTTGCCAGGTATGCATATAAACACTGACGAAAAACCTTACTCTTGTGAAGTGTGCGGTTTGAAATTTTCTTACAGTTCACATCTAAAAAGACATATGCAAACACACACGGGAGAGAAACCTTATTCTTGTAACGTGTGTGGCTCAGCTTTTTCGAACACCTCTGATTTAAAAAGACATATGCGAATACACACCGGAGAAAAACCTTATTCTTGTGAAGTGTGTGGCTTATCATTTGCAAGGAATTCTTATTTAAAAGGACATATGCAAACACACACCGGAGAGAGACCTTCTTGTGAATTGTGTAGCATATCATTTGCAAGGGATTCTGATCTAAAAAAACACATTCAAACACATACTGGTGAAAAGCCTTTTTCTTGTGAAGTGTGTGGCATATCGTTTGCAAGGAATTCTTATTTAAAAAGACATATGCAAACACACACTGGGGAGAAACCTTATTCTTGTGAAGTGTGTGGCATATCATTTGCAACAAAGTCTCATTTACAAATACATACACGAACACACACTGGCGAAAGACCTTATTCCTGTGAAGTGTGTGGCTCAGCTTTTTCACATGCATCTGCGGTAAAAGAACATATGCGAACACACACTGGAGAGAAACCTTATTCATGTGAATGGTGTAGCATATCTTTTGCAAGGAATTCTTATTTAAAAAGACATATGCAATCTCACACGGGAGAGAAACCTTATTCTTGTGAAGTGTGTTCTATATCATTTGCAACAAAGTCTCATTTAAAAATACACACACGAACGCACACTGGCGAGAAACCTTATTCTTGTGAAGTGTGTGGCTTAGCTTTTTCCGAGAATTCTAGTTTGAAAAGGCACATACGCACACACACAGGTGAGAAACCCCATATTTGTAAGGTATGTGGGTCTGCATTTTCAGAGATTTCGAATTTAAAAAAACACATGCGAACACATACGAGGGGAGTTTGAATTACCTACTAGACACTATCCTCGAGTGTCTTCGGTCTCTCTGTACAAGGGTTTGTCAGGACGACCTGACATGAGGATACTTACCCTAACAAGTAAACCCTGACTAAATATTCAAAGGCCAAATAAGATCCCATGCAGCATCTTTATTTGGCTATTGACTGCATCATTTTCTCCAACCGTTCTTGAACTTCTTAGATGCTATTAAAATCCACACCATCTTGGTAATCGCACTCGACTAGCCTTTATCCCTATCCATTAATTGACATCCTTTTTCCGGAACGGATATTTGTAATCTACCTTATAAGAACAATCCACAAAACTACTTCACTTTCAATCAATGTCTCTTTCTCCGGACAAAACCTCTGTCTAAAAAGAAAATCCACAAAACTAGCTATCTGTTCCTCTCAGGACAAACTTTGTCCTTTTTAAGACAATTTCTCTGTCAATCTGCCGAGTTTTCCTTCAACTTCCATGTCAATCTGCCGAGTTATCCTTCAACTTCCACGCGACGTTTATATTTCGATTACTAATGTGGGTGAATCAAGTCGAATAGGCATTCAACATAAACGTCCTTGCATGCCAGCAGCTGGACCTAATCGTTCACTATTGTACCTTCTAGTAAAATAAAAAACAGCTATTTTTATATTAAACTCAAACCTTGTGTTTGTCACCTTTCTGCCATATTGTCTTCATGTCTTTACAGCAGTTGAAGGGGGTGTGCTTCAGAGGCCGCCATGTAACATATCTCCCTAGCTTCAGTAAGATGAAAACGTCTCTTTTTCTAAACAAACACACTGAAATACCTAAACAGACACACATTAAACTATAGTCATCCTCGCTATAAAAACATAACCAGAACATAATTCTTTCATGAGACTGCATACCTATGCTCGACAATGTAAGGATGCACCAAAGTCTTAGGTGGGTTGTGCTTCTCCATATTGTATGAAGTATTCCCAAAGTTATGCCGTGGAAACCTTGATAGATATAAAAATTATTTATCTGATCAGACTAAACTCGTGTATGGTGGTTATTGTTATCAAGAACAGCAAATTCATATAACAAATTTGGAAAGATAAGAAATTCAGATTTCATAAAAATTTTAACCGCAAACTTTTCATGGTCAATGAGTTCAGAGGCAATGAGTTCATGGTCAATGTAAGATGCAGGACTTCATTGGCTATAATATAGATAAATAGCGAGTCTCTACAATGAACAAAATGGAAATCAGGAAAAAGTTTGACTTTTACTTTTCTCGTTGTAACATGCGTGAAATAAAGAAGGAAGAGAATCTGAATATTCGTCTGGAAACGCAAAATGAAAAAAATCTTATCTAGTTGTTGAAATTAAAATGTAATTCTCGGTGAAATGGACAGAAAAGAAAGGTTGCATGTATACACACACGAGCGAGGGAGGGTATATGTAACACAGTAGCTTATTGCCCTTCTTTTTCCATGCCTTATTGTGTACAGGTTTGTATACAAACTTTCCTAGCCAAATTTCCTAAGAATTTAAAGCCAGTTTAAATGACTTGCACACACACGAAGTAATTGATGTTTTGTCAATTAAAATGGCTGACTTGTTTACGAAGAAATCTAAATGAATTATGATGGATTTAATCTCGTAACTTGATTACGAACCGGCTTGAAATAATAACATTATTTAGACAACGATTTTTTACATGGGAAGAATGGGGTGGTGGTGCTTTGTTAACTATTCTGTATTTTCACGTAACAATTTAATAAACAGAAGATATCGTAAAAATTGAATTTAACTTGAAAATTTTATGAAAAAAAATAACCCGGTCCAAACCTTTAATTTCGTAACGTAATTACAAACCGGATTGAAATAACATTATTTAGAAAGCCATTCTTAACATTTCTTGTCTCACTTGCAGCAATCTAGAAAATATGCCACCTGGTTCGTGTTTACAATGTAAAACAAAGGCAGTCAGATGAATACAGGCAGTACCCCAAAATGGCTATCTCTAATCTCCGACTAGCATCTCTACAAAGGCTTGTCCTTATTCTGTCGTTGATGTGTTCTGCCTAGTTCTACATTTTTATATAGTTTTCACATATCTGGCGGCATTTCTTCAGATTTTGGTTTTGGTAGAACTGGTGACAGTTTAGACGAGCCATCTTAGTATAATGCTTTTCTCTAGCCATCTTAGTATGATTCTTTTCTACTGGGCGCAGTATTCGTATACAGAATAGATCCCATATATGAGAGTAAGTTATACTTAAATTTACAAAGCCCATGCATATTATATTAACTTTTTTCTTTGGTAACCTTCAACTTTCAATGTCAGCAGTTATATGTTTATGATCTATTCTCTTTTAAGCAAGTTTGTCCTTACATGTGGAGTGATTGGCCCTTTATCCAATCAGAGCACTTTGTGTGGCAGGAAATTCCATTGAACTGTTATATACATTTTTCACACTTTTTTACTAGTCGGAGTTTTGGATGTGAATCTGAGGAGACAGCTATATTCCGTTCTCCCCCTAAACAAAAACTTGACGTGCCTAACCAATATTACTGATATACATGCACCCGCCGACTCATCATGTTTTTGTATTTCTTGCTATGTAACTCTTTTTTCGGCCATGGCTATTTGTTGGTGAAAATTTGTACGAATAAAATTGATTTAAAATGTAAAGGAGGAGTTTGTCCTAATAATCAAGCTAACAGTACCACCTTTTTCTTCTTACACAACAAGACCTACAGAATGGACACTTTATCAACTCCCATCATTCCAAAATAATTATTGTCGGATACTTGATGTAAATAAAATTATTATTACACTTTCTTAAGGAATGTTTGCTCTCCCTTTATATTTCGACCATAGCACAACATGCACAAGATGGCGACCTTCGTAGTTGAAAAGAGACTCTAACATGTGCGACACTATAAAAACATACAATTAAAATTTCAAATATTCTTATTTTTTAACATGAAAGCAATATATTGAACAATGAAGACGATTATGAAAACTTAAAAAAACGGACAAAAAACAAAAGAGCTTCTATCCAAAGATTATCTTTCAGTACAAGTACTTTGCAATTCTGTATATTTATTGTCACTGGATAGCAAGAAGCGCTGAATCAACAGGAGTGGGGAAGCATGAACCTGGATAGTAGAAAGGGCAAAATAAACAGTTTTAACCTGGATAGCAGGAACGGCTGGATCAACAGAAGTGAGGAAGCTTGGAGCTGGAAGCTAGATAGCAGGAAGGGCTATATAAACAAAAGTGAGGAAGCTGGAAGCTGGATAGCAGAAAGGGCTGGATCAACAGCATGGAGAAAGCTGGAACCTGGATAGAAGAAACAGCTGAATTAACAGGAGTGAGAAACCTGGATAGCAGAAATGGCTGGATGAACAGGAGTTATGAAACTGGAATTAGATAGCAGGAAGGGCTGGATCAACAGAAGTGAGGAAGCTTGAACCTAGATAGCAGGAAAGGCTGGATCATCAACAATATTTTTTATGAGGCTAAGAATGCATACGAGCCGCTTATGTGTTGAACATTCACAGAACCTGGTGTATAATTTATGATTTTTTGAGCAGCATTGTACCATTTTTTGTGAGAATTTTTTACCTTTTTTGTATTTTCTTTTAAATTGTGTTGTTGGCTGGAGAAGTCATTCAAAGCTCCAACGTATGACCGTTTTAAAACGAAGCCAACCAAAACGACTCAGAAATTATTTTGCCAAAATTAAGTATAGAAAAACGTCTACAAAAAGAGCGTATATGATGTTCTGGCTAACTGCAGATTACAGCCGAACAAATGCAAATTCTGAGACACCCCAGGATTAAAAGAACAATTAATAGAGCAAGTCACCACCAGGTTAAAGAATCCCGGGTGACAGAAGTAGCTTTTAGCAAAGTGATATCTGACTATGTGTTCGTGCCATACAGAGATATCATTACCAGTTATTCTCTCAATTGGTGGAAGCGGACACCCTCTTGACTGCAGGCCTGGGCTTGTGTTATGAGAAAGTATACCATTACCCTCAAAAGACATTGATAGATTGCATTCTCATTAGTAGTGTCTGAAGTGTTTGATACTTAATTAAAATACCATGAATATAGTATTTTGAGCCCCACATTTTCATACATGTAGTTTTGGATTCCACTAAATAGTAGTTTACAAAAAGAAACAATGTGGCCACCAAAAATATCCCATAATTCATAATGATGTTCATTAGTTTAGGAGTTTATCCCGCATATACATTTATACGTTTAAAATTGTACTACATATTGCGACTCAAAATTTGATGTAGAAGAATCCTTTTCAGTATTAATTTTTTTCTATCTTGCTTATTTAAAAGAGTTTTTAGGGGGTGAATTTGGGGAACGTCTTAAATGGTAAAATTTACAAAAAATAATGTGCCCACGTCACTCACCGTGTTCTCTTAAATAAATATTCTATACATTTCAATAAAAATTAACACTGATTAAATGATCCATGAAACTGCATGTCTATACATTCATAGTTTATTGTTAGTATTAAGCTTTATCTAAAGTGATATTTAGTTTTGTCTGTGCAAAATCTGCCGTCTCATTTCCAATTCTAAGTAATTGATTTATTGGTTTTTATATAAATATATACAATATATATATATATATATTTGCTCTTGTGTGAGTATATATATCGTGTAATTCAATGTCATAAGAGAAATAACAAGTGCTGAATTACTTACATAAGAGCATATATATTTTATTCAAAGGACACTATACAATTGTTCGATTTTAAGTCAGTACCTTCGGTTGCATGGAAACACTGTAAAATCAACCTGCAGCGTTAACGATACCAAATATGACCAACTCATCAGCCAACGTTTTTACACACGTTTTTACCCACAATAGTAATTCTCCCATGAAAGTGTGACCCACAATGGTAATTCTCCCATGAAAGTGTGACCCACAATGGTAATTCTCCCATGAAAGTGTGACACACAATGGTAATTCTCCCATGAAAGTGTGACCCACAATGGTAATTCTCCCATGAAAGTGTGACACACAATGGTAATTCTCCCATGAAAGTGTGACCCACAATGGTAATTCTCCCATGAAAGTGTAACCCACAATGGTAATTCTCCCATGAAAGTGTGACCCACAATGGTAATTCTCCCATGAAAGTGTGACACACAATGGTAATTCTCCCATGAAAGTGTGACACACAATGGTAATTCTCCCATGAAAGTGTGACCCACAATGGTAATTCTCCCATGAAAGTGTGACACACAATGGTAATTCTCCCATGAAAGTGTAACCCACAATGGTAATTCTCCCATGAAAGTGTGACACACAATGGTAATTCTCCCATGAAAGTGTGACCCACAATGGTAATTCTCCCATGAAAGTGTGACACCCAATGGTAATTCTCCCATGAAAGTGTGACACACAATGGTAATTCTCCCATGAAAGTGTGACACACAATGGTAATTCTCCCATGAAAGTGTGACACACAATGGTAATTCTCCCATGAAAGTGTGACCCACAATGGTAATTCTCCCATGAAAGTGTGACACACAATGGTAATTCTCCCATGAAAGTGTGACCCACAATGGTAATTCTCCCATGAAAGTGTGACACACAATGGTAATTCTCCCATGAAAGTGTGACACACAATGGTAATTCTCCCATGAAAGTGTGACCCACAATGGTAATTCTCCCATGAAAGTGTGACACCCAATGGTAATTCTCCCATGAAAGTGTGACACCCAATGGTAATTCTCCCATGAAAGTGTGACACACAATGGTAATTCTCCCATGAAAGTGTGACACACAATGGTAATTCTCCCATGAAAGTGTGACACACAATGGTAATATTCCACTGAAAAAGTGGGTCACACTATCAAAACTTTGGCTGATAAATCAGTCACATTTGGTATCTTTAAACCTGTGGCTCGAGTTTACAGTGTTCCATGAAACCAAAGGTACCAATGGAAGATCAAACTAATGTATAATGCACATTGTACATATATATATATTTACAGGAATGATAAGTCTGAATTCAGAAATGCAACACTCATTTCACATGTTCAGCGCCGATATTACAATTTCAATAAATTTAGAAATAAGAATATGTAAATCTCTTCGTATTTGTCATTTTTACATTTTACATTGTGTTCTAGTGCAATGATACCAGCAAATATTATTTTTTTACTGGTAAGTCGCTACTTATCAAGATCAGGGGGCCACTCAAGGATAAGGGTTTAAGAAAATGTCAGACGATTATCGCCACCACAAGAGTACCAGAAACAGTGGGTGGAAAGGACAGAAGATTATGAAAAGGATGGCTCAACAAGTATTCATTTACATTAGAATTCATGACGATCATGCTGTAGTCGGTTGGGAAGCAGACTCGTTGTATCTTCTATAGAGGGGATGTTTTAGGAAATAAACTTTGTTCATCAAAGTTCTGTTTCTGTTGAAATCACCAGTTGTTTACCATGAGAACTGTTTCGGAGATGTAAAAAACAAAATAGTTATTTAATCATGGTTGCACTGCAGTGGTGATCGGGCACAACCTTCCTCAAAACAGAACGTCAATGGTCTAGATACCAGATCCAATCTTTGCTTTGCAGTTACCTTACATATTTTGATATAACAAATATTTTACTAGCCTGTGTGGCTACTTCTTGCTTTATGCTAGAAGAATATGTATTATTTCCAAAATTATTTTATCTTATCAGTGCTATATATATATATATATATATATATATATATATATATATATAGCACTTATATATATAGTACTTACCGGAATTCTGAGATTTCTTAGTGATATAGTCATACTGTAACACATCTCCTATTTCACTCATAAAACAGCAAAATCATTAATATTTTACTAACTCATTTTTATTATCGACACCAATAAATACTTTCAAGAAAGGAAAAAAATAGACATCAAATACTTCGTATTATAAGCTGCACTTTCTCCTGTCTTTCTGAAACAAGGACACAGGAGTAAGAATTTTCTCATTATGTGCTTACACGGGTTTTAAAAGAAATTATGTGAAAATTAATTATAGGGTTATGTTTTACTAAACGATAATTCATAAAAAATGTGTATCTATACATTTAACAATAAAGTTTATCTCTTTTTCATTTGAATTCATTTAGTAGACAGAGATCAAGGGGTCCCATCCTTTGCTAACACATGATTAACTTCTGAGTTTCATATATGTATGAGTGGTCATTAAAGATCTTCTTGTTTTGCCGGATTCCAGGATAAGAATTAAGCTGGTAAGTTAGCATTGTTACTTGTGGTAGGAGAAGACGCATCATTAGTCATCTTGAAGGTATTCTACTTAAGCTTTATCTGAACATAAGTTCAAGGGGATTATTTTTCGCCTACAAACACTCACTTTTGTAATTTTCTCATTTCATAAGGACGGACTACTCAATGTTTAATTTTACTTCAGTCGAAGATCTCAAAAATCAAGGGGCCCCTTCCTGGGGCTAACACTTGATCTCTATATGAGATACATAGATACCCGAGTATTCTATTAAAATTCTCCTTTATTTCTCAAGCATTGAGTTAGTAAAAAAGTTAAGAATAATTTCATTCTCTCCCCAACTGACCAGTCAAGTATGTAGTAGTATATCTTTTTTGTAGTCTGTTGGTCTTACCGGATTCCAGGACAAGAATTCATCTAGTCTGGTGGAGTATCCAGCTACGTGGTGTTACTTGAGGTAACATCACTAGGAGAAGATGCACTATTCCTCGTATGAGGTGATCTTAAGTGTGCTGCGGATACTATGTAATTTTGAATATTTGGTCAGGGTTTACTTGCTGGGGTAAGTATCCTCATGTCAGGTTGTCCTGACAAACCCTTGTACAGAGAGACCGAAGACACTCGAGGATAGTGTCTAGTAGGTAATTCAAACTCCAGTGTATATTAGAATATGTCTTTCAAAAACAAAACTGCTACGAAAATCTGAGCCACAAACTTCACAAGAATGCGGTTTTATTTTATTTTAGTTAAAGTTTCTCTCTTTTTTTTATTTTTCTTTTCATTCATTTGCTGGTGACGGGGCATTCTTCCAAATGCCATACGATCACCCGCTATTTACAGACTCCAACCGAGAGCTCTTTTCAGGATTCTGGCTGTTCCCTTGAGTGCAGTTGTTTGGATTTCTCTTGCACTTGGTTCACCAGGTATATTTGCTAAACACTTTTTCAAGTTCTTCTTCATGAGTCCAGTGGCTCCTATGATAACTGGAATGATAGAGATCTCTTTGAGGTTCCAGTTTCTTTTCGTATCATACATTAGACCCTGATATTTTCTTATTTTCTCCCTTTCAGATCTATTTAGGCACCATAATTAGGGACACTGACCTCAACCAAAGTTGCCACTCTCTCTCTCTTGTTCCATATTACAATGTCAGGTTTGACAGCTGCGTTTTCCAGATAGGTAGCTGTGGGGATTTCATGGTCATAATGGATGGTGTATGACTCATTCCCCACAGTTCTCTCAGGTAGATGTTTCCAGTGCCTGCTGCTACATCTGATATTCAGTTTCTTACAGATGGTCCAGTGGAGGTATCTGCACACTCTCTTATGTCGTGGTGTATAGGAGCCATCTGCCAACATGATTTTGCAACTCGATATCAGGTGGCTCACACTCTCCACTTCAGTGTAGCAAAACCTGCACTTGTTGTCCTGACTGAGACCAGCCGTCTTTTTAAACGCATTTGTCATCAGGCCCTGGTCTTATGCGGCCATTATAAGCCTCTCCTGGTCGTAGTGGAGAGCTCCCCTTCTTAGCCAGTCCAAGGACCCTTCCTTATCAATATAGTCCTTGGATAGTTCATCGAGGAAGTATGTGGCACGTTTCTGTCCTGACCACTCATCAATGCACCTGTTCTTAAAAGTCTGGGTGTATCTCTTGCGGCTCTTTTGGGCTATCTCTGTGGCAGGATTGTTTGGTGTTTCTGCCTCATCTATATGACAGCCTTGTCCAAAATGCTTGGCCAACTTTGTGATGGAATTTGTTTTGCTGGCTCTTGAATCTTGGTGTTCACGTACCATTGCTAGGCTGGGGTTTAAGGAGCTTCTTAGGTACTGGCCAATGCTGACAATAGTGGCTCTGTGCTGGTGGTTTATCTCTGATAGACCCAATCCTCCCTCTCTTCTGGGCAAGTACAGTCTTGGCAGACACTGATTTCTATAGATGACCCTATGGAGGGTTAACATTTTTCGAGTCTTTACATCTAGCCTGTTGATGGTTTGTTGAGGCCAATCAATGATGTCAAAGCTGTACGTAATTACTGGCATTGCAAGTTGGTTAATGGCAGTTATTTTATTTTTGTTTGTAAGCTGTGTTTTGCAGATCTTTCTGACACGGCGTACATACTCTCTGCCAATTTTCTCTCTCATCCTGGCATGTTGGATGGTGTCATTTTCCTCAATGCCAAGGTATTTATAGGACTCCTGCTCTTCGAGATCTCGTATCTCATTTTCCTCATCTGTCTGAATCTTTTTCCCAGCCCTGAGGGAGCACTTGGCGCATTTATCCAAGCCAAATTTCATTCCAATGTCTTTGGAAAAGGTGTGTACAACCTGCAGGAGCTGCTTCAATTCAGTGTCAGAGCTTGCATACAGCTTAAGGTCATCCATGAAGAGAAGGTGGTTGATTTTCTTGGATGGATCTCTCTGGCGTCCCTGACCCAGGTTGTAGGCCTCTCCCCTGTTGTTGAGAAGCTTACTAAGTGGGTCTATTGCCATGCAGAAGAGCAACGGGGATAGGCTGTCACCTTGGAAGATTCCCCTTCTGATATTAATGTTAGGGATGGTAATCTTTCCATGGCTGTGGCTTAGTGAGATGTTGGTTTGCCACATTTTTATGTGGGCTGTCATTGTTTTTTTAATTATTGGGTTGATATTATACAGGTCAAGGCACCGTAGTAGCCATGAGTGGGGCACGCTGTCATATGCCTTCTGATAATCAATCCATGCCATGCTCAGGTTTCTATGCCGCTTCCTACAATCCTCTAAAATTGTTTTGTCAATCAATAACTGGTCCTTGGTACCAAAGCATCGTCTCCTACAGCCAGCTTGTTGATCTTCTAGGTAGTTCCCAGAGGAGAGATGGTCGTAGATGCTATCGGCTACTAGGCCAGTAAAGAGCTTGTAGGTGGTACTGAGACAGCATATTGGTCTGTATTTATTTGGGTATTGTGTCTCTTTTGTTTTGGGTATGAGACTTGTGCCTCCCTTAGTGAGCCATGGTGGTGTTGCCTCTTCACCCCTCAGTAGTCTGTTGAAGCATTTACTGTAGTGGCCATGGAGTGCAGTCAACTGCTTTAACCAAAAATTGGAGACATTGTCAATGCCAGGTTTCTTGTGGTTAGCAAACAGAGCTAGTTTTGTTTTGTCGCTTCTGTTGTAATCACTGGTTCCGGCATTGTGGGCTTGGTCTCATTTATCCTCTGTATGTCTCCAATCCACTGGGCCTCTTGGTTGTATACTCCCTTACACTCAAACAGGGGTCGCCAGTAGTTCTCCAGGTCTTGTTCTTCAGGTGGTTTTTCTACAGTAATGGTATCCCTTATTGGAGTTCTATAGAACACTCTAGGGTTTGCTTTAAACTGTTTGTTCTGGGACTGGGCCTTCTTCTTATTTTCCTCTGTTTTTATTCTTTTAGCAAGTGCTGGTATCTTGCCTTCCAGCTCCCTGACAACGTTGTTTAGTTCCTCACTGCTGGTGGTGTGGTACTTTGCATGGAGTCTGCTGATGGTGTTTTTCAGTCTCCCTTCTGTTGTGGGAGCTGCGAGGAACTGTTTTATTTGGTTCATTTCTTTCCGATGGAGGTTTAATTCTTTTTGCAGCTTGAGCTTCCATGCAGGTGTAGTTTTGGAAGCTCTGGGATTAAATCGCTTTTTAACGTTCTTTTGAGGGAATTTTATCCTATCGATATAAAGCCCAGCCGCATATGTGATCTGGTTGAGTTCCGTAAGCGACACTGCATCTGGTACCAGTCTCTGCAGTGCAGTGTTGACTTTAGTGATGAGAGCTTTGGTGGTTCTGTAGGGTTTTATTTTTGACAGTTGTGGTCGGTTCTCTAGTCCCATGAACTTTACCTCCTCAATGGTGTTACTGAGGTCCTCCTCAACTGCCAATTGTTCCTCATCTGGCTCAAAGGGTGGAGATGGTGGTGGTGGAGGTGGGCTGAGTGCTGGGGATAATGCAGGTGGAGTATTTAGTGCAGAGTTTTGTGGTGTGAGAGTTTCTGTAGGCTTTTGTTTGGCTTTGGGATTTTGTTTAGGGTGTGTTTTTGAATAGTTATGTGGGTGTGCTGGTATTGGGAGGTGTGTTTGTGTTGGGACTGTTGTTGGGGATACTGTTAATCTATCTGTAGCTTGCAGATGTAGAGGGTCTACTCTAGGGGGCAGTTCTGGAGTGTCACCATTTGCCGATCTTACTTCTCTAGATATATTTGGGTTTTGTAGTTTTTTGTTGGTGGTGGGAACTGTTATAGGGTTATGAAGGGGGCTGATGTTATTTGTTATAAGTGCTGCTACATCCAGTCCCATGGAATTAAGTTCTGTTTCACTGAAGTCCCATTTGAGACTTGTAGCGCTGCATACTAAGTTTCTTAGAGGGGACATTGCGTTTTGCTGGGTGGTAGTGAAAGAAAATTTCTTTCCATGCTTTTGTTATTTCTTTCTGTTTTTCGTGTTTTGTCTTCGCATATGCCATGGACCATATTAGTGTCCATTTTTCCTCTTTGTTCCATTTGTGTTCCAGTCTCCACTGGGATTCCTCTGCTTGTTATGGTAAATAGTCCTTTTCTGCGTCCTTCAGGGCATCAGTTTTTATGCTGGAGATCTCCTTAGGTGTTAAGTATTTGCCCACTTGGGACACTAAGGAGCGCAGATTGGAAACTGGGGTGTTTTTTTTTCTTCAGGAAGGTCAGACGCTCTTATTCTCTCGGTTAGAATCTCGTTTGAGCTCCTACTCCATTTCTCGAACATCGAGTAATGGTAGCAGTGCAGTAAAATCCTTTTTTGTGCAACTGACCACTTTTGGGATTTTAGGCCCCTTGTATTCCTTGTTTTAGTCGTTGCTTGTGGTGGAGTCTGGGTGCCAGGGTCTTTTTCATCAAGGCCTGGTGGCTGTCCCTGTCTTGTCTCTGACATGTCCATACTGACATTTTCAGAGAAAAAAAGGTTTATACCATTGCATACCTCTTCCCGCCTGGTGCATAAACGAGTTGAGGGGTACTTTTTATCCTGGGTGCCGACCTGCCAGTTTGTAGATTTTGTTTTTATTCATCTTTTCATGTTTTTCTTCCTCTTTGTCCACGGCTTTTTATTGGTTATTGAGGGGTACCCTCATTCGCAATCAGAGGGACGCACTGGATGGCCTGAGGAGACAGCAGCAGTGTGTGTTTGCATGTGTATCTTTAAATGAGCATTCCTTGAAAATGAGATGCCACAAACTTCACAAGAATGTGGTTTCTCTCCAGTGTGTGTCTGAATATGCCTTGTTAAATTAGACTTCTTTGCAAATGATTTGTCACAGACTTCACAAGAATGTGGTTTCTCTCCAGTGTGTGTTTTCATATGTCTTTTTAAATTAGAATTCAGTGCAAATGATATGTTACACACTTCACAGAAATAAGGTTTCTCCCCAGTATGTGTTCGCATGTGTTCTTTTAAAGCAGAAGTCTTTGTAAAAGCTGAGTTACACACTCCACAACAATTAGGTTTCTCTCCAGTGTGTGTTCGCATGTGTATCTTTAACTGAGAATTCCTTGCAAATGATGTGTCACATACTTCACAAGAATAAGGTTTCTCTCCAGTGTGTGTTTGCATATGTCTTTTTAAAAGAAAACTCATTGAAAATGATATGCCACACACATCACATGAATAAGGTTTCTCTCCTGTGTGTGTTCGCATATGTGTTTTTAAATTAGAATTCCTTGTAAATGAGAAACTACACACTTCACAAGAATAAGGCTTTTCACCCGTGTGTGTTCGCATATGTCGTTTTAAAGCAGAGGTTCTTGAAAAAGCTGAGTCACACACTTCACAAGAATAAGGTTTCTCTCCAGTGTGTGTTCGCACATGACTTTCTAATTGAGAATCCATTGCAAATGATATGCCACACACTTCACATGAATACGGTTTATCACCAGTGTGTGCTTGCCTGTGACTTTGTAAATGAGAGTTGTAAGCAAACGTCCAACCACACACTTCACAGATGTAAGGTTTTTGTTCAGCGTCAATATGCATATCTTTTTAAATTAAAACATCAATAAACTTTATTAGAATTTGTTATTCATCAGGTTTTCTGTGTTTATTTTTCTGGATTTAAAAGATGAATTTCTTGATAATGCAGATTTACACATTTTACAAGTTTCTTTCTCGTGTGTTTCATATAAATGGAAATTTAACAGGAATTTATTGTTCTTCTGGTCTGTGTTTTTAAAGTTGAAGAATTTTAAAATGTTGATAGGGTTTCTCAATCAGAACGTGATGATTCTAACACTTCATAAATATTAAGTTTCTGTCAATTCTTTTGTGTAATTTTAAATGTATATATTCTGAAAATGTTGACTTATACAGTCCAAAAGAAACGTTTGAATTCCCGTTTTCACGTTTTTGTAAATAAATAGCTCACACATTCTCGAATATTTCTGTAATTTAAAAAAAAAAATTCCCTGTGCTATTTAATAGCACAATGACACGTAATAGTTGATCGATGCAAAACACTGGTTTGATCAACAATAAGTTACTTTCTTATTTATTTGAAAAGTCGCTAAAAATATCTGAAAGAGACGAGTCCCAATGTTAGTGATGATTTTTCTTGACACAAAGAAACACAATTATTTTATTTGACAACACAATTCTGATGATTTCTTTCGTTTTCTTACGAGATATAAAATGTGTTCATGGAGTCTGCATTGGGAATCCTTGATTTTCTAAAATGCAGTTATTACAGCTTTTGTTCTATGATTTTAGTTGATTGCAACCACAAAATTGATGATGTAGACTGCCTAATAGAATCGGATATACATAAATACATGAAGGTAAATCGCTTCGTAAAAAAGAACTATGGAGGTAAACTACATTCTCTGGATTTAAATTGAACATTAAAAATTGAATAATTTTTTCTCAATGTGAATAATGTATGCAAATGCTGTTCTTCACATTTTCAAGAAAAAGTTTTATCTCCAGTATGTGTCCCTTTTTGGAAATGCTTATATAATAATACTCCAATTTTTTTGTTTCATTTTCAGTTGAAGTTCTCAGAAATCAAGGGGCCCCTTTCTAGGGCTAACATTTGATCTCTATATGAGATACATAGATATTCGAATATTCTATTAAAGTTCTTTTATTTATCAAACGTTAAGTTAGTAAAGAAGTTAAAAACATTAATTTTCTTCTCCCCAATTGACCAGTAAATTATGTTATAGTATATCTTTCTTGTGGTCTGTTAGTCTTTCCGGATTCCAGAATAGATCTAGTCTGGTAGAGTATCCAGTAAAGTACTGTTACTTGAGGTAACATCACTAGGAGAAGATGCACTATTCTCGGTATGAGCTGTGTCGAGATCTTATTTGTGCTGAGAATACTTTGTTATTTTGAATATTTGGTCAGGGTTTATTTGTAAGGTGAAGTATCCCCATGTCACGTTGTTCCGACAAATCCTTGTACAGAGAGACTAAAGACACTCGAGGATGATGTCTATTAGGTAATTCAGACTCCTCCAATCAGTATGTGCTTTCATGTGTATTCACAAATAAGAAATTACCGAAAATATATTCCCTGTACATTCGATGAAATTATGTACTCTCCACTGTTATTGTTATCTGTGAATGAAAAAGAAATAAAATAAAAAAAGAAATATTAATAAAAATGCATTCTAAAAGTAATGCCGATGTGCATTAAAATGAATCTGTTTCACTTTTAGGTGAATCAATATTTCATATGTATATTAACTTATTAACTTGCTGTGTAAAAATAACTTATTATACATGCATTCATTCAAAAACAAGTTTTACAAATAATCCTTAAATGTGATTCCAACTTGTTTTTTGTACCGAAAAAATTAGATGATTTTAGTTTTCTTTTAGTGTTTTATTGGACATTTTTTAGCTCTGCAATTATTTAAATCATAATAAACGATAAAACTAAAGTCTATAATTTAAATCAAATTATTCAATATTTTCATTAACACAAAATACAGAATACAGTCCGGAAAGGGTTAAGAACAAAACGAATATAAGACAGGTTGGTTCGGCCGGCATGTATGTACTACAGAAATGGAATTGAGTTCAGATCTTTGGTCTCATGTTTCATCCAAGTCATGACGAGAAGCAAGCCAGGAAATATGACGTCTTTTCAGCTTGGCACTCAAAGTCAGACGGTAAAATGTGTAAAACGGCTTTGGGCGTATCACTACGCGAGTCTGAACATGCCAATATTACCAAACAACGTACTAGTTACTACACAAAGTATTATACAACAGAGAAAAAGATAATAAATCTTAAGTATTTAACTGCTACAAATACTGGAAACAAAGAAATTATAAAGATAATGACTCAATAGTGCTGAAAAGATATCTAAAACTCCAATGTTAGAATCATGTTTTCATGATATTTCAAGTTATATTCACAACACACATTTGTTAAATATTTGACTAATCAATATATGGTGTTCGAGACAAATCTGAAATATCCAACTTTACACTGGAACCCGACTCATTCTGAATAAACAAAAAAACGTTTGAATGATACAACTGAATCTGATGCAAATCAAATCATCAAAGTGAAATGTTCTACTGCCAATGAACATCCTAAACAAAATGGAAAAATTTCGAAGTGGTAGCTATAGTTCTACATGAACTTTCATTTGTTAGGCAACACGATATTCCATTTTATCACAAAATGAGAGACCAGCACGAACACCATGCACATAATTTCATGTTTTGTCTCTGGTTAAATATTAAAAAAGTTGTCCATTAGAAGATGCTGAAATATGAAAAAAAACATCACTGTATGCATTATTTCCAGCAATTCTATCAGAAAATGAAACATTGTGTAAAATAGCACGGCACCAGAATTTCATCCACAGAAGTCATTGCTTTGTGTTTGGTGGAAAAACTTTTATAGCAAACGTTTATTGCCAGCAGCTTGATGGGATAACTGATTATTGCATTAGTAACCACAGAAAATGTCATTATTCAGCATGAAAATGCAACAGCATATTCTGACAATGCCAAGAATGTATAGGGTCTAAAACTATTCAACAAAATTGCAGCACATTTGGAATGCAGCCTTTGTCGGTTGACAACTGTTTTATAGAGCATGATGTAACATATCATGCTGCTGCTGCTAAGACTAAAAACAGTTACAGGGTTCAAAACTCTTCAACATAATTGCATAGAATCTAGCAGGGATAAACTTTCAGTTGCTAGGTGAGTCATAAATAGAGAACATCAAATACTACTTCTAATTCCACGTTACTACTACTACTAAGACTAAAGAACAACAAACCTTATAGACATAAGAAATAATCAATAGAACTACACCACAATTGGTATTTCCAGGTATGACATAGAGGAGGTTCAAGTTTAACTACTCTACTATTACTATTACTAATATGAAAAATCAAGATTTTCATGAAGCATGGTAGAGTTAATTTATTTTTGAGATGACCAATTTGAATATAAAAATAGATGTATTTATGAAATTTGAAATACTTATGAAATGTAAAGCACACATATTAGACATAAAAAGAAGATATGTTTGATGTTTTTAGGGAAGAATAGAGGTCTGCAGACTCCATCCTTTGAAAATAATTGTATGCATAAAAGTTACTCTTCAGTCCTTACTATACCGTATATCATGATTCATATGAGTTTACTAGCATTATTAACTTTGTCTAAATACTTTGAAGTGTCATATATGATTGAGTTGGATTAGTCATGTTCTGCTCCATATCAAGGCTCCAGCAAAACAATAGCATTATTATCTGTTTTATATGCAGATTTCTTCCTTCACCAAAAGATCCTTTGCATATGTTACTTGTTGACCGAGAAGTACACCTACAACATTGTGTTAAATAGTAATGGGTATAATTAGGGACAGGGTAAAAGGAGTAGGTTGTCGTTTGAATGTTTTTGAAATGAACACCACGTGTGGAGATGTGTTAACGTCAACGATAAATAAACTGGCAGAAGAGAAGGCAATGATTACAACAGCCCAAAGTCTTTTCTTTTTTCTTCTTTTCTTTGTGTTGTTGTGTCCAACTTTAATTCCAGTGAGAATTCATCCCTGGAGAGAATCGTTGATTGATTTCCTCAGTCACATAGGAGGGGACTACACAAGGTATATTTTTGAACCTCTACATATTTTATTGTGTTGTGATGTATGAGACATTATAATGTGACATGTAATGTAACATTTAAAGTATTTTTGGATGAGAAATATTTCAGCAGCTGATTGAATCGAACAAAGAAGGATGTAAAACTTAAGATTTCAAGACTGTTGTATACTTAGTTATGGGATGGATCCATATAGTTATAGTATCTATTTTTGAAGACACCAATTTTATGGGAATATTTATTCTAGTTTGTTTACTCAAAAATCAAGTCTACTCCATGAAACAGCATAAACATAGATTAAGAGAGCAATACAAATGCAGGCTGGATTTGTCTCCTCTCTAGAAAATAAATAAATAAAATTACACACTATTTGTGGCTCCTTACTTCAATGGAATTTTATTCAAATAGATTGAGGGCAGCTCAAGCCAGACATCATTTACTGATCTGCTTGGAAAAGTGTCCCAGGTTGAATTGAGTAGCCATCTTGATAGCAGTTATTGGACCATCAAAGACATTGATAACTTTGCAGAAGTTGAAGCTACAAAAAGCAACAAAAACAGCAGCAGCGGCGACAAGCCATCATTATCATTGTTTGGACTTCTAAGCTTGATGCTGATAGGAGCAAACATTACACTTCATTTCTAGTTTCCTCTTTTAACCAGGAGATGGCACATACATCTGACTCTTCAACGGCATTCCATTAAACTTTCAAACCTCTCTCTTGGCATCGACAAGAAGACTCTCACACCCAACATGGCGACAGTCATACACGGGTAAACTTAACAATGTAAAACACACACATGAACTCAACTTGCCTTTAACTAAGCAAACGTATGTACGGACTTTCTCTTAATGTGAACTTTTGACCGTTCTTTATAAACGGAACCTTTATCTGACCTTTGTAACTTGGCTCGACTTCTATACTGTATCTCATTCAACTAACACACTTCATTCTTTCTCCTATTATTCACATGTTAACGAAGATGGTTTTATAAAGTTGTTATTGTTATAAATATTAGAAATGGATTTCGTCCTTTTTCTACATGTAAATTATGCAGTCAGGATTTCACAGGGAAATGCTGATTCTAGAAATACTACACAGATAAGTGATCGCTTACATAAGGTATAATAACTTCCATAACCAGCAACTTTATATTTTTAATATGATCCAACGAATAAAATAGCAGCCATGTGAAATTCTGGCAAATTCATTAAAAAATATTCAATATAAAACTTTTGCTCTATAGGCACGTCCTAGGATACATTCGGTCTGCAGCCAGATCAACAGCATCTATCCAGTTTCTGCCCGTTGCTTGCAAATCTCTCGACTGTTTGCTTCCAATTCATTTCGGTCTACTTCCACTTTTTTTCCAATCAGAGGTCAATTAAAACCCTCGGTTAACAATTCTCTCAAAACAGGTTCAAGCTGGCCTAGACATCGTTCGCAGATTATTGACTATACAAGCTTTGGGTTAGTGCGGTCTCTGACTTCCTGGTTGCTAATTTGATCAGTCCATTTGATCCCTATAATCAAACGCATTTGGAATAAACGAATCTAACTTCCTCTTTTGGCTGATTTTGAGATGCCAAGTTTCACTTTAATATAGCGGTTTTCTAGAAAAGCTGATTAAATGTGGCCGAAGTTTTTCTATCCTGCATTGCAACTCCATATTGCTTTCCTTGTTTATGGATCTTCCTAAGTAGGTGAAGTTGTCAACTATAGCTATTTCCTTTTAGTCAGTGACAATGTTTGTAGAAACTTTTTAAAAAATGTGCTTATTTAATTTTTAATGTCTCTATATTTACGAAGCTTTAGACAAGACACTTGTTTGCGTTTCTCCTGATATGTTAATTTCATAATTACCCATTGATTTTGTTTATTTACTATTAATCGAATATTTATTGAAAAACGATTTTTTTTTAAATACTATTAAAAATTCATTTTTAAACATGAGTATATTGTTAATTATTTTCTCTGCGCCTTCCATCCGGGCAACACCGGGTAAATACAGCTAGTTAACTAAAAACACTGATTAATTGAGTATTTGGATGACACCAATACAAATACACGGTTTTCTATCTGAAAAAAAATGAAGCTCCTTACATCATACAGAACTTCATTTGAGAGCTTTCGGCAGCATAAAAAATCTAACATGATGTACTTGCACACTTGTGTAGCAAAAATTACAATTATTTGCATCGGGTTCAATGTCTTTCTATGTCACCTGCAACATTAAAGAAGTAGAAAATCTAGAAATCTGTGAGTCATTTTAACTTTGGTTTTTGATTTTGGATGAAAGGGCAAATATGATGAAGATAAGAAGAATTGTAAGAAATGTTGTAATGATGTAATTAAGATATGAGTAAGACAATATCTTGCTTGCTTGTCACCGTGCCCAATTTCTGTCAGATTTACTGCCTTTTCAACTGAAGCATTAACATAAACAAGATCATAAATCATAAATCAACACATGACAAAGGAAAAAAAAGAATTAAAAAAACATGCCATCAAAAATTCATTAACAAATACAAAATTTCATTCGCATTGGTGTATATAAAAATCATGATGAAGTAATTTTGTTTGATATGGATATTGTGGAAACATGGGAAAACAAAATGAAGGAAAGCTGTGGGAGCAGAACGACAATTAACATTTGATATGATAAAAAAAGGAGAGAGGATATCCTTGACTCAAATAATACTCGTACAACTGGTGTTGTTTTAGCAACGGAGGTTGCAAGTGTCTTATACTGTGCATTTGAATAACACCAATACATTAAAGATTAAAAAGGAATTAAAAACTATGCTGCTCCCTACATACGAATGAGCCTTCTTTTGTCAATTCAGTTTTCTTAGATGAACAGATTTTAAGTATTAACCAGTGTTCTTAGCATCCTTTTAATGATTAACCATTAATATTACCACCAATATTTTGCCGGTACCTCATACATATATAACTGAATTCTTTCTTAAAGGTTCGTAAGTTTCGTATGATTAAAGATCAATGAAGAGTGTGTTGGTTTTGTTGGATTGTAAATGTTGGTACAATTTGGTTAACGAGGATGATTTTCAAACTTTGAAAAACATAAGTAATAATAGGATGCAATAAACAATGAATAAAACATCATGCCATAAAAACACTACTTTTAGGTTAAAAGATTTTTTAAATTTTTTTTATCTATACATGAAATTCTATTGATTGTTATGTTGTCATTATGAACACATCATGTGTACATGATCGTTTTTGATGTTGAACGAAAGGGAAAATACCGTAAAGAAAGGGAGAATGGTAAGAAAATTTGTAAGAGGAAAGGAATGATGTAATTAACAGATGAGAAAGATGTGTAGGAATGAAAGAGAGTGTGTTCAGAAAAAGAGAGAAAGAATGAGAGGGTGTGTAGAAAAGAGAAAGAGGAAGAATGGAAGCGAAAAGTCGATATTTTATGACATCAGAATTTTTTCTGAGTTCATGAAATTTGTTTTCTTTTGTAAAAAAATTAAAAAGAGGAAAGCGAGGGGTAAGCGAGAGAGTGAGATGGGTCTATTATCACATCACCATGTATTCTACTAAAATCCTTTGACTTTGTAATCCTTGTAAAAACGTGATTATCAACCAATGAAAACATGCCGACTTAACGGGTCCCTGGTGGTCTAGTATTTTATAAAATTGGTATGAATACTTTTTATTTTAGAAAACTCTTTTTAACATAATTTGAGTATAAACGCCAGTTTCAGGATCTACAAAATTATACGTGTGGTTTAAAGAGTTTGGGAAATGATAACAAATCCATCTATTATATAAAGGAGAGCTCTCTGTGTGTATGTATGTATGTATATCTGTAAAAAAGTCTTCATATACTCAACACAGTACCGTAAAGTTGATATTTTCTGAATAAGCCAGCTTCCGGACGCATAATATCTCAATCTCAGAATTAGAAAAGAAATTATACTTTAAGAGTCAACAGGCCATTTTCTCTAATAAGGGTAGCTTTTTCTCTCCATTTACAAACGTTTTTATATACTAATTCATAACAAAAATGATATTATGTACTAATTTAGAAAAAAACTGCAAGTCATTTCCTAAAACTCAACCGGAAATGACATCAGAGGTAGGATGTTGTAGGGGGGGTGGAATAAATTCAAAATTATTAGACGATAATTCTGGGAAAATACCGTTACCGTCCTTAATTATGTTGGTCTGTTGAGTTTAAGGAAGAAGGAGGTCCATACTCCCAGGCTTTACCTTGATACCCATGTCATTCCTAAAACTCAACCCGAAATGACATCAGACTGAGAATGCGGGAGGGGGGAATTATTGTCTATTCATTATAGACAATAATTCTGGGGAAATACCGGTTCCGTCCTTGATTATGTCGGTCTGAGTCAGTTCTAGGAAGAAAGAGGAGGTCTAGGAATGACACGGGTATCCAGGTAAAGCTTGGGAGACCAAGCTTTACCTGGATACCCGTGTCATTCCTACAACTACTCCAGAAAAGACATCATAGGGAAGTGGGGAGGTAGAAACAAGTACTTGGCATGATTTTAATAAACTAACCACTCCTGGAAAAATTAAGCTACTTTCTTCTTTTTTTCCTACTCCCACGTTTTCTTCCTTTCTTTTTCCCCTCCTACTCCACATTTTCTTCCTTTCTTTTTTCTTTCCCTCCAACTCCTACGTTTTATTCCTTCTCCCACGTTTTCAAAATTAATAGATGCTAATTCTGTGAAAATCAATATTTAAAAAACAAAACATTTTAAAAAATTTTACATTTTAGTAGACCCTGCCTGCTACTAACTGCTAATATCAGCCAGTGTCCACCACTGTCTGCACTGTAAAGAAATTCATTTTTTAAATATTTTACATGTCAGTAGACACTGCCTGCACCTTCCCGCCACTTATCTGCCAGTGTCCGCCATGTAAAAAAATCGGCAACTCATAATTCAAAACAGAAAATGTGTCAGCATTTTAAAAATTTTACACTTTAGTAGACACTGCCCGCCAGTGTCTGCCATGTAAAGAAATCGACTTTTTTTTGTAAAAAAGGGGCACCACCGTAAACTGTCGTTCCTCATGATACCATTCTCCCAGGATTATCTTCTCTTTTTTATCAGGGAGTAGTGTACTAAATATTCTGTTGTCATCATATGATGCTCCCAGGCATTAACTCATACTTTTTAGGGTGAGGGGAGTGTTCGTTATCTTATTTCGTTTTATTTTCGCACACATTTTAGATGAAATTTATTAATTAGTCTGCAATTGTATTTTTTATCTCGAAATTAATTTCTAATCTTTTTTAAAGACTTGAAACTCAAACTTTAATGCAATGCCACAGTCGCTGGTGGCCATGTTGTAATTTCATATAACTCGATTTAATCGGGTCTGTTATTCTGTGTAGTATATTTTCATTTGTCATGATACATTCCTCCCAGGCAGAAGGGACTGACGTGGCAGCTTAGTAAAAATATACGACCGTAGGTAGGAAATTTGGCTAGGTATATTATATCATAAAGAGAGTGATCTGTATGTGTATGTGCTTATGTTTGTATGTCTGTAAAAGGCTGACGAGATACTCGACAGAAATATCGAAATATTGGAGAAAAAAACATGCATTGCCGAACCAATACAGAACTTCTCGAGGGGGGGTACTAAATTTCTTAATTTTCCAGTCATCTGTACGTTGTGCGCATGTGCTGTTTGCAAAAAAAACACAACATAAGTGACCTATTTTCCTATAGCTTTTGTTCTCTGCATCAATAGCATAACAGTTACGGATAAAGAACGGCGACCAGGAGGTTGTGTGTTAGAATCCAACTAACCCATAAGAATTTTACTTTTATGATAACTTACATATACACCTAAGGTGATAGCGAAGACAGAGATGGTACTTTTAACAGAAATATGTCAGACTTTTGCCTGGGACAACGGAAAGAGGAGGCAGAGGTGAGGGGGGGGCGATCTTTTAAGAGACAGATTTTTCCTAGGGTAACAGGAAGAGGAGGGAAACAGGGAGAGGGGGTAGTGAATTGGGGCGACCAGGGAAGAGGGAGAGACCCGGGCAATGTTGGGTACCCCTGCTAGTAGATAATAAATCTTACAATCAGTATCCACATGTGATACTTCTATAAGTGACTAGAAAAGTACATTTTCTTGTTTGGTAAAAGTTATCTGTTGTCTATTTTTATTTACCCCTTTATTTTTTTGTTAACTATACTGTACAATATCCCCAAACAATTTTATATGGAATCTATTGTCGGTGGGTTGTCGGTTTTCCAACTTGTCCGGTGAGCTTTTGTCCGTTTTTCGCTACAGTACACGACGAGAATATTTTTTTACGGCGTAAATTTATTAGTCTCCCTTCCTCTCTCTCTTTATGTGTGTGTGAATATCTGACACTAATCTAATTAAAAATATAAATAAATTAAAATTGATTAAATAAATTCTGTGTCTATGTTAAATTAAAGAAATGAATAAATTACGACGAGGAAGTGATATTTATGGATAATTGAATTATGTTCAAAACTAAAATATGAGCACGTTGCTATTTGTTAGAAATTATACTTACATTTTAAAGGATGTACGTTTTTTGGACTGAAGTGTTTTCTTTTTCAGTTTACATCTTACGGGAATCGAGTAGAGACATGACGACAGTCGACACTCGATAGGTTTGCTGTAGAAAAGAGTAGAAACTTTGTGTACTTACAACATGGAAGAGTTAATAAGAGGAGGTAATCATCGTAGTTATCGAACTTCCTGTTATATAATTCTAACACCTGACACGTTTCCTCTCATATTATTATTATTGTCTTTACTTATATAAGTGAACCACTATACGAGTGGGTTTAATTAAAGTCCATTTGAGTTTTTCTAGCTCGTCCTATCATTCATCTGCTCAATAAAACTATATAAAAAAGGCTGTTTTATAGATCGCGTACACAGCCGAAATTTATTTTAGAAGAGTTCTAATGGTGTAAGAACAACTCTCTTTTTTCAAGTACATAATTTCACGCCGTAAATATAATACCAGCCATATTCCACGACAACTTTGGGTTTTTGGTGGCTATGAAAAGGACACTGAATCGGATTTTTTAGTGACGGTCCCGTCCAGAGATGCCGCCACATTAATCCCAATAATAAAAAAATATCTGCGATAATGTAATATTTTAAACTATAAAAAAAAATAAAAAATCTGTTAATCAAACAATAGGGCTGTTCGTTTTGCTGGTTTTGAAATGAAAAAAATATACTGTTGATTTTCCCAAATTCTATTTTGTTCAATAAATGTTCTATCAATATACTGTTGATTTTCTCAAATTGCTATTTCTTCGAAAAATGTTCTACTAATTGAATTTGCATGACTTCTTATTTAAGAAATAGATATTTTCCATTTTCGGAGACATTGCGTACTAAAAAAGAGAGTTACCTGCCCCTTACACCATTGGAACTCTTCTAAAATAAATTTCGCTGTGTACCCGATCAATACAAGAGCCAAATAAAATCCTCAAATATACTTCATAGCTAAATAAATGCTTTTCGGTTATCGTTTTGGTGCCTAGAAAAGTTTAAATGTTATAACACTGTAGCAGAAATAGAACACGTGACAATGGCAAGTCGTTCAGTGTATCACAAGAAAAATAAATGTAAAAGGCGTATAATAATATAAACGTGACAACAACAAAAGGGAGACATACTCGTGTGGTCAGTAAAATAAGAGTGGGTTTATTTCATTATAAAAATAGTCTCTTGGGAAGAGCTGTAAGTGCTAATGGCGATGATGATGATGACGACGATAGCAGTATTGGACATTTGGCTGCCATCTTTAAGTCAATTATGGGTCGGCCTATCGTAGTGTATGTTGATGATGATAATGATTTGTGCAACGATGCTTACTATGTCGAAATAGACAACAACAGAGGGAAGTCTTATCCAGTATTAAAGTGTAACCAGCTGAGGTCCCCCAGGAATCAACTCAAAGTCACGTGTCTAGATAAGAGACACACGCCACAAAAAGCAAACTATAGAACAAACAAAGAACACATACAAGACATTACAGCCTAAACATGATATGCTAAACATGACATGCTAAAACTTACAAACTAAACATTACATGCTAAAACTTACATGCTAAACATTACATGCTAAACATTAGATGCTAAAAACCCCCACACAAAACATGATACAAATATCGGCAATGACACTAGAAATAACTAAGCATCCAGATCTAACCTTGCAATCAGGTCCCCAAAAGATTTAGCGAATAGAAAAATTGTAGCAGTTACATAATTATGGTCTATTTCTTTTGCACTAGCGTGTTCTCACTCGCAGAGTGATTGATATGCTGTTCAGTAACAACACTTCTGTGCGTAGAAGGCAACTTTCGCGAAAACCTTTTTCCTACAGTCAAAGTGTAAGCATTGAGTTGACACAGCGTTGTCTCTAGTCATTACTTGAGCGAGAAGTGAAATTGTTGAATGGTCTGGTAAGCTGGGTGATCAGTTTTCAAACTAAGAATTTAGACATAGACAAAAATACAGCAATGACAAAATAGAGAGGACAAACGCAGATAAACAATTGTAATAAAGTAAAGGTTATGTTTATTGCTCCATAGGTACAAAATGAAGTACTGCAGTAAGTAGATTAGTAACCTCAACTGGAAGCCGGAAAACTGGAAGGGCAGGAATGATGTACCTAGCATGCAGTAGAGGCTGGATCAACAAAAGTGAAGAAACTGGAACCTGGATAGCAGGAAGAGCTGGATAAACAGGAGTAAGGTAGCTGGAACCTCTAAAGCAAGAATATTGGATCAACAGGAGTTAGGAAACTGGAACTTGGATAACATGAAGTGACAACAGGAGTGAGGAGGCTGGAACCTTGATAGAAGATAAGGTGTAATAAACAGAAGTGAAGAAGCTGGACAACGATAGCAAAAAGTTCTGAATTAACAGGAATAATGAAGCTAGAACCAGGATAGCAGAAAGGGATAAATAAATAGGAATGATATGGCTTTCACTTGGATAGATCAATAAGGGGGATGAAACTGGAAACTGGATAGATGGAAGAGTTGGATTAACAGAAGTGAGGAATCTGGAACCTGGATAGCAGGAACGAATAGTTCAACAGGAATGAGGAAGCTGGAACCTGGATAGAAGGAAGAGCTGGATCAACAGGGTGAGGAAACCGGAACCTGGATAGCAGAAAATCTGGATTAACAAAACTGAGGAAGTTGGGGCCTTGATAGCATAAATGGCTGGATCAACAAGAGTGAGGAAGCTAGAAACTGGATTGCAGGTAAGGCTGGATCAACATGTATAAGGAAGTTGGGACCTGGATAACAGAAAGGGATGGATCAAAAGAAGTGAGGAAGCTGGAAGTTGAATAGCAGGTAGAGATGGATACACAAGAGTGAGGAAGCTAGAAACTGGATTGCAGGTAAGGCTGGATCAACATGTATAAGGAAGTTGGGACCTGGATAGCAGAAAGGGATGGATCAACATGAGGGAGGGAGCTGGAAGTTGGATAGCAGGTAGAGATGGATACACAAGAGTGAGGAAGCTGGAATTTGGATAGCACGAAGGGCTGGATCAACAAGAGTGAGGAAGCTGAAGTCTGGATATCAGGAAGGGCTGAATGAACAGGAGTGAAGTAGCTTCAATATTGATAGCAGAAAAGGCTGGATCAACAGGAATGAGGTAGCTGGACCGCAACAGCAACATAGGCTGGATCAAAAAGGGTGACATAGCCTGTAACTTGGATAGCAAGAAGGGCTGGATCAACAGGAGTGAGGAAGCTTGAACCTGGATAGTAGAAAGGGCTAACTCAACAGTAGCTTTTAATGTGGATAGCAGGAACGGCTGGATGAACAGTAGTGAAAAAGCTGGAACCTAGATAAACGGAAGGTCTGAATCAATAGAAGTGAGGAAGCTGGAACCTGGATAGCAGAAAGGGCTATATAAACAGGTTTGAGGGAGCTGGAACCTGGATAGCAGAAAGGGCTGGCTCAACATGAGGGAGGGAGGGAGCTGGAACCTGGATAGCAGTAATGGCTGGATCAACAGAAGTGATGGAACTGGAACTTAGATAGCAGGAAGGGCTGGATCAACAGGAGTGAGGAAGCTATAACCTAGATAACAGGAATGGCTGGATTATAAGGAGTTAGGTAACTGGAACATGGATGGCAGGAAGGGCTGGATCAACAGGAATGTTAACATGGCTAAGGGCTGGATCAACATAAACCTTAGCTGCTGGAACAAGGAACAGGATCAGTAGTTGCAGGAATGATCTTGTACAGGTGCAGGAACCACTAGAAAGAGCTGATGCAGGCGTTGCAGGAAGGATCATGAAGTGCTGGTAAGAGCTGGTGTAGGAGCAGGAACCGCTAGAAGAAACTGGTACATTTGCTGCAGGAAGCAGCAGCTTGAAGAAGCTGAAGCAGGCGCTGAACAAAGGAGCTGGAGTCGTTGGAGCAGAAGCTGGGGTAGGCGTTGCAGGAAGGACGTGGAGCAGGAGCTGCCACAGATGCAGGAACTGGAGAAGCAAGTTGGAGTGTTAGCAGGCAGCAGCAAATGAAGGTTTGATCGCATATAGTAGTTTGAGTTGCTTTGAAAAGTGCAGTTGCTGCTGATGGTGGTGCTGGTGTCCTTTTCTGCTTCTGGTCACACAGTCGGAGGTGGGGCCTCCTGACCACTCAGCGGCAACTGCCACATGAAGCAAAAGCTGCCGAATATATCTCTGTACTATCGGTGATTCTATGAAAAAAACACAAAAAACAGACGTTATATTCCTGGCCTAATTTATTCTGCTTGGAAATAGTTGGCGTGTTTGTTGACCGTGTTTACATCAATCTTGTCCACTTGTTAGATGCTGGTATTTTGGCTTAGAGTGAGAAGCATGTGTAGAAAGTCGAAATGTGTGGGCGTTCGTGAACGTCAAAAACCGACCAAACTTGTATTTTTTTCCGTTAAGCAGCAGGAGTCAAGTAATTTTCCAGGGTGTTTTGGTGGTGTATCTTAACGCCTACGCTTTTAAGGAGGTGTGTTTGAGTTGCTAATGTCTGTAAATGTATGACCAGTGAATAGCTACCGCGACAAGATGGAAGACCCGGACACAATCCCACTTGTATAGTACATGCATACTTCCTCAACATATTTTTGTATTCTTGTCTACATAACTTTTTCCTGGCCATGTCTGTTCTTGATGAAACTGTACGAATAAAATTGATTAAAATTATAGAAGTTTGTCCTTATAATCAAACTTCATACTCTGCAAGGCCAGAGGATAGATATCGATGCAGCGACTCTATCCTTCATGCAACAAGCTTCTCACCTCTCTACAACTTATTTGTTTTTCTTTTCAGTTATATGGAAAAAGTGGGACGTGGTGTTATGATTCTAGTAACCCCCCCCCCCCAGCCCGAGGATACCTTTCTAAATAAAAAAACTAGTAAGTTACTAACAGAGTCCCCTCTTCTCTGATCAGTTTAATAACGCACACCTTCCATTGCATAGTGAAATTTTACAAAGTGTGTTCGTGGTATACTTCATTGTACATAGATACCATTACAGGAATGCCTGAAATAAGTTAGGATATTTAGCTTCTCTTGTTAGTATTAAATATCACTGGAAGAAAGTTAAATTCTTGCATGTGAGAATGCAGTAACAATTACGTAAATAAGTGCAAAATAGAAACAGGGCAACATCTTTTGTGAGAAGGAACACAACAACAATTGTATATAAGTTTAAAACAGTTTTGCTTGGGAGAAAACATAAGGGCAAATATATACAACAAATGGTGAGTTCAAAGTTCAGAAAGGAGGAAGTTAATTTAGGTTTGCGAAAAAGTGCTTCGCAAACTTATCTTGTGGGAGTTCTGGTAACAGGTTGCATGTGCGCCTACCTCCATTCCGGCTCTTGTCGAGATGTATTCACTTCAGTCCAAGATGGTTGCTAACAGGAAGGAGTGAGGGCTCTCTGCGACTGCTCTCGTGGGCTTGCCTCAGAAGCATCCAGCTGCGGTCCTACCAGGTTCAAAAGGTGGGCCGAAAAGAGGCCAGGACACAGCGTGCAAGCGTTTTTATGGGCTGACTCACGTGACCGCTAAGGGAGCAGGGGTTGGTATGCCTGACAGTCAATCCGTGAGACCCTTAAGGAACAAGGACGTTAATAAATTCCAATACTCTATTCGTGTATTTTTTTTTTCAAAAACAAATCCAGTTCAATAGATTTTCTCGGCAGAAACAAACATAATCTCAATTTTATTTTCTCTTTTCTCGAAATAAGTTTTCTATTTTCTTGCATCAAAGTCAAAAACAAACGAATCTCTAATTTACGTGTATTTCCATGAGAGTAAATTTAGACAGAAGGTAGTTTTTATAATATGAAAAACATCCAGCTTCTCCAAAGGGGCAGTCTGTATAAGACAAAAATAAAAATTTCCTCATTCAAGAAGGATTTCTCATCCTCTTGCGGAGAATAGAACAGATACTACATATTCATCCTAGCCACGAGGGAAAATTTTGACACAAGGTCGGTTTTCATGTAAAGGACGTATCAGAAGAAAGAGCAACCCATGAGTATACCGCTATTCCGAAATCACAACAGCAAACCGCAATCAATAAACTGTCTCTCCGGTCATAATTTTCTAAAAGTCTACATCTTTTTCATGTAAAACTTTATAATTAAAACTTGCTGGAATAATTGTTTAAATAAAAATTAAATATGAAGTAAAAATGGATTTTTTAAAAATATATGCGATCCGACAGCACTATGATTGGTAGAAAAATCCATATTTCAATGTTTCGAGAAAAAAAATAATCAAATAACATATTTTAGTTGGACATGAAAAAGATGTTTTTTAAAATTATGACCGTTTGGTCACGAACGCCGTAAATATAGTTAATTTACATAGGCTACGGTTTGATGCTGGTAGTCTATTCATTGCGGCTTGTTGTGAATTTGGAATAGCGGCATGCTAACCCCGGATCCATCTTTCTTCTGATACACCGCTTCTCGAAAGTGGCATTCTGGATGGGTAAAAAATGAAAATTATCTGGCAAGAAGGATGCCCCTCCCCCCTCTGACCTGTAACGATGTTATCATTTTGTTTGTAACCCGTCCCACTTTTGTGGAAACTTGCGAATGCGCATCCTTCAATAAAGGTGTTTCTGTAGAAACTCAACAAGCGTCTTGTCCATCCTTCCATTTAATAAGCATAACACAAACAACACGACCTGACATGGTAGCAGCGTCGGAATAAAGAAAAATAATTAAAAAAAACAAAAAAAACAACGAACACTAAAAGTCAGACATTATTTTTCTTTTCTCACTTTCCTTAGCTAAGATTGCAACTAAATGTCGTCTGCAAAACATAAACTTTATTAAATGGCTCACATTTCGATACCAGTTCCCACTTTTGACTGGTGTTCACCGAACATCTAACACCGAAGAATCGTATAAATCATTTAAACAATGCTTGCAATTATTTTTGACTGTAAAGAAAACAATAAACAAAGAAAAGTGCCTATTATTTTACTCGCAACTGGCGAAGAAGGAATTCACCGATTTAATAGCTGGTCTATGTCAAGCGAGGACCAGAAAGACGTTCACAACATTTTAAATAGCTTTTTAGAGATGAGATGATTGGTCTGTAAAAACGCCAGGATGAAGAAGATAACTTGCTAGAGTTATCCGTGTCTGGAGGCATTTGACTGAAATTGAATGTTCAATAAAATCGGGGTCACCATCTTCCAAGACGAATACCAATATCTCCACTAAAATATGCATAGACTTTTATTCAAAGGGAACACTGGAACATAAAGAGAGTTAAGAGGTTTATTTAGTTTGCTTGAAGCATTGTTTATTAGTATATAGAAATGTGATACTTAGAAGGCAATACAATGCCGAGGTGTGACGGATAGACACAAGTTGGAGCAAATAAGACATATAATGGTGGAACAAATTAAATAGTTTCACCCTTAATACAATGTATACATACACATATATATATTAATTTATTTATTATTATTTTTTATTCACAAACACACATATATCTGTTTATCTACACAATGTTACAATGTTATGTAATACCTGTATCTAGATGGTCTGGTGGAAACTCAGTATGATATAATATTTCAAGAACTCCTTCCTTCTTCAGAACCGTGCTCAACTCAAGTTCAAGCGTGCTCAACTCAAGTGCAAGCGTGAGTATGAAGGAAGCCATGGGATGAGAGTTGTTTGTTCGGCTGGCTTTTGTCAGTAACAGAATGTAACATCCTGGAGTTCCATCTTGCCTGGTCGCTTCTAGCAAAGAGGGAGAACAGAATACTACGTCTTATCATGAGAAGATCTACTCAGGAACTGAATTGTCTTCGACACTAACTTCCTTAGCGTGCATTGATTTGTTGCAGTCGTGTCATCATGACTACGCATATATATAAGTCTACAACTGTGCAGGTACCAAGCCTAATCACAACTCAGCATAACGCGAGATATTGTGTGTAGATATAAACAAAATAAATCTGCCATGTAACTGCTACACGAAATCTGATTTCACAGCCCATGAAATGAATAAACGTTTGGTTGAATTCCTATCTGCAAACACGCCTATACCTGATTTACAAAAAAAAACAAAACTTTTGAATAAACCAAAGTGCTACAAAATTGAAGAGGCTGTGAAATTAGCATACACACATTAAGCTGCAGCCACATACTTAAACATACTTAAACAGACTACAACAACTAGACAGCCTATCATCTTCACAGGTAGACACCATAAATTGTGATAATCACCAACGTTAGGGTGTAGCAGTCATAAATAAGGACTTAATTTCTCTCTCGGAGAAATGCCCCTGTTATGCAATTTGGTCACACACTGACTAATCAACTTGCAGGGAGCATTGATTTCACCTGTCCCCTGAATAACTACTTCAGATCTCTTTGGAAATCACGATTGGTCAGCAGAGAGATTCTTGAAAGCAACTAGGAAAGACGTTCCTGTTACATGGGGTACTAGGCTGGAGCTTCACCGTTTACTCGTAAACAGTGTTGACATGCGCATTGAACGAACAAGCAAAATAAAGATCCACTTTCTGTCTTTGTGTTATTTGTATCCACACACATCACTTAATGACATCACTTAATGACATCACTTAATGACATCACTTAATGACATCACTTAATGACATCACTTAATGACATCACTGAATGAAGCATGCAACATAATGGTTATTTAACTCCGGACGAGGAAAGAGAACAAAAGAGTTATTTGGAAAATACAAAAACAGATAAGTAAATAATTATGTATTGCTTAATTTGTACACACGTGTTTGGAAAACTAAATTGGCGAACTAAGAAATAGCTGATGTAAACAGACCAGTGGCTGCATAAGACCACCACAACCCCTGTGTATGGTGGTGGTGGGAGTAACTTATTTGAGAATTGGAAGCTTTTTAAGCGAAAATGACAGAACTATGCCATTATTACATACTTGTCAAAGCAATTGGTACAATATCAAACATCTTTAATGTTTCATACATTGGGCGATGAGGCATTAAAAGTCTATCATGGATTCCAGTTCACAACACTCGAAAGAACAAAGAAACCCAACGAAATAATCCAAGCGTTTGATGAATATGCTATTGGGGAGACAAATAAAACATATGAACGCTACATTTTTCATACAAGAAAGCAAGGAGAAGGGGAATCAGTGGAAGCGTTTATCACCACGCTCCAGGCATTGAGAAAAACATGCAATTTTTGCAATAAGTGTGCAGCCTCAATTCTACGAGATCAGATAGTCCTAGGAATTCATGAGCCACAAATGCAGGCAGAAGTGCTGAAAGTGAGACAGCTGGACATACAACGGTGCGTAGACATCTGTAAATTGTCGGAAAATGAGGCACAACAGTCCAGAGCTTTACGACCAGAGACACTGAACAGAATTTACGTGAGGCCTAAGGGAAAAGGGTCGATACAGAGAAGAGTGGAGGAGTGAATCTTATGTACATTCTGACATGAGCACGAGCGAGAGTTGTTCTCGGCGCATGGAAAACCCTCTTATAAGTGTGGAGGAAGGAACTATTTTGCGGTGAGATGTAAGTCAGCAAAGAAAAATCGGGTTCAGTCAGTGGAAACACATCAATATGACAGCAGCAGTAGACATAGCTCGATAGATGTGGACAGTGTCACATTTCAAGAGAGGGTTAATGGGGTTATGCCGGAAATGATCAAGACAGAAATGCTGATAGGAGGGAAACCAATTGCTTTTCAATTGGATAGTGGAGCTTCAGTGAATATACTGAATGTGGAGCATGTGAAAAAGGAAACTCTCTCACCTTCAAATAAAATTCTGGTGATGTGGAATGGTTCAGCGGTAAAACCATTGAGGTTGTGTTGAATTAAAATGAGAAGCCCCAAGAATGGAAAGCGATATAGTATCAGGTGTGTAGTGGTACAGGAAGGCTTCCACCCTCTACTCGGAGCAACTGCAATCCAACAGATGACACTCATTGCTGTTCACAGGGATCAGTTCAGGATGGTTGCTAAAATACCGCAAGTAGATAAATTGAACACTCAGCTGATCGGATCTTCGATCAATTCATGGATGTAATATAGGATGAGTTAGGTCGACTACCGTGAAAAGTACATTTAGAGGTTGATCCAAACATAAGACCTCATGTGACAGCAGCAAGAAGAGTAGCTGCACTCTAAAAAAGAAACTGAAGACAGAACTGGACAGATTAGTGGACAAAAAAGTGGTTGAGCCAATCAGTGAACCAACACCATGGGTGAGTGTATTAACACTAGTAGTCAAGAAAAATGGAAAACTGCGAGTCTGTATAGACCCAAGACCATTAAATAAGGTACTGAAACGGGAACATTTCCAGCTACATGTGATGGAGAATCTACTACCAGAACTGTCTGACAGTAAAGTGTACTCTACCTTAAATCAAAGGAATGGATTTTGACACCTGGAATTGGATGAAGAAAGCAGCCATTTTACAACATTTGCCACTCCTTTTGGTCAGTTCCGATGGAAGAGGCTACCATTTGGAATATCACCAGTCCAGGAGATTTTTCCAAAATAATTTGTACAACTATCCCTCTGACCTAGAAGGGATGATCAACAAAGCAGATGATATTCTCGTGGTAGGGAAAGGTAAAACCATGGAGGAAGCTAGACCAGATCATGATAAAAAACTGAGGTCGCTTCTGCAGAGATGTTGTTAACGTGGCATACGGTTGAATGCTAAAAAATTGGAGTCATCAGAAACTGCTGTCTTTCATGGGACATATAGTATCCAGTGAGAGCCTTCAGCCTGATCCAGAGAAGGTAAAGGCCATAAGGAAGATGCCGTGTCCAACAGATGTAAAGGGAGTACAGTGTTTAGGCGGCTTTGTGAATTATCTAGTAAAATTCCTGCCACAAATTTCAGACATGATGGCTCCCATCTGCAACTTAATCAGGACAGATGTACTCTTGACTTGGTCCCAGACCCAGTAAGATGCTTTCAAGAAGATCAAGAAGGTGGCGAGTGAGACACCGGTACTAAAGTACTATGATCACAGGAAACCTTTAGTTGTCCAGTATGATGCAAATGGAAAGGGTTTAGGAGCGACACTGCTCCAGGAGGGAAACCGCCTGACCTATATTAGTCAAGCCCTTACAGACACGGAAACTAGGTATGCTGGAATTGAGAAAGAACTGTTTGCTATAGTTTACACATGTGAGAGGTTTCACCAATATACATTCGCCAAGCCTATCAAAGTGTTAAGTGACCACAGACCCCCTGGAAGCAATAATGAAGAAAGACTTGGGAAAGTGTCCAAAGCGACTGCAGAATATGCTGATGCGATTGCAAAGGTATGATGCCACGGTTCTGTATTATCCAGGCAAGAGAATGTACCTTGCCAATACATTGTCAAGGGCATTTGTTAACAGGGTCAGTTATGAACATGATGAAAAGGAGGACGTCAGAGAAGTCGAGAAGGTTCATGTTTCAGAAACAAGGTTGCTCGAACTACAATCGTCCACAAAGGAAGATAGATGTATGCAGCAGTTACAGCACATGAAAATATACATCTTGACCAAGAGGTGATACTGTACTTCACCCTTCGAAGTAAAATGACAGTGCAAGATGTGTTGATTTTTAGGGGAAACCGTGTGATGGTACCCATGAGCCAGCAGAGGCTCTTGAAAGAAAAAAATACATTCCTCACACATGTGAGTAGAAGGATGCTGCAGAAGAGCCAGAGAATGTTTATACTGGCCCAACATGAACAACGACATTAAGGACTATGTTGCGAAAATCTACATATGCAGGAAGTATGAAGTGGCTAACCCTTAATGGTCCACGAAGTCCCTGAAAAACAATGGGCACAAATTGGGGTGCATTTGCTCACACAGTGGACTATATGAGTAATCTCTGGGAGATTAATTATTTTCTAGACACACAGACGAAACAATAATTACAAATATTAAGCACCACTGTGTAAGATATGGAATATCGGACAAGATTGTAACAGACAATGGGCCACAATTCAGTCGTCAAAACTTTGCCACTTTTGCACGAAAGTTGTTTTACGCACACACACTAGTCAGTCCCTACAACAGTAAAGGGAATGTCAAAGCAGAATCAGCAGTAAAAACTGCAAAGACTTTGTTCCGGAAAGCCAGGGCTGATCCATATCTAGCAATGCTAGATCACAGAAACACACCAGCTAAAGGTCTCCTGTCGCCAGCACAGAAACTGATGTCAAGGAGAACAAAAACATTCCTTCCAACCCGGGAAGATTTATTGAACTGGAAATTCACAATAACTTTTTAAAAAGCAGTACAGAATAAGGCAGGAGAGGTACTTCAATAAGAAGGTGAACTGCCTTCAATCTTTACGACCTGGAGATGTACTACGGGTCAAACCCCATGTGAAAGGGTGCAAGGAGTGGAAAAAAGCGACTGTGTTGGAGAAGCTGGATGCTAGATTATATCACATTGATGTTGAAGGGAGAATACGTCGACAGAATAGAATAGACCTAAGGAAAACAGCAGAAGCACCCCCTATAGCATAAAGGAGACACCAGCAATCACGGTATCAGGCAAGAGGTGACCACTACTCGACAAATGTCTCAAGATGACAGTATAGTGAGAGATAGGGTTAGTTTCAGAACAGACTCCGAGACACCTGCAGATAAGATTGCAGTAAGGAGAACACGATCTGGGAGAATAATAAAGGCGCCAGTCAGACTGAGGGACTAATGCGTTTAAAAGATTTCTATGTAAAAGGTGAAGGGCAGAATAGTCCCTGTTAGGCAGGAGGGTAGAATACCCAATGAATGCCTAGGCCACTGAGCAAATTCTGTGGTAATGTATTTTGTCATAAAAGGGAAGATGTTACATGGGGTACTAAGCTGGGGGTTCACCGTTTACTCGTAAACAGTGTTGTCATGCACACAACGAACAAGCTAAATAAAGATGGTTTTGAATAGATCCACTTTCTGTCTTCGTGTTATTTGTATCCACACACATCACTGAATGGAGCATGCAACACAGTCCCCTTTCTCTTTCTCATGTCCCCTGGACGCCCAAGCATCGACTATATTTGCCTGAAGATAACTAACTCACAGACTTTGGACAGTCCAAAGAACTTTCCCACTTTGCCTTACCTTACTTGGACACTGTCCAACTTTCTTCCACCTATACCAGACGGTATAGTTAATTGAATAAGCCCTTTCCTTATTGTTATAAAAAGGTTTTGTATTTTCTTTCGTACGACGGTTTTCGTTACATACAAATAATATATTAGTTGGTCCTAATACACATTGATAAGACCAGCACTTTTATAAATGGTGGCCACTACGTGATATAAACACATAACGTTCTGATCTGATTCGTTTCTGGCTTGCCCAAGCAGTGCTGAGCTTAGAAATTAAGCATAGATTAAAAATCGTCAATTGCAAGCTGTCGCTTGTAGTACCACTGCTACATGAGCAGGGGGCGAAAGAAACTGCAGACTCCTGTGTATGAATTTTAGATGTGACCACCGTTTAGGCAAAGAATATTTCCCGGTCAAAATTACACATCACAACAGGTCACTGAGCCAGATTATGCTTCATAGACAAGCTTAAATCCCCAAAACAACGGTACTAATGTTGTACTAATTTTTCTGTACCAACTATTTATATATATATATGTATATATATATATATATATATATATATATATATATTATCCAGGTAGTTTAGCATCAAAGATAGATTCCTTTCTTAAGAATGTTCGTTTAAAACATAAACAGAAAAGGTGGCACAAAAAAAATACTGGGTGCATTCCAATCTATCGCCCTTCAGCCATATCAGAAAATATAATAAATTTATAAAGTATGTAACTTTACATTTGCCTATTTTCGCTTTTACTTTACTATAATAATGCTTCATCCCTAATATTGAGAATATCTTTATTGTATGAGGAATTACTTCATTACATGTGATAAGATGAAAGGAAAATGACAAAAATTATAGAATCATCTGCGAAAAAGAATATTAGTAACAAGAAGACATAAATAAATAAATGGCATAAATAAAAAAGAAAATTAAACGTCTAAAGTTGTAGTAAGAGAAGGGGAGAGTGTGCATAGCGTAAATAAATAAATGACGGATATAAGTAAAAAAAAAGCTTTAATAGTAGCAGCGGAGGGACAGTTAGTGGATGACGTAAAATAAAGAAAAGATACATTGTTTCTTTAGAACTATGTAACACTAATGTACATTCTTCCAACATTGACTCAATGGATTACGGGTCAAAAATAGGTTAAAATAGACTCCATTTCTATCGATATTTCAAGAGGGCAGATGGTTAGGGTGTTTAGTCCGGATGTTAGGCGTTTTAAACTTGATCCCACACAGTACTCGTAGGCGAACACACAAACTTAAACACAACTGTATAATCAACTTAAATTACATTTTCTAAAGAACAATTAACTATACTTTTTAACCAATTAAAAATATATGAACATAAGGAAGCATTACATTGTTCATCTTCAGCAGATTGCTCGCTAACATTTTGACTGTTGCTTTGGAAAATGTATTTTTCTGGTCATTTCGCAATGTTGGAATGTAGGGGGAGGTCAACATTTCTTGCTAATGTATCAGCCTTAGCTGTTCCCTTTCCACCTATTATCATCAGCGTTTCATTCGGACCGTTCTGGCTATACGACAGTGGGTGGTGACGATTGGTTAGCAGTTCAAGGAAGAGGAAGAAAGCTGAGCCCTGAATTGCTGAATGAGGTAACCACCAGCTTTTGGAGTTGTTTGGCATTCCAGAAAAATTTACATTTAAGGAAGAGCGTGTTTTTTGAGCTCCATTACTTCAAATTAACATATTTTTTTACTTCTTTTTAAAAAGTCTCAGAGAGTCTTTTATAGAAAGGATTCAAAAACTGTTATTTTTATTAATAAGGGCAAGACAGTCACTAAAAAAATATTAAAAGACCAGAGGTTCTTGAACAAAACATTATAAGGAGAGGAAAACCCTAAAAGTTTTAAAGATTTAAAACCCAGAGTGATTAAAAGAAAACAGTCTAAGAGACTTTTTCGAAAAAAAATTCCCTTTTTAAAAGAAAAAAGGAGAAAAAACATAGTCTTTTATTAACTTTATGAGCTCGGAAAAACTTAAGATTTTGTTATGAAAAAAATGGTTATTTTATTTTATGGTTTTATTGTTACCTTGGTTGACAGATTTAACCTTGCTTTGAGAAACAAAAGCAGCACTAGCACCTTTTAAACATTAATAACAAACTTTTCTCATCTTTCTGAAATACAAAAACAAAAGGCAAAATATTTCCAGTTTGTCCTTACACATGTGTTTTAAATCAGATTTATCTTAAAATGAAGTATAACGTTTCTCTTCAATGTGTAATTCTCGTAGATGATTAATTGAGAATGTGTATCCATATGCAATAAGGTATCTCTTTATTTTGTTCCTTTTTGTAAGGAAGAATTACATAAAAATGTGGAAAAATACTTCACAAGAATAAAATTTGTCTTTTTTCATTTTAGTTAAGTTATATCTCAGATATGAAATGCCCTTCATCAAGGCCATGCTCGATCTATGTATAAGTTACATATAGTGAGGGTTCATGTAACGATCCTATCCACTTCTCAAACCTTGAGTAAATAAAACACTGCAGAAAAATATACTTCTCCCCAATTGAGTATATTATCGTTTGTTTTTCTGGCAGTCTTTGCTTAGTTTTCACATATTCCAGGAATACAACTGGGCTGGTGTAATATCCAGCTTAGTATCCAGTGTGTTTTCATGTGTTTTTAAATTAAAATTATTTGTCTTCAATGATTCCTTGAAATGTTTATTTGTATACATAGCACTATGTTTCTTCAGTTCATTTTCGTTTTTAAGGAATAATTGAAAAAAATGCAGATCCTCTTTATTTAGAAGTTATAGATTTAGCTCCAGTGTGCTTTAGCTTATGTCTTTTTGAATTAAACTTTGTTGCAAATGATAGGCCACACACTTCACAAGAATAAGGTTTCTCTCCCGTATGTGTTCGCATGTGTATTTTTAAAGCAGATGTTTGCGAAAAGGCTGACCCACACACTTCACAAGAATAAGGTTTCTCTCCAGCATGTGTTCGCATATGTCGGTTTAAATTAGACTTCTTTGCAAATGATATGCCACACACTTCACAATAAGGTTCATCTCCAGTGTGTACTTGCATGTGTACTTTTAAAGAATATGTGTTTGAAAAAGTTAAGCTGCACACTTGACAGTAATATGGTTTCTCTCCACTGTGTATTCGCATGTGTTTCTTTAAATTTGAATTTGTTGTAAATGCGATGCTACAAACTTCACATGAGTAAGGTTTCTCGCCAGTGTGTGTTCGCATATGTATTTTTAAATTAGAAGAACCTACAAATGATATGCCACACACTTCACACGAATAGGGTTTCTCTCCAGTGTGTGTTCGGCTATGCCTTTTTAAAGTAGAAGTATGCGAAAATGCTAAGTTACACACTTTACACGAATAAGGTTTCTCTCCAGTGTGTGTTCGTATATGTATTTTTAAATAATCTCTTGCAAATGAGAGTCCACACACGTCACAAGAATATGTTTTATCAACACTGTGTGTTTGCATGTGCGTTTTTAAAAGAGAATTGTAAGAAAATGTCAAACTACACACTTCACAAGAGTATGGTTTTGCTTCAGTGTGTATATGCATGTTGTTTCACACTTTCACAGTGATAATAGCTTAACTGTAGAGTTAACAGGAACCTGTGGTGTATTTATATATGTATAAATTCTGAACTGATTGAAAATAATGATTTTCCACATTTTCCTGTGTGTTCCTTTTTCACTTAGACAACGATGAATGGCATACTTCATAAATATATAGTTTATCTTCAATGATTATGTGTAATTTTAAATGCAGTCCGTAACTGCTGATTTACACAATCTGCAAGAATAAGAATTCCTGTGTTTATGTTTTTGGTTAAATAAGAATTCTTTTGAAATGTTGACTCACACACTGTAAAAGAATATTTAATAGGCTTTTAATCTGCTTAGCAAAACATGTGAGATTGAGCAAAGATCAGCCATCTTCTTTGAAACATTTCTTACCAGTTGAATGCGAAAATTACTTGACTCTTTAGTAGACTTTACTAAACAAAGTTCCTACAGCAATGTTATAGTTACACCATTTTCATCAGAAGATTTGGCAAAAGACTCTTACTTTTTATTTTATCTCCTGTGTTTATCAGGACGGAATTGTGAATCGTTGATTTTTAAATAATCTTCATTTATTTCATTAAACCTTTTATTACAACTTCTATTATTCTATTATTTTTGTTGAATGATGGCATACGACGTTAATAATTAATGAGTTTAACAACACAGTATATTGTTTGTTTACAAGTATAAAAGAATATTCGAGAGAGATCACATGATCATCTACTAAAGTAGACCTTTTTTGGGGATAAAATGCTGAACATTTTCCCAGTGTGTGAGTACATATATCCTGTTAATTGATGACTGTGCAGATGTTGTTCTGGAACTTTACAAAAATTCTTTTTATTTCCAGTATGTGTCCCTTTTCTTGAAAAGAAAAATTACTAAAAATGATGATTAACTAACTCTTGAAGAATTAAATATATTTCCTGTTGATTTGATGAGATCAGAAACTGTGAACAAAGAAGAAATATTATTAATCAAACCTCATATCAGAAAAATAATTAAGATGTGAAATAAAATGAATTTAATTTTTAGTGAATCAAAAACATTTCATATGTATCTTAACTTAATATTAGATTGAAATAAAAATAGTATTTTACTTAAAATACAAACCAATAACATTTAATTTTCTCTTTTAATTATGAGTTTTTTTATTTCAATTTTCTTTCACTATAATCATGTTATCAACATTTTCGCCAAACCCAATACACCCATAAATAAAAAACAGACATGCTGACCTTTCTTGATTAACCCCTTCTTTTTTTATTTTCGTTCAACTTATGTCAGTAAAAATTGAAAAAAAGTTTTTTTTAATTATTCCATCAACAATAGTCTTCAAAATACTCTTTATAAGTTACATATAGTGAGGGTTCATGTAACGATCCTATCTACTTCTCAAACGTTGAGTAAATAAAACACTGCAGAAAAATATACTTCTCCCCAATTGAGTATATTATCGTTTATTTTTCTGGTAGTCTTTGCTTGCTTTTCCCATATTCCACGAATACAACTGGGCTGGTGTAATATCCAGCTTAGTATCCAGTGTGTTTTCATGTGTTTTTAAATTAAAATTATTTGTCTTCAATGATTCCTTGAAATGTTTATTTGTATACATAGCAATATGTCTCTCCAGTTTATTTTCGTTTTAAAGGAATAATTGAAAAAAACGAAGATCCTCTTTATTTAGAAGTTATAGATTTAGCTCCATTGTGCTTTAGCTTATGTCTTTTTGAATTAAACTTTGTTGCAAATGATAGGCCACACACTTCACAAGAATAAGGTTTCTCTCCAGTATGTGTTCGCATGTGTATTTTTAAAGCAGATGTTTGCGAAAAGGCTGACCCACACACTTCACAAGAATAAGGTTTCTCTCCAGCATGTGTTTGCATATGTCGTTTTAAATTGGACTTATTGGCAAATGATATGCCACACACTTCACAATGAGGTTCATCTCCAGTATGTACACGCATGTGTCCTTTTAAAGAAGATGTATTTGAAAAAGTTAAGCTGCACACTTGACAATAATAGGGTTTCTCTCCAGTGTGTGTTCGCATGTGTTTCGTTAAATTTGAATTTGTTGTAAATGCGATGCTACAAACTTCACAAGAGTAAGGTTTCTCGCCAGTGTGTGTTCGCATATGTATTTTTAAATTAAAAGAACTTGCAAATGATATGCCACAGACTTCACACGTATAAGGTTTCTCTCCAGTGTGTGTTCGCCTATGCCCTATTAAAGCAGAAGTATGTGAAAATGCTAAGTTACACACTTCACAAGAATAAGGTCTCTCTCCAGTATGTGTTCGTATATGTATTTTTAAATAATCTCTTGCAAATGAGAGTCCACACACGTCACAAGAATAAGTTTTATCAACACTGTGTGTTTGCATGTGCGTTTTTAAAAGAGAATTGTAAGAAAATGTCAAACTACACACTTCACAAGAGTAAGGTTTTTCTTCAATGTGTAAATGCATGTTGTTTCACACTTTTACAGTGATAATAGCTTAACTGAAGAGTTAACAGGAATCTGCTTTTATCCCTGTTGTGTATTTATATATGTATGAAGTATTACATTCTAGACTGATTGAAAATTATGATTTTCCACATTTTCCTGTGTGTTCCTTTTTCACTTAGACAACGATGAAGGGCATACTTCATAGGTATATAGTTTACCTTCAATGATTATGTGTAATTTTAAATGCAGTCTGTAACGTCTTACTTACACGATCTGCAAGAATTAGAATTCCTGTCTTTATGTTTTTGTGTAAATAAGAATTCTTTTGAAATGTTGACTCACACACTGTAAAAGAATATTTAATAGGCTTTTAATCTGCTTAGCAAAACATGTGAGATTGAGCAAAGATCAGCCATCTTCTTTGAAACATTTCTTACCAGTTGAATGCGAAAATTACTTGACTCTTTAGTACACTTTACTAAACAAAGTTCTTACAGCAATGTTACAGTTACACCATTTTCATCAGAAGATTTGGCAAAAGACTCTTATTATTTATTTTGTCTCTTGTGTTAATCGAGACGGAATTGCAAATCGTTGATTTTTAAATAATCTTCATTCATTTAATTAAACCTTTTATTACAACTTCTATTATATTATTTTTGTTGAATGATGGCATACAACGTTAATAATTAATGAGTTTAACAACACAGTATATTGTTTGTTTTACAAGTATAAACAAATATTCGAGAGAGATCACATGATCATCTACTAAAGTAGACCTTTTTTAAAGGGATTAAAATGCTGAACATTTTCCCAGTGTGTGAGTACATATATCCTGTTAATTGATGACTGTGCAGATGTTGTTCTGGAACTTTACAAAAATCCTTTTTATTTCCAGTATGTGTCCCTTTTCTTGAAAAGAAAAATTACTAAAAATGATGATTAACTAACTCTTGAAGAATGAAATATATTTCCTGTTGATTTGATGAGATCAGAAACTCTGTGAACAAAGAAGAAATATTATTAATCAAACCTTATATTAGAATAATAATTAAGATGTGAATTAAAATGAATTTAATTTTTAGTGAATCAAAAACATTTCATATGTATTATTAACTTAATATTAGATTGAAAAAAGTTTGTCGTGAAAAATAAATAATTTATTATACATGAATGTATTAAAAAACAAACACTATTCTTCCAAACAATCCGTAAGTGTTGTCTGAATGTGTTTTGGTTTTTGTCCAGAAACATTTAGGCGCCTCTTCAGTTTTTTGTTTTTGTTTTGCATTTTTATCATGTTAAATCGTAAAAATACCCTGCTAGTATTTTCTGGCAATTGAAATTGGCAGGGGAAATTTATCATGCAAACAAGAAAATAAAAGTCTGACAGGGGTCATAGATCTGCCCTTTGGGGGCTATTTTCCATTGTGGAAACATGAGCTGGAGGAAATGACGCCAGACAAGATAGGATAGGCACAAAGAGCTGAGTGTTAAGCTTGACACGATCAGACATGATAGCAAATGATTTATAAGTCACCGATAAATGGAATAAGGGGTCAGGCCTAAAATATTGCAGCACCTATTTGTTTTCACCCTGCCATTAGCAAAGATGGAGACGATGCCAAATGACTAGTAAAATGGTACTTCTCCAAATTCGAGATCTATTTTTTTCTTTATGCTGTTGTGCCGATTTTGATTCCAGAGCGAGACTGCCCCTCCCCCAATCTACAGAAAGGCAGCCATTAGAGTGAAAGATACGAATTTTGATGGAGTGTCCTCAGTCTCAGAGGTACGTTGTGGTTGAGCATACAAGACACCAGGTATGACTAAATTGTGCTTATAAATTGTTGATTTGCATTTAATAACAGAAATAATTCATTTGATCATGACATACAAACCATTAGACCTCCAATTGAAGGTGAGGTAATGCCACATGCATTATCTGGTGACGTCGACCAGCATTTTAACTTTAACAAATTGTATAGTTAACACACCCACAATAGTAATTTAGGAAAAGAAAAATAAATTTTTGAAGATGGAAATATTTAAAAAGACTAACTTATTACAGACACAATGGGAACGTTTAGAGATACATAAAAAAGAGAAAAACAGGAAAATAAATAATGGGTCTAAACTGAAGAAATAGAAAAGACAAAATCACAGGACACTCCAAAGTAATAAAATAAAGAATTTAAATTTTAAAAATGCAACATGAAAAAAAAGAATTTTAGTCACTACAGCAAGGAAGGAAAATAAGAGGGAAATGAGAAAGAATGAAGAGATTAAAAATGCGGGAAAAAGAAGAAAGGGAAGATGTCAGTATTCTGTATATATATATATATATATATATATATATATATATATGGCTTATCTCTATTTTTAAAATTTTTCTTATCTTTCTGTTTTTGCTTAAGATGGGACATCCTACCGAATGTCAGACATTCACAGGCTATTTCAGACACTCCAGCCTAGAGATTTTTTAAAGATTCTAACCGTCCCTTTAAGTGCAATTGTTTGTATTTCTCTTGCACTCGGTTCACTGTGTGTGCGTATTAAAAGAAAAAGGGCACGGGAAATATACAAAAAAAGATAGAGAATATAATTCTTTAAGACAAAAGAAAAAAGACAATGGGTAAACAAAGGACAAATTCTAATTCTTGTTTTCATAGTGATCGTTTTTTGTGGTTTTTTTTGTTGCTTTTTTATGTATTTTTCCTTCTTCCTCATTGGTTGATAACAGAAAGAACGACATGCAGGTAGGAGATTTTTTATGTGATTTTTGTTTGACATGGAACAGCAAAACCGTTATGTAAAAATTAATTGATACATTAGTGACGAGGTATTGCAGTCTTTAAATGAAAATGTAGTAATGGACCGCTTAAAATATCAGTTGTTTAATTAACACATCATTCGAGACTACATCATGAAATAAAAAATTTCAGTCATAATTCTACTTTATTCATCAACATAGTCTCCTATGATGATACACTGATTCCAACACTTTTGTAACAATTTGATGACTTTTTGTAGAAATATGCATCAATTATTTCTTCATTAGAGCCAAATTGCTTTCCCTGGAGAATTCTTTTAAGGTTTGCAAACAGCTAGTAGTCATGTGGAGCCAAATCAAAGAGTGTGTGCAGAAGCAATTCAATGTGCAATTCATGTTGTTTTACCATCGTTCCGCTCGATTTGTGAAATGGTGTATTTCTTGGTGAAAGATCACTTTTTCTTTTTGGGCCATTTTTTGCGATTTATTCCTTCAAACTACCTAATAAATGCTATATAACATTTGTTATTGATGGTTCTTTTTTTCGTAATATAATCGCTGCACATCTTTAAATATGGAGGCCAAAACCTTGCCAGCTGATGTTTGCATCTTTGGTCGCTTTCACCTGCTGCTGTCCACTCAGCTGACTACTGATTTGACTACGGAGTGAAGTGGTGGATCCATGCTTCATCCATTGTCATATATTGATCCAAAAAAACTCCTTTTTGTTGCATTGAAACAATTCTCTGAATTCTCTGACGAGTTATTGTTTTATGATTGACTGTAAGCAAAAGTGACATCCACTTCAAACACAGCTTTCTCATTCACAAATGTTTATGCAAAATGGTGAATACACTGCCTTCTGATATTTTCCACTCTTTTGCTATCTCATGCAACTTCAATTTACGATCAGCCAAAACGAGTATGTTGATTTTTTAAATGTTTTCTGGGACAACTGCCAAATTTGGGTGACTTGAGCGTTCAGCATCATTTGTGTTTGTATGAGCAGGTTTAAAATCAGTGTACCACCATTTAACTGTTGCTTCAAACATAATAGAGTCCAAATAACACTTATCAAGGCATTGATTTACTTGAACAGTATTATTCCTAATCAGAAAACAATGCTTTATCAACACACAAAATTCAGATTTTCCATTGTTTTGAAAATTTGCAACAGTACAATCACATACCTGAAATTGGTAAACTAATCTGATTGTGCTCAAATTTTGACACCTGCCATTTGAAGGTTAGTACTTCAAAGAAATCATATATTTGTATTGCTATCTATATGTGAAGCCCAAGACTTATTGAGTGATGTGTTTATTATTAACCTTGAAAAGAGAATTACATGAATATGCTAGAAAATGGCATATGAGTGGTCGTCTCAGACCCTTGAGTTACTAAGTGGTCTGGCCAAAATTCGGACACAAAGGTCAAATGTTTGTGCTACAAATGCAAAATGACTCTGAAGGCACATGGGACACAAATTGCAATAAAAAATTATGTGCATCTCAGTGAGGTCAGAGACAAACAGTTCCACTTCCAAGATATGATGCAGGGGTGGCTAAAACAAAGCCGATGTATGTTGTAAGTGATGTTTTCTTACACACCAAAGATGTATCAGGTGAGTTGTCAAACGATAATTTGAGAAAGAGAATAAAAAATGAGTAAACGGCTGTCTCTATTTGGTTCTTTTTGGACTAGGGGTGTCCTTTGCCTTGTCGAGGAACTGTAGAGTTAGAAAATATCTATGGATGATTTTCTGATGAAATAAGAATAAATGTTCAATGGTAGTTCTCTAGTAATTATTTGGTAACTTTAATTCATAAGGAAGATGTTAGCATGAAAACAGGAAATAAAGGTCAGGTGAGGGAGGGTCAGGAAGCGAATAAGAGCCGACTACTTGGCTTCTGCATTTTCAGCTATTACTCACTTCCACTCTGGTTACGGCCTTTCTCAATCACAATTTACTTGGCTTAGTGAAGTAAATTGGCTTAACACTTTTAAAAAAATATTAATTTTAAATATAAATCGGTCACAAATGATAGGTAAAGCAAAATAAATAGTTTTTGACGAATTTTTCAACTGTAAATACAGTTTAAAATATTTTGAAAACTTTAAGCTGCTGATTCGAAAATAATTTCGTCAATGATAAAAGGTCTATAGATAATAAAAATCGAGTATTATGATTCGTTTGTTGTGCTCCTAAACAAAAGAAATACAGTATTTTTTACGGCGCCACGATTGTATTGTGGCGGAATTGATGATCTTGAGCCAGAATCGAGCGGTCGAGGTGGCCCGGACTTAGTTCTTCCCCGCAGTAAGAGAGTCCGCCTTCACCTGGCTTGCAGATGGAAAGGGAAATAAGTTTTGGCTTACTAGTTTTCTAGTGAGGATTGAACTCACAACTTAGTAGTAACAAATCTACTGGTTGCTGCACAATAATAACAGATTTAATTATCATGACAAATAGTGAGCCAGCGGATTATGTTTTTTTCCGATTGGTTAAGCTGAATTAACTGAGGGTAAATCTGCAAATAAAAAGACAAGAAAATCAGAAGAAAGGAGACAAGAAACGTGAGTGTCGAATGAGATTCTGCGGTTAGCCGAATTGTTTTCGTTCATTGGAGCTCGAAGGTACACAGAGGGTTTTTGTGCTTCTACAGGAATTGAACCGAACTGAGTTTTTGTTTTGTTTTGTTGGTTAAACGTTTGAAGTCTAGTCATAGACTTCTGAATTCGTTACCAATTATAAGCTATTTCGTGAATATATACTTGGTATGGATGTCAAGGCTTTTGACATCCAGCTAATTCCGGAATTCAGCGGTGCTACAACTGACATGCCTATCGTTGAATGGATAGACAATGTGGAGTTAGTTTGTGAACTCTGCTCCATGAAAAAAATCGAGCATGTTCTACCATTACGGCTACGAGACGGCACACTTGCCGTGTACAGACAGCTGAGTCAAGAGAAAAGGGAAGACACGGAACAAATTAAACAGGCCCTTATGACTGTGTATGCAACGGATAGATTCAACGCATTCGACGAATTTCTGGTGAGGTATCTCCACCCAGAGGAAACGGTAGACGAATTTCTGGCTGAAATGTATCGTTTCACTTGGCTGATTGGCGAACCTTTGTCCGATTGATGGATGGCTTGTGCATTCGTGGAGGGGTTGCCACAGTATGTCAGGCAGCTTCTTAGAGCCTCGTCCAGGATGGAACAACTGCTGAATCTGGCAAGAGCCATCATGACGGATGACAACGGGCACCAAGTATCAGCCGCCATGTCTGTAAGACGACCGTGTTTGGATGCAGAACTTTCCCCCGCCAAACGATACAACAGAGCAATCATCTGCTACAAGTGCTCTGGGCCTAACCATATGGCCAGAAATTGTACACAAGGACCCTCGAAGGGGGCAGATAGTAAATTGCAGAGATTTGGCGGTGCAACGGACTTGGGCACATTTCATCAGAGTGCCAGGGAAACGCCAGCCTTCTTCCCGACCAAGTAAAAACCCGCACCTTACCTACTGTAAAAGTCTACGTGGATGGACAAGAGTGTGTGGCTCTGGTGGATTCCGGATACTCACAGACGTTTGTGAGCAAGGCCGTGTGTCGTTGCTGGAGGGATAAGGAGGTGGGAGTATTGACCGCCGACGGAAAGACCCTGAAGTGTTTTGGTTATGGAAAAATCAAGTTGGGTGTTGAGCAAGTTCAGCCTGTGGATATTGAGGTTTTAGTTGTGGACGGGCAGTTGTTAGGATTCGATCTCCCGCTTGGAATTCATGCGATTAGAGAGCTTGGCGGCATACACCTGACTGAATCTGGTAACGTGAGATACGGGAACCTGAACAAGTGTGCAGCCATTTCTATCGACGAACCCGACTTTGTTGTAACATTTGATCAGAGTACAAAATTATGGACTGCATCGTGGAAATGGGCTAGTGGCCGTATTCCCAGTGAGCTGACAAATAGAGTGCAGCAATATAAAGTGCCTGATCACATCCGGGAAACGTACGACAAAGAACTCTCACTGTGGCAGTGCAACGGATGGCTATTACCATATTCCGAGAAAGAACTAGGCCCTCCGAAGGGGCTAATTCCTTTGATAGCGGTTGTGCAGGAACACAAGCAGAAAGTCCGACCAGTACTCGACTATCGAGAACTTAATGACTATGTGGATGCATTCACTGCTAACGCAGAAGTGTGCACACAAAGACTCAGAGAGTGGTGGCAACAAGGAGCCGATGTGTCGCTTTTAGATTTGAGGAATGCATATCTACAAATTCACGTTGACAAAGCATTGTGGCCTTTCCAAACAGTAATTATCAAAGGCAAGCGTTTTTGGTTTACTCAACTGGGGTTCGGCTTAAATGTGGCGCCGCTTATTATGAAGTCTGTGAATGCTGCGATAATGTCTCAAGATGAGAAAATTAAAAAGTCCACGTCAGCCTATGTCGACGATATCTTCATCAACGAACGACTGGTCTCTGCGGTTCGTGTGCGGCAGCACTTTCTAAAGTACGGACTGGTCTGCAAAGATCCAGAACGATTGAGAGATGGAACTAAGGTCCTGGGTCTGCAGGTCTGGAAAGAGAGTGACTCTCAAATGGAAACAAGGTGGTCAGATTCCAGAAATGCTGCATGTAATGACATGTCGACGTGTATTTTCCTTGTGTGGGAAATTGGTTGGCCACTTCCCAGTGTGCGGCTGGCTTAGGGTTGCTACTGTGTTCATCAAGCGTCAAGCAAGTTCGCTAACCAAAGGATGGGACGATGAGACCAAAGATGCCTCTCTCTGTCAGATGTTGTCGGAAACAACTGCAAGAGTGTGGGAATCAGATCCAGTTAGGGGAAACTGGTGTGTTGATGGAAACGAGATGAAAGTCTGGGTTGATGCAAGTTCCATTGCTACGGGAGTGGCATTGGAGGTGAATGGAAACATTGTGGAAGATGCTTGTTGGCTGCGTCTGACCAATGATCGAGGCATATTAATCTGGCTGAACTTGATGCAGTGATAAAAGGTATTAATTTGGCCCTTCAGTGGAAGGCACAAGTGTTACATAATGACCTGTTCAGCATGCGTGCATCAATGGGTGTCTGATACCCTGACAGGAAAGGCACGTCTAAACACAAAGGCGGCAGGTGAAATGCTGGTGAAGCGACGCTTGAGAACATTACGATCACTGGCTGAAGAATATATGTTGGCAATTGATTTGACTCTGGTTAAATCTTGCCAAAACAAAGCTGACAGACTCACCAGAGTTCCGCAGGGATGGTTGAGTATGCACAAGAATAGAGAGCTGAATCTGGAGAATTGCGCCACTTCGGTGGCCCGATTGAGTGAAGATCAAGTTGCAAACATCCATCGACAGAGTGGCCACCCAGGTGTTAAAAGAACATTATATTTTGCCAGGACTGTCGACCCACTGGTGGCAAAGGGGCTAGTTAAATTTGTTGTTAGAACCTGCAAAGCTTGCCAATCAATTGATCCAGCACCGGTTCAGTGGAAAAAGGAGATCTGAGTGTCAAGAAAAACTGGAGCAGATTGGCCATAGACATAACCCACTATAACAGGTGCCATATTTTGATGCTTATCGATTGTGGTCCCTTCCGCTTTGCAATATGGCGGCCACTGCGACGGCAAGATTTGGCTAGTGGCATTCGTCAGCTGGAGACCAATTTTTATGAAAGAGGCCCACCAACTGAAATATTAACGGATAACGACACTGCATTCACATGCCGACAATTTAAGGAATTTGCAAGTAGCTGGGGCGTGTATTTGAGGTTCCGATGTGCTTACATTCCGTCCGGTAATGGCATTGTGGAACGCAGTCACAGAAGTATAAAAACTATTGCGGACAGAAAAAATTGCTTAGCGTTGGAGGCTGTCTACTGGCATAATGTTACACCAAAAGACAACCTTTCACCGTCTAAAGCGCCGGCTGATGTCCTGCATAGATACCATATTCGAATAAAAAGCATTGATATCGTGCCCCCGCCTGAAGTGCAAGTGATTGAAGGGAGATTTGAGATAGGTGATCTGGTATGGGTTAAGACCCCACACAGCAGGTGTACAACTAAATATGGAACTGGACACGTAACCGATGTGATCAGTGAGCAGTCGGTGCGAATTGATGGAGTACCTGGTAACATCAGGGATCTATGCCCTTATGTAGGATCGCCTCTTTTCTCCGACGAGAAAGAGGAAGATTCTGAAGATAGTGAGAGGCCGGTCTACTTCAGGTAAGGTTCGCCAGATAATCCCTTGGATGTCGGTGGCATACTAGCAGATTCCGACTCGTCTAGTGGGAACGCTTCTGAGGAAGAGGAAGTTCAACCACTCCCCCTTCGAAGGAGCACCTGAAACAAAAGACCACGCCCGCATTGTCATTTGTGTGATCCAGAGATCAGGGAAGAGTGTGGCAGAATTGATGATTCTGAGCCAGAATCGAGCAGTCGAAGTGGCCCGGACTCAGTTCTTCCCCGCAGTAAGAGAGTCCGCCTTTGCCTGGCTTGCAGATGGAAAGGGAAATAAGTTTTGGCTTACTAGTTTTCTAGTGAGGATTGAACTCACAACCTTGTAGTAACAAATCTACTGGTTGCTGCACAATAATAACAGATTTAATTATCATGACAAATAGTGAGCCAGCGGATTATGTTTTTTCTGATTGGTTAAGCTGAATTAACTGAGGGTAAATCTGCTAATAAAAAGACAAGAAAATCAGAAGAAAGGAGACGAGAAACGTGAGTGTCGAATGAGATTCTGCGGTTAGCCGAATTGTTTTCGTTCATTGGAGCTCGAAGTTACACAGAGGGTTTTTGTGCTTCTACAGGAATTGAACCGAACTGAGTTTTTATTTTGTTTGTTAAACGTTTGAAGTCTAGTCATAGACTTCTGAATTCGTTACCAATTATATGTATCACTGAACCCAAAGTATCGATTTTGTTCTATATATTTTTTATTAAGAAATACAATTATTACAGAAACTTTTTCTGTCACTGTTTCTATTTTATTCTAAGAAACACAGTATTTATTTTAGTCATAACTTGTAACACCAAAAGATAAGCATGATCAAATTTCGTCTGGTTGGTAAGGTATCTACGGCCATCTTAAAAAAAAAAGTCATTCCTAAGCCACGCCCCTTTTTTTAAGGTCATAAGGATATAAATTGTATTAAAAAACGGTTTCTGAAAAGATTTGCTAAGTTTTTCAAATTATTTTTTTTTTATATTTCAACGTACCATTTCAGCAATCCTAAAAGGAAGACAAATAACTGTTACCAAAGGCAAGATAAATTATTCTTCTACCTACCTGTATAAGTTTATTTGTTTATTTTATTATTTAAATAAATAAATGCGAAATTTATTTTCATTTATAAACACGTTCTGTCCAAATAACAACACCAAATATTCAGATCAACACGCCTGCTAAATAATGCCCTTAACACAAACATAGTGAGATTCTACTTTTTTAGGCGATTACATGTGAACATCTTGAAAAACGTAACAGAAAGAAGAAAACAACATACATAAGTGTTTCAGCATATAAATTTGATATAAAATGATTCCACATTTCCGGGCTATTTTAGCGTAAATTAGGGCATAAACCAAATAAAAAAATTTTTACACCTTTTTCATGGGGTGGTGGGCAGGATTTTACGTTTTATGCGATTACGTGTGGTTTTACAACTTTGCCACTCGGACTTAGGGTCAGTGGTTAATTGTCCTAAAAAGATAGAATTGTCCGGAAAGATTTTCAGGTTGTTCAGAGTGTTGATAAATTCCTGCCTGAAGGGGGAGTAGATTTTGCTAGTTTTTTTTATAAATGATCTTTTTATTTATTTATTACACTAAAAATGAAGAATTTGTTATTTAAAAAAAAATTGTTCATCGTTTTAAGGTGTTTAAGTTCAAGGATCCCATTTTTATTTCGTAGCTTTTTCTTTTCGTTAAAATAATTCCCTTTAAAAGATTATATTTCTAAATTTTTTAGATGAGGATTGATAATTTGTATAATTTGGAATATAAAATGAAAATTCGGTGTTTATTTTTAATAATGAGGGTGAAATATCTATTTTAAAATGATTGTGATTGGTTCATTTGAGTCACGCCTACTGGCACTTCTGGCAGGTATAAAAGTGCTGACGACCTCCCATCATGCGAACCTGAAAATTATCCCATCCTAATTTAAAACAAAGCAACTTTAATAAAGCTTAATATTATCATCATCATTTTTTGGAACATTCAAAAGAAGAAACATGGAATAAACTCCCGGGGATTTAAAAAAATGTTTTTCAGTTTACGAAAAGAATGCAAATGAGGAACCAAAACCATGTTTACACTTTTGGAAGCCTTCTATTAATAGTTAGTTGGCCTTATTATCTCCCTCAAGTACACATTCATTTATATGATATATATATATATATGATATATATATATATATATATATATATATATATATAAAGGTACACATTCGTTTAAAAAGTCTAGGAAAAATCAATTAATGGTCAGATTTTCACGAAATTTTCGGTACTCATTAATTTATTTTTAAAATGTTTTTTCTTAAACTATATTAGGGCAAATATATATTGTTTTTACTTGATCGACCCCCCCCCCTTCATGAAATTTTAACAAAATATATTCAGATCGATTGAAATTTTAATATAATAGTCTGAAAAAGAACATGAGTAATTTTGTAAAAAAAATTATGGGGCCATAAAAGTCACACTCGTGTTCGGTGATGTCTTCAAAATGGTCGCGTCGCCTTGTTCTTGGCCAAGAACGATAACTCTATTTTATTTCACTTTTGCACATCCGTAAAACGGACATGTGAATTTCTGAAAAATGAACCGCATTTGAAAGATGAAAAACGAAATTTTCCGAAATCTGAGCCTTGTAACAACTTTTATTTATCGGGTTGTCTTTTTTTAAGTACTGAAGCTTAAATTTGACTCATGTTTCGAAAATAAAACATTTTGAGTTGCCAATTTTGCGAACATTTGTTAGAATAATAAAACAAATATATATTATTTATATTGTTTGTACTACCGTATCCGAAATAAATTAAGCAAATATTTTTTTCTCGATAAGCAATATTTTGTTTATGTTACGATTTTAAATTCCCAAAAGTAAGGTGTCTATTTTACTAGAAATTGACTTTTTGTTAAGAAAACAAAACTACTCGGAATTATCTTTAAAACAATCATTAATTTAAACATGTACCAAGCACTATAATTTTTGTGCAAGCATTGATTAGTTAGGGGGGGGGGGGCGTGAAAAAAAACCTTACCCAACCCCTAAAAAAAAAACGAGTGCCACCAAAATAATTGTTATTCAAAGAAAGCTTAACTCTTAACGCTTCTAATAGTGAAATGATTATCGAAATACAATAATTAGTCTATTATTGGTGAATTTTTGAAAAATTACATTTTTCACCATACTTAAACCGAATTAGAGCAGGTGCGTGTTTTTTATCATCCATACCGAAAGAGATTATTTATTACAAATTACGAAGTAAACACATACTATATATATTTCACTCTCGATTGATTTTAAATTGAATTAAAAATTTGTCAAGTCAAAAAATAATAAAAATAATGGCAAAAATGATAAATAATTATACAAAAAAATTAACGCAAAAATAATTTTCCTATGAACTTTTGTCCGCTTTTCCACTTGTCCGGTGAGCTTTTTGTTCAAAATGGGTATCTTTTACAATAATCCGCAGAGTCGCGGACGGGGTCCAAAAAACGAACGAGAACGGGGTAAAAAAAATAAATATGCAACAAGTGACGGTGACCTACGTCGAGAATAGATATTTTCCTACTTACCTATTAAATTTGTTTGTATTTTTACGTACTATAAATGGGTTTTTATTAGATGTAAAAAAAAATTTCTTGTTTTTTATTTGACACGTTGTTTTACTAAAACAAAATGGCCGCCTCGCCTTATCGTTACGAAAACCCCCCATCGCTTGTCCAATGTTCGTGTGACAAAAATATTGATTTCTAATAAATAGCAGTTGAAACGGCTTAAAAATACAAACAAATGTCACAGATAAGTTGGAAAATAACTTTTATCGGCTACAGTTACTTTTATTTGTTGTATATTTGTTTTTATAGCGTTTTCACTCTGCGGATTATTATAAAAGATACCCAATTTTTAAAAAATAAATAAATTACGACGAGGAAGTGATAATTATGGAAAATTGAATTCTCTTAGAAACCAAATATGAGCACGTTGTTATGGAAACAATTTGTTAGAAATTATACTTACATTTGAAAGTTTCTTTTTTTCATAGGATAAATGTTCGAGTTGACATCTTAGTGATGAATAATGAGAAGGGGAATCGAGTCGAGGGATGACGACAGGTTTGTTTTAGAAAGGAGTAAAAACTTTGTCTACTTACAACATAGAAGAGTCAACAAAGGGACGTAATCATCCGAGTTATTGAACTTCCTGCTAAATCATTCCCCCCTCCACACACACAGACGTCCTCTTAGTTTGTTTACTTTGTAAGACCACCAAACGAGTGGGTTTAATTAAAGTCCGAACAACAGACTCTTTGAGTGTTTTCGGCTCTTGTATAGATTGGATACACGGCGAAATTTATTTTAGAAGAGTCCCAATGGTGTAAGGGGCAGATAACTCTTTTTTTTTAATACGCAATGTCTCCGAAAATGGAAAATATCCATTTCTTAAATAAGAAGTCTGCAAATTCAATTAATAGAACATTTTTCGAAGAAATAACAATTTGGGAAAATCAACAGTATATTTTTTCATTTCAAAACCAGCAAAACGATTGTTTGGATTAACAGATTTTTTGATTTTTTTTATAGTTTAAAATATTAAATTATCGCAGATATTTTTTTATTATTGGAATTAATGTGGCGGCATCTCTGGACGGGGCCGTCACTAAAAAATCCGATTCAGTGTCCTTTTCATAGCCACCAAAAACCCAAAGTTGTCGTGGAATACGACCGGTATTATATTTACGGCGTGAAATTATGTACTTAAAAAAAGAGAGTTGTCTGCCCCTTCTTACACCATTGGAACTCTTCTAAAATAAATTTTGGCTGTGTATTCGATCTATATAAGAGCCGTTTTTTTTCTAATTTTTCTCAGACAATAAATATTATCTATGCTGTTGTTGTGTACGGTGTCGCTGATGATGTTGGTGAAATTAAACTTTAACGGTCCGTAGACGATGCACTAGTTACACTCACGTTGTGCGAACCATTCTCATCTTTCTTTTTTAATTTTATTATTTATTCTTCTCATTTCCATTCGGACTTAAGGTTAACGGCAGCATTATGTTAATGAAAGTTCTGTTGAGTTGTGCATCCGCTGTATAGATGAAGACGTACTGAAATTTGCAAGTATAAAACTCTAGAGCTAATAGATTTAAGTCATCCGAAGATGGCTGGTCCAAACGGATTTAAGGAAGGTGGAAAATAGAACTGATGGGGAGACGAGACAGTGCGTCTGCAGCCGGATATATACCCTATGTTGCTAAAGAACTGGGAAATCAAGTCCAAATGCTTAGCTACCCAAGGGGAATATTTTTCTGATTAGCGCGTAGTGCGAACGTAAATGGACGATGTTCAATATAAACGGCAAATTTCTGACCTTCCGATACGTGGCAAAAATGTTTAATATCTCTGTAAATAGTCAAGAATTCATGTCTAAAAGTACTATAACGAATTTCTGTAGGTGTCAATTGACAAGAAAAGTCGGACAAAGGTTGAATCTGCTGTTGATGATGATGTTGCTGCTGTAAAACTGTGTCGACTGCAGAACTAGATGCATTCACGACAGTCGTAAATTCAGAATCAGATGTAGGATGTGATAGCAAAGATGAATCTGCAAGCTTTTTCTTTGCCCCATGAAAGACTTTTAGCTGGCAGACATCAAGTGAAATAAGTGCATCTTATTTTTATACTTCGATATATCGGTTAAAGGAGCAAGTATATCTGTACAGTGCGGGATAAACCGTCTGTAATAATTTAATAGTCTGAGAAAATGTCATAACTGACGAAGAGAAGTTGGTTGACGTAAATCAAGCGGAGCTTTTACTATTTCAAGAAGGAGTGAAATATACTCAATGCTTATGATATGACCCAGAAATATAAGACATGTGACAACAAAGATACATTTAATAGGGTTTATAGTAATGCTGCAAACGTTCTAAAAGTATACAGAGATGTTTTAAATATCCCTGCAGAATTTCGTCTTCATAGTTGTATACGAAGTCTAAGTCACGAACTACTTCGTATATAACACATTGAAAAGTGCTAGCTGCATTACGTAAGCTAAATGGCATAGTCAAAATTTAAAAGTACCGAAAGGAGTAGTAACAGCGGTCTTAGGAATATCTAAAATATTTTGCAAACACGCAAGGATGAAGCAAATCTTGTATATGGGGAATAGGGTAATAATCTGGAAATAATAGTTGACTTCAGCTGAGGGAAATCTCCTGTAGGACGCTAGTTCCCAGAACGCTTCGGAACCATATGTAAGGGGGATTTCCAAGGGCTAGATGAGTGACGAATAATACCTAGCTGCAGCACGTGAAAAAAACAAGGGCAACAGTAGTTTCGATGAGATGCTTAGTAGAACGAGCAAGTTGGTTTATTTAAATTTTTTTCCGTCTGGGAAATAATTCAATAACAAATGATAAGGGTCTTCAGCGGAAGCTACAAAGAATACAGGACTAGTGAGTGGATTAGAAGCTTTCTTACCAGATAGTGATTGCTTAGTATTAGAATATATCACCTTGTGTCTGTGCATGACCACTATCAAGTTAATATGGGTTAGGAAAGCAGCACCTAGGATAGGAATGGGGCATCAGCAATTATAAAGATCCACGTGAAATTTCTGTGTAGTTGCAAGTCCAAAGTTCATGCAACTTGATCGAACGTGAGTATAGGAGAACGGTTTACGACCTGCAGTTCAACTGTTGAAGTAGGAAGTTTCTCTTAAAAAAAATAGGAGCCAAACGCTACATGCTACGTGTTGACCAGCAAGTGATACTGAGAAACGAAATCCTTTACAGAGAACGCACAACTGACGAGTAAGTTATGGGGAGGAAGTGCCGTGCTCACTTCTCCTGTTTCCCTTTTTCATTGATCCCAATCGCCAAAGCGCCTGTGGTGCATGCAAAATGTGGAAGAATCAGTATTGTAATATGCCGGAGAATATAATCAACAACTGTGGCCCTATATAATCTCAATGTAGCTATGCCCATTGTTAATTGCTTGATAGCCTTTTGCATAACTGTATATGCAGGGCCAGGGGCTGATTTAGTGGCAACAGATGAAATGTTGGCCACATCACTGGAGTTCCCCTCCAGAAGATTGTAATTTTATTAAGTTGACTACGTAACATGTTTTTAGTGGGTTTTTTTATTCACAACATCTCGTTCAGGGACTGGTTTGTCTCTTCCAACCAACGAGATGGGCAGAAACAGATTTTTACTGAAAGTGTCGCACATGCACAGAAGTGTTCAAATTGCTCAGTGTATTTCTTCACGAGTCTTAAGATGCTTGTTTTCGCCAACCGAACTACAACTCAACATTATGCTAAAGATTGTGGTACATACAGAATACATGGATCTGTCACGCAACTGCTATAAGTCCTAATGTTATACTTTTCTTGGTTTTCCATGCACACCTCTGTATATTTTTCAGCGAGTTGGAGCCTTTCCAAATCACAGAAATCTCTTTATTCTCTGCACTCTCGCTTGTACCTTAATTGAAGTTCATCCATTGTTGTTCTGCTCACAACTGTTGCGGTGCTGCTTCCTATACTCTGCTACTTCTCTTACGTTGTTGTTTTAGCGACATCACATCTTTACGAGGTTTAGAGGACTGTTTATTAATCCCTGGAGGCTCAAGGGAAAACATATCTACTAAACTTAATGATGTGGGACACATAGAAGAAGGAAAAATACGACCAAATACAATACACACATTTTGTTTTACATATTGGCAAATGTAAAGTGGAAACCGCAGACATGACAGAGCGAGATACTCTGCCAAAAATTCAATTTAAAAAATTGTAAAAAAAAAATAGGGCATTTTGCTTGTATCTGCAGATCACCAAGAGCGGCTGCTATAAACTACAGTGAGGCCCTTCTTAATTCGTATGTTCCTTTTTTTCACGGAGAGTATCTCAATCATCCTTATCAAAAGTTAGCCTATGAGGATACAGGGAGCTCCGAAAATTTCATTAATCCGGATAAGATTAGGGGGCTTGGAATGGCGATCACGCCAAATTCTGAGAGAATTTTGATGGCTAGCAGTTCTCATTCGTCTTCCACTCTTGGACATTGTCTTGTATCACTCAGTCTGTAGGGAGTACAGTAATATCAAGTTATCGATTATGGCATACCTATACCACATCTCACTGGTTGTAGACTGAACACCATAAAAATGCCCTTACCACTCTGTTTACGAATTTAACCCAAGACTATCATCCAATAGCAGTTACATCCAGGTGACATACCCTACCTGATGCTGAATTAATGTTAAAGGAAAGTATTATAGAGCCCTTTGAGGAACCTTCGCCTACATTGAGAACGCTACCGTTTGTGGAGAAAATCAGGCTATGTATGACAATAATTAGAAAGAGTTCACAAATGCTGTGGCAAAGTACTAACTGACATTAACAAAAGCAAGTGTCACTACTCGCTTACTTATGTAGACTTGCTCGGGTATAACCTGACTTTCACAGGCTCAAAGGATTAATTGACTTGCCAGTACCTCGAAGCCTTCCTTCTTCTCGACAAGCAATGGGAATATTCTCTCAACATTCTAGATAGATCTTAAACTTCTCTTAAAACTACATCCTCTAACAAAAAATACCAATTTTCTCTTCATTAAGAAACAAGCGGTCGCCTTCAAGTACCTGAGGAAGGAAATTGAAAAATCGTCTCTGGTAGCCATACACTCTTCTCTCCCTCTTGGGGTTGAAACTGATGTGTAGGAACATGCTATCGTTGTTTCTCTAACTCCAACATTTCGGCCCATAGCTTTCTTTTCCACAAATTTCACTTCCGCCGAGCAACAGCACTCCTCGGTTGAAAAGGAAGCATATGCTATTATATACGCGATCTGAAAATGGTGACACTTAAGCTGATCATAGAAAAAATCCGTCTTTTTTACATTCAACTCTAATGGTAAGAGTAAAATAAAAATGAGAAAATCACAAGATGGAAGTTAGAACTTGCCTGTTTCAGCTACGACATTTCGTATTGCACAGGAAAACCAAATGCTGCTGCAGACGCCTGGTCTCGAATTTACTCTTCTACAACCGACAAGTTACACACCTTGCACACAAATCTATGTCACCCGGATGTAACCTGAATGCTACAATTCGTCAGGAGAAATAATCTGTCATATTCTGTAGATGTAAGAGCATCAATAAAAGCCTAAAAGTCTGCTGAGATAAAAAAAAACTAGATTCTTTAAAGTGGCATCTTAAACTCTATTAAAAGCGAGTCAACCATTTGAAAATATACATGTAGATTTAAAGGGGACATTACCGTTGAATTCTCGCAACCGCTACATGTGCTGACGCCTCAGCTGCAACTGTCTGAAAATACCTAATTAATTTATTTTCTGTTTTTAGAAATCCTTCTTTGTACACTCTGATTGTGGTACAGCTTTCATGTCCGTCGGACTAAAGAAATTCTTCTTTCTCAAATCGAACTATCGCTTTTAATCCTAAAAGTAACAGAAAAGTCTCCACACAATAGTATCATCTAGCAACTGGTGAGTCTGGCTCTACAGTCGATGGATCTCCCTAATATCAATTGGGAAAAGGTACTACATGTAACCCTCCACTGCATTTGTTCGTTGCTTTCCACTTCCACTAATTGTACTTCCCATTTCCAAAGGAAATCAGCTACTGGTGATTTCATACCGACATGGTTAACGAAAGCTAATTTTGTTTTCTTTAAGCGTCATGTATGTGAAAGCTAATATGAACCTGTAGCTGAGACTGTTGAGTTAATTCCGGAAGTCAATATCAACTATGCTCATGTGCGTTTCAATAATGGATGAGAGACGACAGTATCCCTATGCCACATATGTCCATTGGGTGATAGAACGAGCAGTTCAGATATTAACATTGATCCTACACCAGAGAACCAACATATACAGAATACACCTCTCCAGTCTAACACTGCTTCTCCTCATTCTATGCTGAGTGCTCTCGAAAACTCCACTGCCAAGAATTCGGTTCTTAGTCCTCCTCATTCCCCACACTCGGGTGATTGCCAGAGGAAATCTTAAGAGGGTGCTCTACTAGTATCCGTTTAGCTTTTCTTTTTTCAGTTTAATCAGAGACCCGTTCCTAAGAGGCCATGGAACTCTTCCTCCCAAGACAAACATATGGCCTTGAACTTTCCTAGATGGCAGAGAATGTGAAGAAAAAGAGAATTCTTTAATCTTTCTTTATGCTTTCTGAAAGTGAATTACTTCTCTTTGACGGCCATTGTTATCACAAAGATTCGATCCCTGTGTAGTATTTGGTAGAATAAATTGTAATGAATAAGTATATGAAGTCAACGTATGCTTGAAAAAACTTTATTTTACCAAGAACTACAGAGATCGAGTCTCTGTGAGAACAACGGTCGTCTAAGAGAAAAAAGTGAACAAAGGTAAGTAATTCACTTACGGAAAGCATAAAGGAAGAACCAAAAGCAATTGATCGACCAATCGGAGTAAGATTTAAGTGAGGTCAAATAAAATAAAGGGGGTGGATGGATGGTGTCCTTCCAAGATAAATAGAATTTGGGAAATCCGAGGACAAAATAAAAATTGTGAGTGATCATGTTGGGGGATCCTAATTACAAGAAAAAAATAAAGGATACTAGATACTGTTCTATATTTACTGCGCAAGAAAACAAAATGGACTGAGACCCGCATTAGCTACGATCAGGCTGTGAATATTTAATCATAGTGGCAGCCTTTTGTATGCATTTTTGGTTGGAGTCTTTTGAATTTCGCTCTCACATCTAATTGTAATCCTTAGCTGAAAATAGATTTATAGGAGCTTATCTTTGCATGGATTGTAATATTTTGTAACAAAATTGTCAAATGAAATGGAAAACAAAGTCCTTCTTATAGAAATATATTTATCTGAGTGACTTACACTGTTGGGAGTAGGTTGCCAAAAGTAAAAACAGTATCACAGTGAAGAAAGTTCGTCTGCCAACAGTCATCAAGTAGTCTTGCTCGGAGTCGAGTTGACCGAGGCAAGAGAGAAGACGTCTTTCTTTGTTGGTAATTGAAAGCCACTTTTGTGTAAATCCCAAATGGTCTGGAAATAGTTCTTAAAAGTTCCGGTTGACATTAATACACTAAGGAGTTTGATTGACCATCGTCTGACCCAACCATCTCAGAGGGAGTTCTCACCACGAGAGAAAAGAACTATCAGTGTTTATGACTGTTACACCACCTTTTGCTTAAGCGAAAAGCCGACAAGAAAAAAGGTAGACTTTTGTTATGTGGAGCAGTTGAAGAGTACAAAATAGAATAACAAAAAAGTGAACTCAGTTTACAGACATTTTTTCTTTATTTGTTTGATGGAAAAATGTTTTTGCTTTTCAGTGAAAAGTATTTTCTTTTTAGTAAGAGCAAAAATTGTTCAGTATTTCAGACGTAATACTTTTTGCTTTGATTTAGATTATCTTTAAATTATTATCCTAACTTGATCAAATTTTAATTGATAAAATGAACTTTAATCATTAAATGTATCTTTTTTGGAGAATTATTTTCTTAGCTCCCAAAATAATTTATTTTCTCCAAAATTACTTGTGAGCACATATTTAAACAAATTCTAACATTATAATTCCATTTATAAAATGAAAAGTGGTTCAAGCCTTTAATATAAAAAGTATTGACTTTATTATTTGTAAAACATATTTTTGAAAACAAATGATCAAATAAATTTCAAGCATGAGCAACGATCAAAAAGACACTGATTTTTAACAATTATACATACATACATATACATACATACATATATATATATATATATATATATATATATATATACAGGGCTTTCCGCACTCCACTACTTTCGGAGTGGCTCCCGCTCCTGCTCCAACGCCCAAAATTGGAGCTATCTCCTCTCACTCTCCCTATTTTAAAAAAGGAGCCGCCCCAGCTCAAACTCCTATAAAAAAAGAGCAACTCTTTTTCAGCGCTCCATAATGAAACTGTACCTTCTTTCATAAACGAGTGGTCGAAGGATCTCGTCAATATTGGTGGGGATGTCACTTAAAGTGTAAGACCGTAAGATAATATTTGACAAAATCTCCCTAATATTGTGAGATGTGCTAAGGGTTATAAGAGAACATGTTGGACGAAGCATAGATTATATAGAAATAGAAAAATTCCTGAAGTATTTTAAAACAATTTTAATTTACATTACATTAACAACCTATTTTTTCAGGAGAGGAAAATTTTACCCGATATTTTTTCTATTTATTTTGAAAGGGAATTTAGATTTGTTTTAAATGAATAAAGTTTTACTTTTAAACATTATTAGTGATTATTTTCTTTTTAAAGAAAACATTGATCTGCGAGACAACCAGGGTAACATTAATCGTCGTGTTTAATATTTGTTTGTTTTATGAACGTAACTATATTGTATAATGTATAATATCATTTATCACAGAGAAACGCGCAAGTACTTTCAAACAAATTGATTTATCGATTTTTTTTTTAAAAGTACAATTTGGGGCGAAAAAACAATGAAGTCTATTTCTTAAAGATTGAATAAAAAATATTTTTCTGGCCAAAAATATGAATAAATTTTCAATAAAGAATTCAGAGATCCATTTAATGTCTTAACATTTCATACAAAATATCTGGCCTAGACCTTGGGAGTTGAAAAAATATCGGGTAAAATTTTTCTCCCCCACTTGATATTTGTATTCGAGTGTTTATGTAAGAATCTTCCCTATTTCTCAAACTTCCTGTGTGTTTTTGCAAGTATTCTTTTAAAGTAGAAGGCTATGAAACAGGCAAGCCACACACGTTACAAAAATAAGGTTTTCCTCTAGCATTTAAGCAAATTGTTTGTTGTAAAATGTGTTTGCGACGGCTCTCTTAAGGATAGATGTTGTCCCTTTTAGGGCTGCTATCTGTACTTCCCTACAGTTTGGTCTTCCAGGGATTGTTTCTAAGTATTTTCTTAGATGTTTTTAACTTGACCAGTATTATGTTTATTTCGTCTAGGGACCATGTGATTTTAAAATCATTTTTGAAGTCTTGGTATTTGGTTATTTTTTCCCGTTTGGCTCTATTGAGGCCATAGTCATTTGGGATGGTTACGTCAATGATGAGAGCAGTCCTTTCTGGTTTGTTCCAGATGACAATGTCTGGTTTAATGGCTTTGTCTTTTATGTATCTGCCTGCCTGTATATCTTTATGTAAACTTTTAAAGCAGAAGTTTGCAAAAAAGCTGAGCTGCACACTTCACAAAAATAAGGTTTCTCTTTTTATTTTATTTTTTTTATTTTTCTTTCATTTGCTGGGGACAGTGCATTCTTCCAAATGCCATACACTCCATCTTTTACAGACTCCAACCGAGAGCTCTTTTCAGAATTCTGTTTGTTTCCTTGAGTGCAGTTGTTTGGATGGCTCTTGCACTTGGTTCACCAGGTATACTTGCCAAATACTTTTCAAGTTCTTCTTCATTAGTCCAGTGGCTCCTATGATAACTGGAATGATGGAGATCTCTTTTAGGTTCTAGTTTCTTTTTATATCATACACTAGAACTTGATATTTTGTTATTTTCTCCCTTCAGCTGTTTAGGCCCCCATCATTAGGGACACTGACCTCAACCAAAGTTGCCACTCTCTTTCTCTTGTTCCATATGACAATGTCAGGTTTGACAGCTGCATTTTCCAGGTAGGTAGCTGTGGGGATTTCATGGTCATAATGGATGGTGTATGTCTAATTCCCCACAGTTCTCTCAAGTAGATGTTCCCATGGCCTGCTGCTACACCTGATATTCAGTTTCTTACAGATGGTCAAGTGGAGGTACCTGCACACTCCATTATGTCGTGCTGTATAGGAGCCATCTGCCAACATGATTTTGCAACTCCATATCAGGTGGCTCACACTCTCCACTTCAGTGTGGTAAAACCTGCACTTGTTGTCCAGTGTGTTTTTGCATATGTCTTGTTAAAGAAGGTGTGTCTGAAAAACATGTACCACACACTTCACAAGAATAAGATTTCTCTCCAGTGTGTGTTTTAATATGATTTTTTAAATTAAAATTACGTGCAAATAATATGCCACACACTTCACAAGAATAAGGTTTTTCGCCATTGTGAGTTCGCATATGTCCTTTTAAACTAGAAATCTGTGAAAAAGCTAAGCTGCACATTTCACAAGAATAAGGTTTCTCTCCAGTGTGAGTCCGCATATGTATCTTTAAATCATAATTCCTTGCAAATTGTATTCCACATACTTCACATGAAAAAGGTTTCTCTCCAGTGTGTTTCTGCATATGTCTTTTCAAAGTAGAAATGTTTGCAAAAGCTAAGTCACACTTTTCACAAGAATAAGGTTTATCTCCAGTGTGTTTTAGCATATGTCTTTTTAAAGAAGGTGTGTTTGAAAAACATGTACCACACATTTCACAAGAATAAGGTTTCTCTCCGGTGTGTGTTTTAATATGGTTTTTTAAATTAGAATTACGGGCAAAAAATATACCACACACTTCACAAGAATATGGTTTTTCGCCAGTGTGTGTTCGCATATGTCCTTTTAAACTAGAATTATGCACAAAAGTTGAGCCGCACACTTCACAAGTATAAAGTTTCGTTCGAGTGTGTGTTTTCATATGAGTTTTAAAATTAGAATTTCTGGAAAATGATATGTCACACTCTTCACAAGAATAAGGTTTCTCTCCAGTGTGTGTTTGAATATGACTTTGTAAATTAAAATTACGTGCAAATGACATGCCACACACTTCACAAGAATAAGGTTTATCTCCAGTGTGTGTTTGCATGTGTCTTTTTAGATGATACGTCTGCAAAAAAGCTGAATTACAGACTTCGCAAGCATAAGGTTTTTCTCCAGTGTGTGTTAGCATATGCCTTTTTAATTTGGAATTTCTTGAAAATGATTTTTCACAAACTTCACATGCATAAAGTTTCTTTTTTTCGATATGTGTTTCCATATGTACTTTCAAATTGGAATTAAGTGCAAAGGATATACCACACACTTCACAAGAATAAGGTTTCTCTCCAGTGTGTGTTAGCATATGCCTCTGTAATGCAAAACTTTGTGAAAAAGCTGATCTACACACCTGACAAGAATATGGTTTTTCTCCAGTATGTGTTCGCATATGTCTCTTTAAATCATAACTCTGTGAAAAAGCTGAGCCACACACTTCACAAGAATATGGTTTCTCTCCAGAGTGTGTTTTCATATGTCTTTTTAAAGCAAACATGGTTGGAAAAGTTGAAGAACACTCTTCACAAAAATATGTTGTTTTCCCGGTGTTTTTATGCATGTCTTTTTAAAGAACATGTGTTTGACAAACGTGAGTCACACAGTTTTTCTTGAGTGTGTGTTTGCATGTTTTTCTGAAAGAAGAATTCATTGCAAATGATATGCCACACAATACACACATTTTTTTATCTCCAGTGTCTCTGCATTTGCCTTTTTAATATGAACTGCTAGAAAATGTAAAATCACACACTTTTTAAACTTACACTGATATGTTGCAGACATGACCGAAATTTGATTTTCTTTCCTTAGCCTCTCTTTGTAGTTTTAAATTTTAACTGCTTGAAAATGACGATTCACACACTTGACAATATAATGTTAACTCATACACTGTACACCAATATTCATCAGTTTATATTTTTGAAACAGAATTGTTCATACTCGTAGGCAATCAACCTGTGATAACTGATTGATGTAAACTTGCTTAATAGAAAATATTATAAGGTAACCACAGATGCCATAACTATACACGGTTAAACCGCTTACTAAAGTAGAAATATGCAGGTTCTCACCATTCTTTGTAGTGTAAATGAAGTGTCTTAAAACACTGATTAATGTTCTTCTCTGGGTTACATGTATTTTTCTAAATCATTATTTAATGCAAAAGTTGTGCCACACACTTTACAAGCTCCAGTATGTGTCCTTTTTTTTGAAAATGTTGATTCACATGTATCACAATTATAATTCTCCCTTCACCATGCATATTCTCAAAGAAAAATGCTGATCTACTCCTGAAGAATAAAATATATTTCCTGTTGAGTTGATGAGATCATGTTCTCCACTGTAGCAGGTATCTGTAAATGAAGATAAAATAAAAACTGTCATTACAAAAATAATTCAGATGTGTATTACAATGAATCACTTTAATATCTTCACTATTAACTTTAATATGAGTTTGAGAAAAAAGTTTGCATGCCGAGTATAATGAATGATATATTATACATGATTTTTTTCAGAAAAAACAACTATTTTCAATATAAAGATCATTGTTCATGAGATTCTGACACTGACTTTTTGATAAAAGGTACAAACACTTCAGCTTTTATTAAAAACATTTTGACAGACTTCTTCAACTTCAAGAGGCAAACAAACAAGCACAATTATCAGAGGTTTAGTATTATAAAAGTTTTAAGTTTGGTTTTTACTGCAAATGTTAAGATAAACTAAAGTGTTACTGCTGCTAACTAATCATTTATCATGCTGCATTTTTGTTCTATTTTATAAAATGGAATTCTATTTCTTGTTAGTTGTCAGTTGTTTTCAAATTATTTTATTCATATCCAGCTGCAGGGAAGAATACACAAAAAGTATATGCATTTAAAACTAGGGCAGATAACTCCGATTCCTATACGATAGAAGGAACAAGGCAAAAAATCTTATCCATAGTTATACACAAAAAGTATATGCATTTAGAACTAGGGCAGATAACTCCGATTCCTATACGATAGAAGGAACAAGGCAAAAAATCTTATCCATAGTTATACACAAAAAGTATATGCCTTTAGAACTAGGGCAGATAACTCCGATTCCTATACGATAGAAAGAACAAGGCAAACAATCTTATCCCTATTAGATTTGGGCGATTCAAGCAGTTCTGACTACATTGCTAATTTTAACAAACCTGCTTTCTTGCTCTGAGACTATTGTATAATTTCCCTACTGAGACATTATCCATACTGCCTTCTGTGCTGCACTTGCCAATGCCATGCATTCTGGTAACCTGAGTTTTACCTTTGATCATCCAATTCACAATGAAAGCCATGAGATTGGTTGCCATCTCTTTTAATCAATATTTTCCTGCACCATTTAGATAATGCATACACTTTATAGGCCTCTGGTATTCCATTGTAGGCTGAGAACACAATTTGCTACAGTTAAGACAGCATGGACAATATCTCGTTGTGCTATTGTTGATGGACATAGTAGGCTTTAAATTGCTGAATCATACAATTCTTGGTTAATCAGTTTGCTTTTTTAGTGGCTTTGGTAACTTTGCGCTAGCATCAATTGACATAGTTGTAGGTTTTCAATTTTTTATTTAAAATCTGTGTGCAGGTTATCTAATCCCTATTTTCTAAAGATAAGTGATTTGTACATGCAAGATTATGTTGTTGATGTAACTTTCCATTTTTTTTAGGAGAAATTCTTGGATACATTCCAAAGGCTTGCTTGCCGGAATGATATTATCAACATAAACAGTAGCTACAAATGTCTTACTGTATGAAGATCATTCTCTAATTGCTTGAAACATCTTTTTCAGCTGAAAATCCAGTGCTTTAAGCCATCATTTTGAAGATTGTTTCAAGCCATAAATGCTTTGCTTCAGTTTTCAGACAAGGTGTCTTTTCTCTTTTATATAGAGCACTTCCAGTTACTTCTGAAATAGGTTTGAAACTCGAAGGAAACCGTTTACATTCTGACTTCAATGGGACTGTTAAAGCTCAATTTCACCGGATTTAATAAAAATAATAATCAACGTTTTGCCTCAGTCAAAAATAATGTGGCTCACAAATCACTGAACGTGTTTTTTTCTCACTTATCTCCTTTCCCCTTCCACTCTCCTAAGTCAGCAGACTTAAAACATTAAATAATCTCAGTTTATTCTTTTTAACCAATGTGAATACAGATGATTCGTTTGCTCACCTTTTTCTCATTGGGTTAGAGTCGTCCTGTTTCTCATCAGTTGTGAGTTTGATCCTCAGTAGTAACCTATGATTTTGACATTAATTTTAAAACTACACGCAGAGCAAAGACAAACACTTTTATGGTGCCACAGCTTCATATAGATTTCTTGCTTCAGCTCACGATTTAGAAATACACTGGAAATACAATCAAACTGATGTAACTTGAGATCATCTTGTGCTTCTAATGCAATAACAGTCCGTACAGATTCAAACATTATGACCAGACAAAAATCTCATTGTAGTTGACTCCGTATTTCTGAAGAAAAACCTTTAGCTACCAGTTGAGCTTTGTATTGTTCCATATCTCCACCAGCTTTCATTTTAACACCAATGTGCTATGAATAGCTTTCCATCTCTGGGTAACTCAGCAATGTGTAACAATTATTTAGTACGTAAGGAAGCAATTTCACTTTTAATTGCTTTCATCCATTAATTTTTCTCAGAACTGAAAAGTGCTTTTTTCATTGTCAATCACTCATTCAATTTGTGAGTAAATGTAAACCTATTCACATTTCCACACATCTGTCTTGTTTGGATTGAATAAAAGCAAAAACTATATAAAAAAGGTTATTTCCTCTTCTACATCCAATTTTCTGAAATTAATGAAAATCTTTACATTGTGATATGTTGCTCCATAGTCAACAATGCAGTCGCTCTTGTTCATTATCAATCAACAATGCGTGATGTTCAAAAATGTAATTGTCTTTTTAGAACTGCTTAAATCACCTTGAATTTTCTTAGTAAAGAAAGCTTTTTTGGGGATAGTTCACTTTGAAAATATATTTTGTATCTTCAACAAACAATCAAGTCATGTTTTATATTTCAGTACGTTTCCACAGTAAAAAGACTTTGGTCCCCTTTTGTTAATGTTATGGCTTCAAAGCTGCCATATCAACTAGTTTTGTCGGTTTTTCGCAGCAGTGACAAGGAAAATTTGTTAAAATATTAGCTTAGTTTCTGATATTTGAAGATTTCTTTTTTGTTATTTAATTTTGCAAATATTAATTATTTGTTCTTACAAACAAAACATACTGCTAACCTTAAATCCATGTGGCAATGCCCCTCCTCATCTGGTGCCATCGAACAAAAGTTAATTTCTTCAGCACTATTCTATACTGGATATACCATGATTACAATGTTTAATTTGTAATATATTTCAATTTAATTTTTAATAAACACTATTTAATTTTTATGTCATACAAAAAACATACCCTCTCTTAACCTAAGTGTAACCTCCACTAACACTAAGTCTTCTGATTTTTTAAAAATAATTTGCAAAAATCAGAAAACAAATTAATATTTACAAAATATTTTTTTAAAATCCACACAAGTCAGAAATTAAAACTTACATGATCGGTTAATTTGCCTCCAGAAAAAACAGAAAAACTAGTCGATAAAATATGGCAGCTTCTTTGAGAGCCAATCACTTCAATATACTCTTCTTTTGTTTACGGAAACACAACCTGCTAATAATAACTTTCTATTTGTCGATCGATGGAGAATTGACTGTGGTCAGGAGGGAGAGAAGTAATGAACTTACCTTGTGTTGTTGGATTAGTACCTAACCAAAAGTTATTATTTTGTTAACAAAGATTTATAGTTACTGGAGTCATGTGACCTATACTATTAAGGTGAATATTTGTGTGAACAAATTCCATCCTTATTCGTATTAAAACCACTTCAGATTCAGATTACTGGCCCTACATTCAATGGTCTGGAAATGCAGACCGGCCAGATGAGCTTTGGCAATTTTTTATCTTGTTTGAGTATTGCCTGTCTGGCATGGCCAATGATGCAAAAAAAATTGAAGTTACTGCTGATTGATTATCTCTGCATCAGCAATACATATTACCGAGTGGCCCTCACGGTCCTGAAGAATGAAAACCTCGATGAGGATGAAATCATTGACAACATTTTCCAGGACATTCTCCATTTAGCGATATGTCTTTTTCATCCTAAATGGACTTTGCTTCTAGAACAGCCTCTTCTCTGACAAAGTTGGAAAGTTGGTTTAACTGCGCTTTCTTAGATAACCATTCTGCCCGGGTTTGTCTCATGGCAAAGATCTTTTTCTCCAGATTCCCAAGAGAGAACTTATTCACCTCTCTGGTAAAATAAAAGCAACTCCGTCTTCTATTTCATGGGACATTAGGAGGCTGTCAAATGCCCCCTTATCTTGGGGAAATATCACTGACTCTACACTCAATGCTAAGCGGTGTTCGATTAGAGATGTGAAGTCGAGGCCACGCTCAAACTTTTCCCAGAAAGATGCTTTCTTCTATGTTGGCTCATCATTCCAAACTCATTCTGGGAATTTTACTAATCTCCCACCTATCTTATGTATCACCTTTGGCAGAAATTGTTTATTGAACACTGGTAGTGATGTTTTGAATCTTTCGGCAGCTTATAGTCCATTGGACTAGATTGTAACTTCAAGTTATCTGCGACAAGCACTTGAATAAGATACTTCTGGAAACCAATGTTGGACTAAATTATTAACTTTCTCTTCCTGTGTTGGTGGACGAAACAATCGATTTATCTGGGCACATCAAGAGATTGGACTCCCTATTAAACAAATTCCGGTATAGAAGGTGTCCTGTTGCTGGAAGATTTGATTGAGGAACTAATTTTATTTCAATTGATGGAATAATTGGAGTAGACGTGATTCACCACCTGGTCCCCCTTCAACTGGTGTCTTGTTTGAATGTGTAGGCATCTTCGCTCCTAACATGACTTGCTCTATTTGACGAGGTGACCAGATTTTACTCATGAGGAAACTTTCGAAGTGAGAACTCAGATCACCCAGAATCAACTTCTCAGGTTTAAAACTCACACCTGAGTTTTGTGTAGGACCACATGGCATGCAGACTTGAGCGCGATGGTCTTTATCAAGATTATTTAGAGGCTTTTAATCAGCAGAAGTACAACAGAATTATAGAAGAAATCTTATTAGTGGTTTAAAGAGTATATTTGGATCCCTTATCGGGCTGTCCTGAAGCTAAATCTGAATTCTACTACAGAGATTCGGACAGTTTTTAACTGCAGCTTGAAACAAATAACTACCCTTCTCTTAATGAGGTAATCTATCAAGGAGTGAATCTTACCTATTTAATTTACTGCTTTACTTTCGAGCGAATAAGTACATTATGTTGGTGGATATCAGGAAAACCTTAGTGAAGTTGGAAGCCGCTAAGAATTGGTTGTTTCTTCCTGAAAGACAGAGGTCACTTGCGTTGCTTCAGGTATACTACTAGTATTTTCGGATATATCTCTGGTCCCTGCATATTACATTTTGTACTCCAATACCATGCTAGGTAATTTCCCTTGGATTCTTGTTAACACATTATGGAGAATCGTTTTTACATGGACAATCTTGTGGTGATGGATGATAGTCCAGATTTTATGGGAATTACATCCAGAAAAAAACTCTGACAGGGAAGGTTTTAGCTGTGTGAAGATTTGGGATAAAATGCAGAGGATGGTACTATGAGCAATTATGGAATTAATTGGGAAAAGGTACATTCCTCTCTCCGAAAACACCAAAATGTCTCTCTTCTGAGGGCACCCAATCCGACCCAAAACAGTCACTAGTCCGCAAACACCAACTTGAACTCCAACTTCACTCTTCTGACAGCACCAAATCCGACTTCCACCTTCACTGGTCTCAATCTGGGATGAACCAAAGAAGAAGTGCACTTTCTCATTTCCTTTCCATTTCATGGGGACTCCCATCATGCAATGCAAAATAGGTCACATGATCATTTGGTACATCCTTTCTATAAAACCAGCTATTTGCTTTAACTCTGTTGTTCCACATGGCCTGGTCTGGTATTACAAGTAAGTCTTATGTTTTTATTTTCCACTACATGCCACCGTGATCTTAAAATCACATCTCACCTCGCATAGTCAGCCATCCAGACCAGTTGTCTCCTATCACGATTAGAGTGTCACGGGGTTTCTTCCAACTAGGGGTTCACTGGCTTCTTCCTCAGCATCTCCATTTGATGGCAGAGAGACACGACGTATGTCAAGCACGTGTCGCGGCATCCCGTAAACACTCACATTGTTTACAGACTGTACATGCGTTACCCTTCCTCGTCCCCAACGTGTAGTGCATAGAGCTCCCGGTGGCTTGACCCACACTTCTTCACCAACTATGATGGATCCTTGTCCCTCTTCACTCATGTTCATTCTAGCAAGAGGAGGACGGCACTCATATCGAAAGACTGACTGATGCGGCACTGACTCTTCATCTTGACCACTCTTTGGAGACATGTTGTACCAAAATACCACCTCTTCTGGTGAGATTCGGCCTCTCTCTGCAACAGCCTTTATGGTTCGGTGATGCCTTTCGACAATCCCATTTCCTCCCGGTCGATATGCAGCCCCAAAAAATTGCCGGGTTCTCCACCTGGCACACAGCTCTGTAAAGTCTTCAGAGCGGAAGGCGGCACCATTATCCAGTAATATCTTTTCCACTGGCCCCCTCTCCAAAAACACCACCTCCATGGCTCTGCAGATTTCACTCGCGGTTTCCGCTCTCAACTTACGCCAGATTGCCACTCTCCCAGGTCCACAGTCGACCATTGACAGGAATATATCGTTCCTATAATGCGTGACGTCAATGGCCAGCCGTTTCCAAGTTTCAGTCCCCTGTAATTCCCCTCTCTTGTGCCTGGATGGGCAGGGTCAATTGATTGACACTCTCTGCATTGTTCCACCACCTCTTTAACCGCCTCCTTTGTCACACTTGGGTTCACCTTTCTTGCAAGAAAAAGTGTCCCCTCTTTCCCAAAGTGGTGCATTTCATGCAGCTCTCTCGCTTCCTCACTAAGGCGCACACAGCCGCTGCATCCTTCTCTTTAAGCCAGGCCTTCTTTACTCGGGTCAGGGCATCTGCTCTGTTCTTTTGATTTGGGACAAGCGTAACCAACACTCAGTCCAAACTCGCAAATAAAGTCTCCCAAAATCCTGAGCCTACGCTTGATCAGCATCTCAGCTGCTCCCTTGGTCCTTACTCTCCTGTCTTCTGAGACTTCTGACTGGATCCAGGAGGCCACTGTGGCCGAGTCCGTTTTCAACTCTGCATTTTTCAAGCCCCACTTTAGAGCCAGGTTCACTCCCTTTGCTGCAGCCTCGATCTCTGCAACATTTATGTGGGCATGGTCATTCCTTTTGCGTAGCCAAGCGGCATCCTCCACTGTTGCTCCTCCAATTTCAAGCAGCACACCGAGAGCCAGAGTGCTAGCATCACACCAGATCACACCTTCTTTGCCTCGTTCGACACGCCATTTTCCTTTGACTGGGTCTTCCACCTTAACCTCCTCCTCCACCTCGCGTATCAACTGCACAACATCCTCGGTCACTGTGTCATCCCAGCGGCCGCCTTCGGTCCGCCTTTTTATATAGCTGCATGCTACTCTGAGCCACCAGCAAATGGGGTAATGGCCAACCAGCTTCCGATATATGGAGAACAGCTCTCTCTTAGTCAGTCCGTCTGAGATATCGGGCACCTCATTACCCTGTCCGAACATCAACGTCCCCTCCTTATTCCTTTGCAGCTTTAGTCCTAGAGCCGTGCCATTTTCTAGTGGTTCAGGTGGCTTCGCAATCAATCCATATCTTCCAACGTGATTGCTAACACTTTCCGCGGACAGATTTCCTTCCTCGACCAGGATGTTATCAATATATGAGCTTGTGGCCCTCTCCACCTCGTTATTTTTCCCCAGCACTGTTTTCAAAATTGCAGTCATAATTTTGGGTGCAGAACTGAGCCCAAAACCCAACCTTGTCAAGCAAAAGGTCTGACCCTTGAACTTAACCAGCTGGTACCGCCATAGCCTCTCATCTATGTGTATCTGGAGGTAGGCTGATTTTAGGTCCACAATCTTGCTTGCCCGCTCCATCTTCCTCCACTCTCGCATTACTTCCTCGCAAACGTCGATACCGTCCCCTGTGTCAAGCAATATGCTGGTTTAGCTCTCTGTAGTCCAATACTGGCCTAACCTTCCCTTTGGTGGGCTGGACTACCACCATAAGTGGTAGGACTCCGTCTGCTTCCCCGGACCATGGTACAAGGATACCTTCTTCAATCCACCTCGCTATGTCTTCCTAAAATTCAGCCCTTGTGTCACCATTCAGAGTACTTTCGTAGCACCCAACTTGATTTTTTAGTATTGGCGGCTCTGAAACCCAACGCCATTCCACCGTCCACTTATCTCCATCAAAACTGGCCTGAAAGTCTTGGTCTTTGATTTGGCACGGTTCAGCCTTCTTGGCTTTAACACTCTCCATTCCTGCCAATCCGACTGGGTGCTCGCATCCAAATGTGATCATGCCCATGCTAAACATAGCACCCCTAGTCGATCGATGACATCCAGGCCCAACACAACATCAACACCTGCAACAAGCCGCTCCATCACAGTTGCCCTCACCTCAAGTTTGATCTCTCTCACTATTATTCTCACAGTGCACATTCCTCGGCACATCAGCTCACGCCCATCAACCGCCCTCACACTGGTCGTTCCATGCCAAGATTTAGCAACATCCGTTGTCACCAACGTGGTCGTGCAGCTGGTATCAACCAGCGCTTTGGCTCTCTTCCCGTTTGCGGTGACCTCCACCTGTGGTAATGCAGTCCTATGTACCGTCACTTGATAGGGGGGGTAGCCACTGGCGCTATGGCACCCCTCTAATCATTTCCCTGTACCGTGCAAGTTCGGCTGATATGCCCAGTTTGTCCGCAACGGAAGCAGGTTTTGCCAGGCTTAGGTTCTCGGCAGTCCCGTACAAAATCAGGCCCCTGGCATTGAAAACATTTCACTGGGGCTTTTCCAGGTGACCGCCCCCACAAGAGATTCTCCTTAACTGCGGACTTCCCTCCCATCAGGCTTACACTTGCGGTTGCCTCTAACTGGTGACTCTTCTTTGTCAGCATCCTGGCATGGGTCAGCACTTCATCCATGTTCATGCTCTCGATCATTGTCAGTCTCTGCAGACACACTATCAGGAAGACCAGTCACAAACGTCATTTTCACTGTTTTTTCAAGGCTCATCCCTGCATAACCCGCCAGTCCCGCTGGCCTCCGGATCTCCGTCGCAAAGACATCTACTGGCTCCCCTGTCCATGTGATCCTGCGCATTTTGCTATAGGCGTCGAAAACACTTTCTGCGAAAGCGGTCTTTAGTCTTGCCTCTATCAAATCTGTGTCGTCTTGTTCAGCGTCATTCATTTCCAAGTAGACCGAAAGTGCATTTCCTTCCAAATATAATGGAATCAAGGTTGCCACATCCTCAATTTTCTGAAATCTTGCGACCATCTTCAATTTAGACAGCCATCGGACTATGTCTCCATCACCAGCATATGCCTTCAATACGTCACTGCTTAATTTTATTCTGTCACCCATCCTGTTATGTAGGTAGGCCACCGAAATAGCTTGTCGTCCGAAAACACCAAAATGTCTCTCTTCTGAGGGCACCCAATCCGACCCAAAACAGTCACTAGTCCGCAAACACCAACTTGAACTCCAACTTCACTCTTCTGACAGCACCAAATCTGGTCTCAATCCGGGATGAACCAAAGAAGTGCACTTTCTCATTTCCTGTCCTCTTTATAGGGGCTCCTATCATGCAATGCAAAATAGGTCACATGATCATTTGGTACTTTCTTTCTATAAAACCAGCCATTTGCTTTAACTCTGTTGTTCCACATGGCCTGGTCTGGTATTACAGGTAAGTCTTATGTTTTTATTTTCCACTACATGACACTCAATGTATCAATCCCATAAAATGTTACTCTAATGTATCCACAAAGAGGCAAATTCTTGCAGAAGCCACAAGAGTTTTTAACCTTTTATCATTGTCATATAGTCTTGTGGTGAGATCGTAGCCTGTTAAGTAAGCTATGGAAAAACGACTTGGAATAGGATGAGCAGGTTCAACCTGAGTTTTCATCCAGATGGAGCACACTTTCATACTTCTCTGGATTTGGAATCGTTTCTCATTTTCACTCCCCAAAGAGCCTTCAGCAGGAGGAGGGTTTGTGACCTGCCTCTCTTCTGTGAAGCATATAGGGTTTACAGCATATGTGGTGCAAAAGCTAAGGTGACACCTTTAAAAAGAAAAACTCTCCCTGTGGAGGATTCTCACCAACCAAAATAGAGATAGCAACTGATACTCAGGTGGTCCTCTCCTGGATTATTTCACCATGAGTAAAAATCTGTTTGCCAGCAACAGACTGAAGGATGTCTTGCAGATGTGGACTGATTTGGCATCAATGTTTGGTCCGAACCTGTCATTCCGACATCAGCAGACTCTGCTGACTTAATTACTGGTAGATATTGTAAAAGTTTAAGACCTGCATCTAATTCTATGAGTATAAGTTGGGTAAGTAGCATAGGCACTCCATGGGCTGTTCAGGAGTTGCCATATCTCAACGAGCGCAACCAGCAGATAGCTCGTTTTTCAGTAAATGCTGTAGTTATCTAGGAAGAGGAATTCTCAAGTCTTGCCTCTAGAGAAGGTTTTCTTTTTCAAAGCTCTCGAGGATGACTTCATTGGTCCTCAAGTTTATCAATAGATTATAGCGATTGGAGGTGAACAATAAGAGGCTGGCAGTCATTCTTCTCATGAAGACAATGCAGCAATAGGCATATCCTGAAGACTTGGAGTTTTTACCAGATACTTCTGGAAAGACAGCCCCTAGGTTGGTGTAGAAACTGGATCTGTTCATAAACGAGGAGAGCCTGATCAGGTCAGGTGACAGAATTTGTAATTAACTCTAGTTCACTGTGAGAGTTAAGCATCCTATTCTGCTGGCAAATAATTACCCGATAACTTGGCTTTTGATAATGAATTTCTTGCATCAGGAGCAAGCACTTGGGGTTGAGTCTCCATTGGCTGAGGTGAGATGACAAAGCTACTGTGTGCTGAAAGGAAGAAAAGCCGTGAAGACAGTCCTAGTTACATTTGCACTGTACAGGAAGTACAATGTCAGGCATGTCCTGTCTCCTAATGTGGTCAGTTTACCCATTTCCCCGTGTGGAGCTGGAGGTACCCTCCTAACACACAGGAGTCGATTTCACTAGGCACCTTTGATTAGGGAGAGTAATGGGGAGGTGAAGATATATTTTCTCATCTTCAATTGTCTTAGTATAAGAGCCGTACACATTTCAGTTGTGCAAGACATGAGTGTGTTGTCTTTCCTTCAGGCACTGGTGCATTTCACAAACATGTATGATATTCCAACTGCAATTTACAGTAACAACACAAAATACCTTTCTGGGATCTGGTAAATTGTTCAAGAGGCTAGTATTATTTCATGATTTCCAACAAAAGTTTGGTTCTTGTTAAATCAAATTCTGCCCCATTCAACTATTCTCTCTTTCTGGATTAGAGGTGTCTGGTAAATAAATATCCAAACAATCAAAACCTGCCTCCATTGATTGGTCGAAGTGAAGTAAACTATTTTTCCCTACTGACCATTATATCCGACATTCAGAGAGCTGTCAACAACAGCCTCCTCCACTTATCAGGGATCTAGAAGCAGTTACAGCAAGCATGTTTTTACAAGCTAATGCAAATCTGGGTCGTCTGTTTAACCTGACCGAGGAGGATTTCGCTTCCCCCATGCCTTCCAGTAGGGAGAGACTCATTAGAACCATGCATGCATGTGCAGACTAGTGTATGGGGAGATTTACCAGTGGGATGATGAACACCTGTTTCACCTAAGGGTGAGATCCCAAGGCCATACCTAAACCGACTAAGCATTGGTTATGTGGTCTTAGTAAAGAGTCCACTTAAGCACAGACACTTTTGGGTTCTTGAGATTGTTTTATAGTTGCTTAGTGGAAAGGTTGGTGTTGTCAGGTAAAACAAGTTGATAAAGTGCATGTTCACTCCATAAAACACCTGTTTCTGCTTGAGATGTACCTATCTTCAGAAGATCAAACCTCTGATTTATCTATGTCACCCGGTGCAACTGCAGACGATCCTTCTCCTGTGCTTCCTCTAACCTTGCCTTCTACTGAAGAGGTGAGTTGGCTCTGTCCCATATGTAAGGCTCCACAGGATGATCAAGCAATGATTTGCTGTGACAGAGTTGAATCTCCCCCTCCTTCGAGACAGAAATAGTACTGTCCAAATTGTGCACCCTTGAAGCGGCGGTGGGGCATGCCTTGTCTCCTACCTTTTCTTTAGGACAATGGTTTATTGCAAAAAAATATTTTTTTAATTATTATAATTCTTACTAATATTGTTAAGTAGACTTGGTACATACATGCTTATATTATTATGTTTTTTCTTTGTTTCTTGGAATGTGTGGAGAATTAACTGTGGTCAGTGGGGGGGGGGTAGAAATGTTGTGTTGTAGGATTCTTAATTAACCAAAAAGTCATTTGTTTTACTAAGACTTATATTTCCTGGAGTAATGTGACCTGTACTACATGTTCGTTGTCTGTAGTTATAAGAGAAGGGTAATATTTCTCTCTTTCTCTTTCTTCTTCTAACAGTTTCTTGGCAAGTCGTTTTTGTTACCAGTGCCTGTCAAGTCATGGTTGGGTTGACAAGTCACATGACAGGCCACATTGTAAAAGCTTTCAGACAGTCAAACTATGTTGTGGAAATTTCACAACTTAAAAGCTAAGTGCTATTGCTTTTCTCCTCGACTTGACCAGTCTTTATTTTCTTTAAGACACAATATTTTCTTGACAAATTTAAATGCTTCAAAATAACTTTTGAATTTTGAAGGCTACAAAATTATTTCCATCCTATTATAGACAAAAAGTCAATGTAATTTCTCCATGATCGTGTTGAACTCGTAACTGATTTGGATGCCTATAAGGCGTCAATTCAAAGGAAATTTCTCACTAAAATTAAAAGTCGAGTATTATGGTTCATTTGTTGGGCTCGGAAACCAAAGAAATACAGTATTTTTCGATTGTGTCACTATTGTATTAATAGACAAAAAGTAGGGTAAACTGGGGTTAAATGGACCACTTTTTGACATTTTCTTTCTTTAACATCTAATAACTTCTCCAAAACTGCATGCATGAAATAGGAAATTTGTTAAGAGTAGAATAAAGATAATGCATGGTAATGTTCCCCATAGAACTAAAATGTACAAAGTTTTATGAGGTATTTTTTGTATTTTGAAAAAAAATAGTGGGGTGAAATGGTCCACCTATATTAACCATTTAAAAATCACCATAAAGAAGAGCATTAAGTATTTTTTTCATCAACACATGTTTTTTTCATCAACACATGTTTTTTTCATCAACACATGTAGATTAGATGAAGTTTACTCATTTAAGAAAAAATAAAAGTCCTGTTAAAAATCAGTATCACTTAGTAACACACATACTTGTCACAGATTTCACATATCGAGCTACTCATATCATAAGGTCACAAATGTAAAACAAACATAAAATGAACTATTACAATGTTTAAACAATGTCACACCTGGAATATTAAAAAAAAAAACGCATTATGCAGCTCTCCTGTTAGATTCAGTAAATATGTAAAATGTAGGGTGGCCCATTGCAGCCGGTCACTTAATTCTAAGAAAAATATTGCTTCCCATCAAACAATTTAAAAAGTCCCTTGGAATTATACTTATGTGACGTTATCACTTCAAGAATATCATACACTAGAGTTCTCAAGTGATATAAATAGAAATCAGGAAACAAGTTTAATTGGATTGTGAAAAAGTTAATACCTTGATATTCACACTCCCTTCTTCATCAGCGTGTAGAACAAAAAAGAATGATAGTTTCTACGGCTATATTATAAAGACAATGCCTGATGCAATCCATAATGGAAGCATCAAACTCTGGGAAAAAAACTAAGTTGGGAGAAAATAGGGATAATCATTCGTGGCCCACTTCAACTCGCGGTACCCTATCGGTTTTATTGTATTTGTTATTATATACGAATAGAATTGTTAAAGAAGGTTTCTCTGCCACGTGGTAATATTTGATTCGGAGAAATGCAGAAATTATTTACGTCGTAAATCGAGAACAATCTGGTCATAAATAATCTTTTTCAAGGTTTTTTTTCTTCTCTTTACATGAGTCAGGGATTTGTAATGATTTGCCAAGACTAAGAAAATCTAACGTAAAAATAATTAATAATTATACAAAAAAAAATAATGGAAAAATAATGGACAATTATGGTCCGGTGAGGTTTTGTCTGTTTTTCAAATTGTCCGGTGAAGTTTTGCCCGTACTACAGAACATTTAAGAAAAATAAAAATTAAGAACATATATGACAGTAATCTTATTAAAAATATAAATAAATTAAAATCGATTAAATAATTTATATTTTTTATGTTTCTATGTTAATTAAAGAAATTATAAATTACGAGGAGAAAGCGCAATTGATTGAAGAATTGAATTTTGTTCAAAACTAAAATTGCTATGGAAACAATTTGTTGGAAATTATACTTACATTTTTAATGACGTACGTTTTTTGGATTGAAGTGTTTTCTTTTTCATATGACAAATATTCAGGTTGACATTTTAGTGTTGAATAATGAGGAAGGGGAATCTAGTAGAGGAATGGCGGCAGGTTTGTTGAAGAAAATAGTAAAAACTGTGTGTACGGAAGAGTTAATAAAGGGGGGTAATAATCAGAGTTATTGAACTTTCTGTTAAATCATTCCAACACTCTCAACAAACGCTCATTCATATTAATATTTTGTTTACTTCTATAAGTAATAGCATAATACGACTGCATTTAATTAAATTCTGAACAAGAGTCCCTGTCAGTTTTTCATATTTTGCTGTAGGAGATGGTGTTACAGATTTGAAGGGGTTAAATGCTTACTATCCCGTTTATTAGTTGTGGATCAAAGAGGAACCTTTCTTCCTTACACTGAAATAAAATAAAGCGCACACAACAATAAAAACAAATAAGAAGATTCGTTTTGAAATAAATACATTTGCGTTTTAGTGTTGCATGAATAGTTTGTTTGATTTTTTTTTTTTTGGTTAGTGTTTGAATGTTAAATTTGGACAATCAGGCAGTATTGTTAACAGCCGAGAAAGTGAAAGCAAACAAAAGATACAACAGATAAGTTTAACCAAACGCATTAAAATTTAGTTTCCTACCGACCTGTATAATTTTTACGTGTGGGAACTGATTGTAAGATTCATTATCTCTGATGTTTTTTTATCGAAAATGGCGGTCGTTTTTTTTTAGATGGTCGCTAATTTCAGACTTAAAAGACAGTAAAAGGGCTTACCCTACCACTAACCCTAAGTCTTGCCAGTCGAACTTAGGGTAAGTAGTAATACAAGTCATTTTTTTAAACTATTTTCAAGGAATGAAACAACAACAGATGGGTTGGCCATATTTGATTCTGACTGTATATCGACGAAATCTTATATTGAAATAAATAAAGTTAAACCAATTTCAGAACTTTCAAACTATACAGGTCTGTAGAAAATAAAATGTTGATACGTTTGGCAAAAGTTATGTGTTGTATATTTTGTTTCTTTTCAATTTCTCGGCTGTTAACTATACTGCATGATTGCTTAAATTTGTATTATATCGATTATCCGGACTAGTATTCTCATCTTGGATGCTATTGTCACAAACTTTCGGCTAACCTTTTTCGAGTGCATCTTGCTGAAATAAGGAATTTTGATGTCGAACAAGAATCTATACGGAATTTCGAACTGACTTAACCATTTATTTAATCCAAGGGGGTAGCTTGTTCTCGTTCCGTCAGCTATAACTTGGTAGAAGTCAAATTATTTTTATTCTTAGTTAGTTATAGTGAGGATTGAACTTTCAACCCCCAGAAGACTGTCGTGTTACTGATTGTTACTTAAGAACTTTATTCAGTGCGTCAGATGTCCATGAACAATTTACCCCCGAAGAAAGCCAAACGTGTAACAACAGAACTCAACTCTGTGTCACACCTCTGGAAAACCCAATAGTGGCTGTCAGAGAACGTTCACGACTTCACGAGTGCTAACATACCCCAACCCCTTGGCTCGCCCACAATCCACACAATGTTCTGGGCCTCATGAAGACCAAGCTTTCTCAAACTGTAATGGTTTGGACATGTTTCCAGTGAAACTTATGTCATATTGCTCCACATTTTCGAAAAGGGACTCAGATTCAATTTAAATGGCTATAATGAGTTGTTGTCGATGGTTTACAAGCGCTGGGTAGAGCGGGTGTCTGCAAGAAGGCCATACTTTTGGCAGCAGAACTCAGATTCGTGTCACACCTCCGAGAAAACCCAGAAATTGCTGGTTGATTACTTCACCGACTTCACCATATCTGACCTCTAACTCGCCATGAACTATTAAGCGCAGTTGAGAAAGACACCAATCATATAGCCTAAAGCATTTAAGGGCGAGCTTATTTTCAGCATAAAACTGTGAAAGCTGTGTGCTTCTGGTTCAGATTCCACCTAGAGGCCTTGGCGGAGGCTTCTGCCGATGCTTGATAAATTTACGTGATTCTTTGTCGCTATATGTTTTCCGTCAAAGATATTTCTTAATTATTTTTTTTTCATGTTAATCGACTTCTGAATAAGCACAAAATATCTCCATTCTATTGACGTCCAGTGCGAACGCATACCCACAATAATACTGGGCCATTTTTGGACGAAACAGATATTACATTTTGTTCATAGCCTGAATTTTAAGAAAGTGTATTTTAGAGTTTCATGTTTGACACAAAAGCGACATCAAATGCAAAAGCAAAATTTTTTGCATTGCACCTTCGACGATCGGGTGATCTAATAATCTTTTGAAACAGGCATAGAGAGTGATATAACATACAGGTCTGGCGGGACAGTTATAAAAGTGGGGGAGCTCTCCTAGGGCCCGGCCCACATTGCGGCCAGGATGCCAAATATGGGACTGAATTCAATATCTTGACTAAAAATGATCGTCCGATACTGGTTGAGAGCTCGTTAGAAGCGAAATGGAATTCTCTTGGTGATAGAAAAAGAAAAATTCTAAATATTTCAATTTTTTCGCGCCTTGGCTCAAATTACCTTATTTGGGCAAATTGGGGAAAAATCACTGTTTGGGGCATATTTTGGTTTAAAATGATTGTCTGGTAGTGGTTGATAGCTCGTCAGAAGCGGAATGGAATACTCTTGGCGATAGATGAAGAAACAATTTTTAAAAATTCAATTTTTTGGGGTCTGGGCCCAAACTACCATATTAGGGTATTTTGGACCAAAAATACCTTTTTTGACATAATTTAGACATGAAATGATCTTCTGATAGTGGTTGAGGTCTTGTTGGAAGCATATTAGCAAGTCGCTTCTGGTGAAAAAAGAACAAACAGAAATTTCAATTTTGGGGGGCTTGGGCCCAAATTACCATATTTGGATATTTTAGGCCAAATACACCTTTTTGGACTTTATCTAGACATAAAATAATTTTCTGACACTGCTTGATACCTCATTTGAAACATATCAGCAAGTCGCTTCTAGTAAAAATGACAAAATTCAAGAATCAATTGGTTTATCAAATATAGAGAATACATAAAATTAAAAGTATTAACTGACAAGGTGCATATAAAAGTACAAAAGTAAAAAGTATAAAAGTTTAAATGTATAAATAGGGGTGGGACGTAATGGGTGAAAATTTCAGATTCATGCGAGTAGTATTTTTTTGTGTTCATTTATACATAAATAACACTAAACATGGCTGTAGATAGTTGAAACTGACACGACACTAAGGTTTAACACCAGTTTTGAGGTTTTAGGAGCCCCCAAGGTAGAAATGGGGGTCAAATTTGATATTACACTTCATTTTTTGTCCATGATGAGTGAAGGAGAAATACTTCTTGAATGAGGTAATTTTAATTTCTATTCCAACACAGATTGCTCCGTGTGGGGGCAGCTCGATTTTTACCACTTTAAAAACTGACCTTGTGTCAAACTTTGCCCTCATGAGGAGGTAAGTTAATAGGGACTTTCACTCTAGTTTGGAAGTTTTACATTAAATATATAGTTAGTTTACTAGACAAATTGGAGGATTCTTTCCTACAACCTCTCTCTCACACAGAAGAGATGTTGCCACAGAACAAATACTATCCCCCCCCCCAAAAAAAAGAAGGTAATTCCTGGGAAGATCACATCATGACTACAGAACAGATACTACACTACCCTTCCACTCATACTGAGCAGTGAAAGATTGTTATAGTTTCAGCTTCAGACAGACACATACCAAATTTCCATAACTCACTAAGTGTTCTCATTCATGTTATTACCAATGATCTCTCAAGTTGTTTTCCCTGGAGTCTGAGTCTGAGTGACAACAAATCTCCTTAGATTTCCAGTACTCTCCACTCCTTCACCATTGTAACTCACTTGGTGTTCTCACACCAGCTGTTTACTATATCTCAGATATACACAAAATAATAGCCACCATGTTACCCCGAGATCTCAACAACGTGGGAAACAAAATAGACAGATCTGCCACTACCGCCGGTATTCAGCACAAAACATGTGATGTGTCCCACCAAGGGGCAGGAGTGTAGGAACTGCCTTAAAAGGAACCACTTTGCTCAAGTCTGCAATTCCAAGCTGGTAAGACAAAGTTTTTACTCATATCTTAATGAAACTACATACCCTTCTACGTCAAGTGATGAATCAGTGTTCACGGTAGAAATTCCTACTTCAAGAAGGACACCAACAGCCACCATTTTTGTTAACAACTCCCCAGTGACTTTTGTCTTAGATACTACTGCCAGTGTCAACATACTCTCTGAATGCACATATGGCAAAAGTGCTGCAGATATTTGCATACTGATCCAAAAAGTGATGCCCGTTCGTGGATCATCATCATCACAGTTAAATTTTCAGAAAAATGCTGCAGAGCGAAACTATTAACCATCGATAATGAAGACCCCTTGTTGGGATACAAACTACAAATTCTACTCAGTGCTAACTCTGCCAGGGCACTGGGTATTGATAACTTTTTTCACTTCTCCTGCGACAGTATCCCTCACCGACAAATTCCCCTCACTATTCGACAGAAAGATCGAAAAGATTTCTGAACCTACCATTAACCTCCATTTCGACTCTTCCATCCAACCAGTGACACAAGGACACTATAGAATACCCTTTCACATGAGAAAAGTCGTTGATGTGTAGTTAAAATGCCTCAAAGGAATGGATGTAATTGAGGATGTAACTGGTCCACTCCCCGTGTAAAAATGTATTTTCTCAGTGAGACAGCTCACTCTTTTCTGCCACACCTTCAGTGATAATGGGGTGTCACCAGACCAAGAGGAGATAGCGACTAGTAAATAGTTTCTAGAGGGGAAAAGACCAACGAAGTCCAGAGAGATTTCTGTCCAGGGGCAGTTGGAAGTGGTTTGGGGCATATGGATTCTTTCTGCTTCTCATGAAGTCGGTTCTCTCTATTGATCCAAACACTTTCTCCTGCATGAGGCTATTCTCTATCTCTACAAATTTACTATCAGACCATGTATGGAGTACTGTTGTCATATTTGGGCTGGTGAATCTCTGCCCCATTTGAGGGTTCTTGTTAAGGTGCAGAGACGTATCTGTAATTTGATTAGCCACACCCTTTCTTCTTCTCTGCACCCTCTCTCTTACAGACGTGATGTTGATAGTCTTTTTTATAAATACTATTATGGCATGTGTTCTTCAGAATTATGTGATCTATTCCCTGCTTCTTTTGTTCCAGCTCGTTTGACTCGTTAGTCTAGTGGTCTCCATCAATTTACTGTTTTGATACTTTATTGCAATGCAGCTTCCTATTCCAATAGCTTCTTTCCAAGGCCTGAATGCTTGTGGAACTCTCTTCCTGCTAACTGTTTTCCTCCTACCTATAGCCTTGGTCTTTTCAAGACTAAGGCTAATAGGAATCTCCTGTCTTTGTGATAATCATCTTTTATTCTTGTTCGCATCTTTTATTCTTGTTACACCAACTGGCTTCATGCCTTGTCTGGAGCGATTTTCATAAAAAAAAGATTGCAGCAATTGTGAACTGATAACCCCAAGCAATGTTCGGGAAGTTTGCACTTTTCTAGGCATGGTCCAGTATGTAACTAAATTCAACCTATACTATGTCACTGTAGCGAGCCACTCAGAAAACCCAAGAGAAAGATACAGAAGAAAGGGTAGTAAGCAAGCAAGGGAGCCATGACTGGAGCTGGAGTCATTGTTAACTTTGACCCAATCAAATAAACAAATATCATTGTAAACGTAAGCCCTGTTAGATTAGGTGCAATACTATGCCATCCGTGCCCTCACAAACGTGGAACAGCGATATTCACAGACTGAAAAAGAGATGTTGGTCATGGTGACACTGCTGAACATTTTCACCTCTATTTACATATGTAAAGGTTCATCATAAAACTGACCATATCTCGAGATCGTTAAGAGTATCAAGCAAGCCATGTCCAGAATTGATCACCTCATGTTATATGAGTACAGCTTTGTGTACCAGCCTGAGAAACATTCTGACTTTCTCAACTGGAATCCTCATCACAAACCCAAGAGAGACAATGAGGCAGAGACATGTGTAAGGTACATGGCTCTACATGCCATACTACACTCTATGACAATTGAAGTAAAGCAAGACACAGGAGAAGACCCCCTGTTACAGAAAGAAATGGCTGCACTTTTAGACGAAAATTGGACTGACCGACAGATATGCAGCTACAAATTATTTTAAAGACGAGCTATCCACATGTAATTATTTAATCCTTCGATGCCACCGTCTTGTGATTTCCTCCACTCTACAAAAGAAAACCGTTGACATGACCCATCGTTCACACCAGGTTATCGTCAAGACAAAGCAGCGAGTGAGAAAAAAGATCTGGTTCTGTGGAATCGACAAACTAGTGGAAAAGACAATGCGCAACTGCATTCCTGCCAGGCCTGTAATCCGACATGTAAACAGCAAGAATCCATACGCACCACACTACTTCCCACTGCCCCATGGACGGAAATCTCCCTGGACTTTGTTGGTCCTTTCCCATCTGCAGACATCTTATTAGTCGCTATCAACGATTACAGGAGGTAGAGGTATGCCCCTAGCTATCACCAAGAGTGGCTATTCCTCACCTTGAAGCAAATTTTGCCACACAAAGCTAACCTGCTAGTGTCAAGTTTGACAATGCCCCCCCCCCCCGCCTTAGATTCAACAGCTTTGCCACCCAGTCAGAATTCTGACACAGAAAATTACTAACCAGCAGAGCCTTACCACTGTCGACCAAAAGAAGAGTCTATGAAGCATCTGTATGCAGTGTGATGTATGGAAGTGAAATCTGACCAGTGAGGCATGAGTGTTAAAAACGGGCTTAGATCTGATGACCACAGAGGAAGATTAAATCTGGACAGTAAGGGAAATGTGTGCAGAATAGGGAAATACTTCAATAGTATGACCACATTTACAGAATAGATGAGAGTTCATGGGTTAGTAGATGTAGAACAGTTGAGGTAGCAGTTTTATTTCACAAAGGAAGACTAAATAACACATGGGAGGAGGTGAATAGACTTGAGAGAAAGTAGATAAATAAAAATCTGTCCAAAGATAAGTTAGTTTGTAAGCCAATTTCTAAAAGATGTCCACCACATGCCGGCACGTAAAATGGATGTTAAACAGAATATGATAATAACAATGAGGATACCTGATTGATTATTTTTCATTATGCATGAAGAGTGTAATAAGAGACATGTCACAATTTATGAATTTTCGAATGAAATCAAAGTATAATAGTTTAGCTTGTATTATTTGGGTTATTCAGGCTACTGTTTACATCTTGGATGTTAGTCTCACAGCGTGTTGGCTGATGTAATCTCTGACCTTCTTTATGTGAACCTTTATTACCTTGGAGAATCTTTATGTCAAACTCTGAAGATCTGTAGTGCAACGGATAAAAGTGCTAAGTAATAATCAGTTCTGAGTGAGTTTGTTGAGGTTGAAGGTTCAATCCTTGGTAGAGGCGATACCGTTAATACAATTATGAATTACTTAAGACTTCTGCCAGGTCATGGCTGACAACACAGGAGCAAGCGACTCTCCTGGATTAAATAAAGACGTCTGTTCGCAATTCCAAACAGATTCCCAAGTTTCACATAAAGATTCGTGGGTTCGATAAGACACACTTGAAAAAGTCTGGTGTTACATTAACCAAAACGTGATAATAACACCCAAAATGAGTAGTCCAAATAATCCAAAAAATTCAGAAGCAGAATAATGTAGCCTTTTGTTATACATTATTCAAGAGTTACTATACCACAGTTACACTTTCACTTTTTGTAATTTTACATGACTAGTTGCCCCTAATGAGACATATCAGTGTTGTCCCCCATAGAGATAGTATAATTTAACATATCAGGTTTGTCCTCTATAGAGACAGTATCATTAAATATAGTATGTGTATCCTCTATAGAGACAGGATAATTAAATATATCATCTTTGTCCTCTATATAGCCATGATAATTATATATATATCAGGTTCGTCCTATATAGAGACAGGATGATTAAATATATCAGGTTAGTCCTCTATAGAGACAGGATAATTAAATATATAATGTTTGTCCTCTATAGAGACAGCATAATTACATATATCATGTGTGTCCTCTATAAGGACATGATAATTAAATATATGAGGTTTAACCTCTATGAAGACAGGATAATTAAATATATCAGGTTCGTCCTCTATAGAGACAAGATAATTAAACGTATCATGTGTTGTCCTCTATAGAGACACCATAATTAAATATATAATGTTTGTCCTCTATAGAGACATCATAATTAAACATATAATGTTTTGTCTACTATAGAGACAGGATAATTAAATATAGCATGTTTGTCCTCTATAGAGGCAACATAATTAAATATATCATGTGTGTCTTCTATAGGGACATGATGATTAAATATATGAGGTTTAACCTCTATAAAGACAGGATAATTAAATATATCATGTTTGTCCTCTATACAGACACTATATTTAAATATATCATGTTTGTCCTGTATAGAGACAGGATAATTAAACATATCAGGTTGCCCAGTATAGGGACAACGTAATCAAACATATCAGGTTTCTCCTCTATAGAGGCAATATAATTAAACATGTCAGGTTTGCCCTCTATAGAGATACGATAATTAAATATATACGGGTTGTCTTCCATAGAGATAAGATAATACAATATATTAGGTTTGTACTCTATAAAGACAGAATAATTACACATATAAAGTTTGTCCTCTATAGAGACAGCATGATTGAATATATCAGGTTGGTCCTTTATAGAGATAAAACAAATATATCAGTGTTGTTTACTATAAAGACATGGTAAATAAAAATATAATGTTTTGTCCTCTATGGAGACAGGATAATTACATATATCAGATTCGTCCAGTATAAGGACAATATAATTTAACATATCAGGTTTGTCATCTATAGAGACAATGTAGTTAAAGGTGTCAGGTTTCCTCTCTATAGATATACGGAAATTAAATATATGAGGGTTGTCCTCAATAGAGATAAGATAATACAATATATAAGGTTTGTACTCTATTAAAACAGAATAATTAAATATATCAAGTGTCCTTTACAGAGATAAGATAATTTAACATATCAGGTTTGTCATTTACAGAGACAGGATAATTAAACATATCAGGTTTGTCCTCTATAGAGACAGGAAAATTAAATATCCTCTATAGAGACAAAAAAATTAAATATATCAAGTTTGTCCTCTATAGAGACAGGATAATTAAATATATCATGTGTATCCCCTACAGAGACAAAATAAATATATCAGGGTTGTCCACTATAGAGATAGGATAATTAAATATATCAGGTTTGCCCAGTAGAGAGATACGGTGATTAAATATATGAGGGTTGTACTCTATAAAGACAAAATAATTTAACATATCTTGTTTGCCATTCATAGAGATAAGATAATTTAACATATCAGTTTTGTTCCGTAATAAATTACATATATCAGGGTTGCCTTCTATAGAGTCAAAATAAATATATTAGGTTTGTCTTCTACAGAGACAGGATGATTAAACATATCAGGCTTGTCCTCTATAGAGACAGGAAGATTAAATATATCAGGTTTGTCCTCTATAGAGACAGGATAATTAAATATATCAGGTTTGTCTTCTACGTAGACAGGATGATTAAATATATAAGGTTTGTCTTTTACGTAGACAGGGTGATTAAATATATAAGGTTTGTCCTCTATAGAGACAGGATAATTATACATATCATGTTTTGTCCTCTATAGCGACAGCGTAATGAAATATATAAGGTTTGTCTTCTATAAAGAAAGGATAATTTAATATATTATGTGTATTCTCTATAGAGGCAAAATAATGAAAAATATCAGGATTGTCCTCCATAGAGACAGAATAATTAAACATATCAGGTTTGTCTTCTACAGAGACAGGATGATTAAATATATCAGGTTTGTCCTCTATAGAGACAAGATAATTAAATATATCAGGGTTGTCCTCTATAGAGACAGGATGATTAAATATATCAGGGTTGTCCTCTATAGAGACAGGATAATAAAATATATCAGGGTTGTCCACTACAGAGACAGGATAATTAAACATATCAGGTTTGTCTTCACCAGAGACAGAATGATTAAATAATCAGGTTTGTCCTCTATAGAGACAGGATGATTAAATATATCTGGTGTGTCCTCTATAGAGACAGGATAATTAAATATATGAGGGCTGTCCACTACAGAGACAGGATAATTAAACATATCAGGTTTGTCCTTTATAGAGACAGGATGATTAAATATATCAGGTTTGTCCTCTATAGAGACAGGATGATTAAATATATCTGGGTTGTCCTATATAGAGACAGAATAATTAAACATGTCAGGTTTGTCTTCTACAGAGACAGGATGATTAAATGTATCAGGTTTGTTTTCTATAGAGACACTATAATTATACATATCATGTTTTGTCCTCTATAGCGACAGCATAATGAAATATATAAGGTTTGTCTTCTATAAAGAAAGGATAATTTAATATATTATGTGTATTCTCTATAGAGGCAAAATAATTAAATATATCAGGGTTGTCCTCTATAAAGACAGAATAATTAAACATAATAGGTTTGCCCAGTATAGGGACAATATAATTTTACATATCAGGTTTGTCCTTTATAGAGACAATGTAATAATACATGTCCGGTTTTCCTTCAATAGAGATACGGTAATTAAATATATGAGGTTTGTTCTCTATAGAGACAGAATAATTAAACATATCAAGTTTGTCTTTTATTAAGACAGGATACCTAACCATATCAGGTTTTCCTTTAAGAGACAGCATAATTAAATATATCAGGGTGGTTTTGTATAGAGACTGGATAATTAAATATATCAGGTTTGTCCTCGATAGAGACAGGATAATTAAACATATCATGTTTTGTCTTTAATAGCGACAGCATAATTAAGTATATAATGGTTGTCCTCTATAAGGACAGGATGGTTTAATATATAAGATTTGTCCTCTAGAGAGACAGCATAATTAAATATATCATGTTTGTCCTCTAGATAGACAAGATAATGAAATATATCATGTTTGTCCTCTATATAGACAGGATAATTAAGCATATAAAGTTTGCCCAGTATAGTGGCAATGTAATTTAACATATCAGGTTTGTCCTATATGAAGACAATATAAATATATCAGGGTTGTCGACTATAGAGACAGGATAATTAAACATATCAGGTTTGTCCTCTATAGAGACAGGATGATTAAATATATCAGGTTTGTCCTCTATAGAGACAGGATAATTAAATATATCAGGTTTGTCTTCTACGTAGACAGGATGATTAAATATATCAGGTTTGTCCTCTATAGAGACAAGATAATTAAATATATCAGGGTTGTCTTCTATAGAGACAGGATGATTAAATATATCAGGTTTGTCTTCTATAGAGACAGGATAATTAAATATATCAGGTTTGTTCTCTATAGAGACAGGATGATTTAATATATAAGGTTTGTCTTCTATAGAGACAGGATAATTATACATATCATGTTTTGTCCTCTATAGCGACAGCGTAATGAAATATATAAGGTTTGTCTTCTATAAAGAAAGGATAATTTAATATATTATGTGTATTCTCTATAGAGGCAAAATAATTAAATATATCAGGGTTTTCCTCTATAAAGACAGAATAATTAAACATAATAGGTTTGCCCTGTATAGGGACAATATAATTTTACATATCAGGTTTATCCTTTATAGAGACAATGTAATTAAACATGTCAGGTTTGTCTTCTATAGAGATACGGTAATTAAATATATGAGGTTTGTTCTCTATAGAGACAGAATAATTAAACATATCAAGTTTGTCCTTTAAGAGACAGCATAATTAAACATATCAGGTTTGTCTTCTATAGAGACAGCATAATTAAATATATCAGGGTGGTTTTGTATAGAGACTGGATAATTAAATATATCAGGTTTGTCTTCGATAGAGACAGGATAATTAAACATATGTTTTGTCTTTTATAGCGACAGCATAATTAAGTATATAATGGTTGTCCTCTATAGAGACAGGATAATTTAATATATAAGATTTGTATTCTAGAGAGACAGGATAATTAAATATATCATGTTTGTCCTCTATAGAGACAGGATAATTAAGCATATCAGGTTTGCCCAGTATAGGAACAATGTAATTTAACATATCAGGTTTGTCTTATATGAAAACAATATAAATATATCAGGGTTGTTGACTATAGAGACAGGATAATTAAACATATCAGGTTTGTCCTCTATAGAGACAATGTAATTAAACATGTCAGGTTTGTCCTCTATAGAGACAATGTAATTAAACATGTCAGGTTTTTAGAGACAGTGTAATTAAATATATGAGGGTTGCCATCTATAGATATCAGATAATACAATACACCAGGTGTTCACTCTATAAAGACAAGATAATTAAACATACTAGGTTTGTCGTTTACATAGACAGGATAATTAAACATATAAGGTTCGTCCGTTATAGAGAAAGAATAATCAAACATATCAGGTTTGTCCTTTACAGAGACAGAATAATCAAACATATAATGTTTGTCCTTTACAGAGACAGGATAATCAAACATATCAGGTTTATCCTTTACAGAGACAGGATAATTAAACTTATTAGGTTTGTCCTTTACAGAGACAAGATAATTAAACATATCATGTTTGTCTTTTATAGAGACAAAATGATCAAACATATCAGGTTTGTCCTTTACAGAGACAGAATAATCAAACATATCAGGTTTGCCCTTTAACGAGACAGGATAATAAAACATATCAGGTTTGTAGTTTATAGAGACAAAATAATCAACCATATCAGGTTTGTCCTTTACAGAGACAGAATAATAAAACATATCAGGTTTGTCCTTTACAGAGACAGGATAATTAAACATATCAGGTTTACTGAGGCTGCAATACGTATGTATATAGTATGTGCACAGGGGCGGCAATATGTATGTATATAGTATGCGCACCAGGGCAGCGATAGGTACGTATAAAGCATGCGCACCGGGCGGCGATATGTACTTATGTAGTATGTGCACTGGGGCAGTGATAGGTACTTATATAGTATCTGCAGCGGGGCGGCGATAGGTACGTATATAGTATGTGCACCGGGGCGGCGATAGGTACGTATATAGTATGTGCACCGGGGCGGCAATAGGTACCTATATACTATGCACACCGGGGCATCGATAGGTACTTATATAGTATACGCACGGGGGCGCTGATAGGTACTATATAGTATGCTCACCAATACGGTGATAGGTACGTATATAGTATGTGCACCGGGGCGCAGATATGTACATATATAGTATGCATACTATGGCGGAGATAAGTACCTATATAGAAGGCGCAGACAGAGGTGATACTTTTTATAGAAATATGTCATACTTTTGCCCTGGACAACGAAAGAGGAATGGTGGGGAGGAGACAGCTTTCGCTGAAGGCAAAGGGAGAAAGTAGCAGTGAAATGGGGCGACCAGGGAAGAGAAAGGTCAAAAGATAATGAGACGGCTATGGGAGATCGAGATATGAAGGTAAATGTGTTAAAATCGCGGGGAGCAATTGAATGAGATCATTTAACACGACAATATATAACAATATGAAAGTTCGATTTTAGGACGAATTAATATGGTATGTTTCGGTTTGACGGCGGAGGGAATGATATTTTAACAGAATTTTAGATTCTGTGGTCCGTTCTTAACGAGCTGATTTTAGGGTCCCGAGATATACGTAATCTCGACTACGGAGAAGTAATATATTTGACTGGTCTGTCGTAGTCAATTTTGCTGGTGCAGGTTTTTTTCTTTTGGTGTCCGGTAGACAGCAGTATTAAAGGTCGCTGTATTTCTTAGCCGTTAATTTTCGAATTCTACTTTTCTTATTTTTGATTTTGTGTGCGGGGATAAATTGTTTGATATGACAGCGGGGTGAGCTGTCAATCTCCTTCACATCCGCTCTCAACGCTGCCAGACGACCTTCCCCTCGTGTTTCTTCTCGCTTCGATTTTCCAGCTCTCCTGGCCTCTCCTGTAATGTAACTATTAAAATCCTAAAGTTATCCATTTTAATAGTCTTTCCTTAAAAGTAAATACTAGTTTAAGGAAGTAAGTTATTTAGTCAATTCTTTTTTTTTTCAGTAAAGAAAAAGTAATAATCTGTCTAAAAAATGTGCAACTCAAAGAAAATTGTTTAAAAAGAGTTTTAAAAAAACCGTTAATTTTGTCTACAACATAATGAAGTAATTCTATCACTTTTGAACATCTATACGTACTAACATCTCGCAATGTCTCACATGATAATGCTTATTTTTTGTGTAAACAATACATCCAGCCGTAGAAAAAGAAAATTTCGTACTTGTATTGCAAGACAAAGAAGGGTTTTTTCAAAATTAAATAATTTAATCTTTAAATAAACTATTTTACTTTAAAACAACTCCCTATAAGTATAAATTTATTTTTAGGGAGATTTTTAAAAACGATAAATGGAACGCGAATGTATGAATTTCTTAAAGAAAGCAAAAACCGGTGACGTCAACGATTCTAAGGCTGCGCTTGGAGGTCCCTAGCGAATAGAGAGATCATATATTTACTAGTTAATCAAGTTTTTAAAACATCATTTTACAAACCTTGCTATATTTTGTACCAAGTTCGAAATACTTCCTTATCTTTTGATAACGTACAAACATTAACTTTGGGGCCATTTTTACAATCGCAATATGGAACACACGGCAACAGCATCTTTATTTAAAAAAAAAAAACGGAACTAAGAACCGCTATCAATGAGATCACCAGAAAATCTCGACTCAGTTCACAGGCCTTCTTTTACGATAGCCATGGTTTGGTTCGGTTCAAATTCTGTAGAAGTACCAAAAATATTTCCAAATTAAAAGATACATTCCAATTATAAAAAAAAGGTTAATTTGATTTGTTAAAAAATATTTTTTTAATTCCAATTAAAACAGAGGAACATATACTAAAATCTTTAACTTTTTGCATTTTGAATTTATTTTGGAGTCCTCTAATATTAATTGGATGAGGCAACATTAGGAAATATATAAAAGCGAAGGTTTTGCACCTGTTTGGTTTAGAAAGGAGCGTTGTGGGAAAAGTCAGTAGATACTGGAATTACTATTTGCATGTTACCAGTTTTTACCGTGTTTTATTGAGAACTTTCGTGACTACTACAAGATCATTTGTTTGCTTGTAAGAATCGAGGCAATTCGGTGCAAAGTGTCGGGTTAATCATCTAGTATAATGGGGGGGGGGGGTATGAGGGTTTCAGCAACGCAGAGTATTAAAAAAGAACTATAGATGTAAAGGAGCTGCCATAGACGTGAAGATTTTTCTCATTATTTTCATTCCAGATAAAGCTCACATTTTTTTATACTTCGAGTTGCCGAAACTGTCATCATCCCCTCCCCCCATTACGATGATAAATCCGACATTATCTGAAAGAAATAGAATTGAAGAAAATGTCAACATAATAAAATTAGTTTATAATATTTTTGTTGTTGTTGTTTCTTTGGGGATAAGAGAAGCATTACAACATTTGTGGTGAATTGTATGAGTTTCAAGCCGGTTCTTTAACCATGTTTAGCCTTTTTATTAGGGTTCAATAAGGTTCTTTAACCATGTTTAGCCTTTTTATTAGGGTTCAATAAGGTTCTTTAACCATGTTTAGCCTTTTTATTAGGGTTCAATAAGGTTCTTTAACCATGTTTAGCCTTTTTATTAGGGTTCAATAAGGTTCTTTAACCATGTTTAGCCTTTTTATTAGGGTTCAATAAGGTTCTTTAACCATGTTTAGCCTTTTTATTAGGGTTCAATAAGGTTCTTTAACCATGTTTAGCCTTTTTATTAGGGTTCAATAAGGTTCTTTAACCATGTTTAGCCTTTTTATTAGGGTTCAATAAGGTTCTTTAACCATGTTTAGCCTTTTTATTAGGGTTCAATAAGGTTCTTTAACCATGTTTAGCCTTTTTATTAGGGTTCAATAAGGTTCTTTAACCATGTTTAGCCTTTTTATTAGGGTTCAATAAGGTTCTTTAACCATGTTTAGCCTTTTTATTAGGGTTCAATAAGGTTCTTTAACCATGTTTAGCCTTTTTATTAGGGTTCAATAAGGTTCTTTAACCATGTTTAGCCTTTTTATTAGGGTTCAATAAGGTTCTTTAACCATGTTTAGCCTTTTTATTAGGGTTCAATAAGGTTCTTTAACCATGTTTAGCCTTTTTATTAGGGTTCAATAAGGTTCTTTAACCATGTTTAGCCTTTTTATTAGGGTTCAATAAGGTTCTTTAACCATGTTTAGCCTTTTTATTAGGGTTCAATAAGGTTCTTTAACCATGTTTAGCCTTTTTATTAGGGTTCAATAAGGTTCTTTAACCATGTTTAGCCTTTTTATTAGGGTTCAATAAGGTTCTTTAACCATGTTTAGCCTTTTTATTAGGGTTCAATAATGTTCTTTAACCATGTTTAGCCTTTTTATTAGGGTTCAATAAGGTTCTTTAACCATGTTTAGCCTTTTTATTAGGGTTCAATAAGGTTCTTTAACCATGTTTAGCCTTTTTATTAGGGTTCAATAAGGTTCTTTAACCATGTTTAGCCTTTTTATTAGGGTTCAATAAGGTTCTTTAACCATGTTTAGCCTTTTTATTAGGGTTCAATAAGGTTCTTTAACCATGTTTAGCCTTTTTATTAGGGTTCAATAAGGTTCTTTAACCATGTTTAGCCTTTTTATTAGGGTTCAATAAGGTTCTTTAACCATGTTTAGCCTTTTTATTAGGGTTCAATAAGGTTCTTTAACCATGTTTAGCCTTTTTATTAGGGTTCAATAAGGTTCTTTAACCATGTTTAGCCTTTTTATTAGGGTTCAATAAGGTTCTTTAACCATGTTTAGCCTTTTTATTAGGGTTCAATAAGGTTCTTTAACCATGTTTAGCCTTTTTATTAGGGTTCAATAAGGTTCTTTAACCATGTTTAGCCTTTTTATTAGGGTTCAATAAGGTTCTTTAACCATGTTTAGCCTTTTTATTAGGGTTCAATAAGGTTCTTTAACCATGTTTAGCCTTTTTATTAGGGTTCAATAAGGTTCTTTAACCATGTTTAGCCTTTTTATTAGGGTTCAATAAGGTTCTTTAACCATGTTTAGCCTTTTTATTAGGGTTCAATAAGGTTCTTTAACCATGTTTAGCCTTTTTATTAGGGTTCAATAAGGTTCTTTAACCATGTTTAGCCTTTTTATTAGGGTTCAATAAGGTTCTTTAACCATGTTTAGCCTTTTTATTAGGGTTCAATAAGGTTCTTTAACCATGTTTAGCCTTTTTATTAGGGTTCAATAAGGTTCTTTAACCATGTTTAGCCTTTTTATTAGGGTTCAATAAGGTTCTTTAACCATGTTTAGCCTTTTTATTAGGGTTCAATAAGGTTCTTTAACCATGTTTAGCCTTTTTATTAGGGTTCAATAAGGTTCTTTAACCATGTTTAGCCTTTTTATTAGGGTTCAATAAGGTTCTTTAACCATGTTTAGCCTTTTTATTAGGGTTCAATAAGGTTCTTTAACCATGTTTAGCCTTTTTATTAGGGTTCAATAAGGTTCTTTAACCATGTTTAGCCTTTTTATTAGGGTTCAATAAGGTTCTTTAACCATGTTTAGCCTTTTTATTAGGGTTCAATAAGGTTCTTTAACCATGTTTAGCCTTTTTATTAGGGTTCAATAAGGTTCTTTAACCATGTTTAGCCTTTTTATTAGGGTTCAATAAGGTTCTTTAACCATGTTTAGCCTTTTTATTAGGGTTCAATAAGGTTCTTTAACCATGTTTAGCCTTTTTATTAGGGTTCAATAAGGTTCTTTAACCATGTTTAGCCTTTTTATTAGGGTTCAATAAGGTTCTTTAACCATGTTTAGCCTTTTTATTAGGGTTCAATAAGGTTCTTTAACCATGTTTAGCCTTTTTATTAGGGTTCAATAAGGTTCTTTAACCATGTTTAGCCTTTTTATTAGGGTTCAATAAGGTTCTTTAACCATGTTTAGCCTTTTTATTAGGGTTCAATAAGGTTCTTTAACCATGTTTAGCCTTTTTATTAGGGTTCAATAAGGTTCTTTAACCATGTTTAGCCTTTTTATTAGGGTTCAATAAGGTTCTTTAACCATGTTTAGCCTTTTTATTAGGGTTCAATAAGGTTCTTTAACCATGTTTAGCCTTTTTATTAGGGTTCAATAAGGTTCTTTAACCATGTTTAGCCTTTTTATTAGGGTTCAATAAGGTTCTTTAACCATGTTTAGCCTTTTTATTAGGGTTCAATAAGGTTCTTTAACCATGTTTAGCCTTTTTATTAGGGTTCAATAAGGTTCTTTAACCATGTTTAGCCTTTTTATTAGGGTTCAATAAGGTTCTTTAACCATGTTTAGCCTTTTTATTAGGGTTCAATAAGGTTCTTTAACCATGTTTAGCCTTTTTATTAGGGTTCAATAAGGTTCTTTAACCATGTTTAGCCTTTTTATTAGGGTTCAATAAGGTTCTTTAACCATGTTTAGCCTTTTTATTAGGGTTCAATAAGGTTCTTTAACCATGTTTAGCCTTTTTATTAGGGTTCAATAAGGTTCTTTAACCATGTTTAGCCTTTTTATTAGGGTTCAATAAGGTTCTTTAACCATGTTTAGCCTTTTTATTAGGGTTCAATAAGGTTCTTTAACCATGTTTAGCCTTTTTATTAGGGTTCAATAAGGTTCTTTAACCATGTTTAGCCTTTTTATTAGGGTTCAATAAGGTTCTTTAACCATGTTTAGCCTTTTTATTAGGGTTCAATAAGGTTCTTTAACCATGTTTAGCCTTTTTATTAGGGTTCAATAAGGTTCTTTAACCATGTTTAGCCTTTTTATTAGGGTTCAATAAGGTTCTTTAACCATGTTTAGCCTTTTTATTAGGGTTCAATAAGGTTCTTTAACCATGTTTAGCCTTTTTATTAGGGTTCAATAAGGTTCTTTAACCATGTTTAGCCTTTTTATTAGGGTTCAATAAGGTTCTTTAACCATGTTTAGCCTTTTTATTAGGGTTCAATAAGGTTCTTTAACCATGTTTAGCCTTTTTATTAGGGTTCAATAAGGTTCTTTAACCATGTTTAGCCTTTTTATTAGGGTTCAATAAGGTTCTTTAACCATGTTTAGCCTTTTTATTAGGGTTCAATAAGGTTCTTTAACCATGTTTAGCCTTTTTATTAGGGTTCAATAAGGTTCTTTAACCATGTTTAGCCTTTTTATTAGGGTTCAATAAGGTTCTTTAACCATGTTTAGCCTTTTTATTAGGGTTCAATAAGGTTCTTTAACCATGTTTAGCCTTTTTATTAGGGTTCAATAAGGTTCTTTAACCATGTTTAGCCTTTTTATTAGGGTTCAATAAGGTTCTTTAACCATGTTTAGCCTTTTTATTAGGGTTCAATAAGGTTCTTTAACCATGTTTAGCCTTTTTATTAGGGTTCAATAAGGTTCTTTAACCATGTTTAGCCTTTTTATTAGGGTTCAATAAGGTTCTTTAACCATGTTTAGCCTTTTTATTAGGGTTCAATAAGGTTCTTTAACCATGTTTAGCCTTTTTATTAGGGTTCAATAAGGTTCTTTAACCATGTTTAGCCTTTTTATTAGGGTTCAATAAGGTTCTTTAACCATGTTTAGCCTTTTTATTAGGGTTCAATAAGGTTCTTTAACCATGTTTAGCCTTTTTATTAGGGTTCAATAAGGTTCTTTAACCATGTTTAGCCTTTTTATTAGGGTTCAATAAGGTTCTTTAACCATGTTTAGCCTTTTTATTAGGGTTCAATAAGGTTCTTTAACCATGTTTAGCCTTTTTATTAGGGTTCAATAAGGTTCTTTAACCATGTTTAGCCTTTTTATTAGGGTTCAATAAGGTTCTTTAACCATGTTTAGCCTTTTTATTAGGGTTCAATAAGGTTCTTTAACCATGTTTAGCCTTTTTATTAGGGTTCAATAAGGTTCTTTAACCATGTTTAGCCTTTTTATTAGGGTTCAATAAGGTTCTTTAACCATGTTTAGCCTTTTTATTAGGGTTCAATAAGGTTCTTTAACCATGTTTAGCCTTTTTATTAGGGTTCAATAAGGTTCTTTAACCATGTTTAGCCTTTTTATTAGGGTTCAATAAGGTTCTTTAACCATGTTTAGCCTTTTTATTAGGGTTCAATAAGGTTCTTTAACCATGTTTAGCCTTTTTATTAGGGTTCAATAAGGTTCTTTAACCATGTTTAGCCTTTTTATTAGGGTTCAATAAGGTTCTTTAACCATGTTTAGCCTTTTTATTAGGGTTCAATAAGGTTCTTTAACCATGTTTAGCCTTTTTATTAGGGTTCAATAAGGTTCTTTAACCATGTTTAGCCTTTTTATTAGGGTTCAATAAGGTTCTTTAACCATGTTTAGCCTTTTTATTAGGGTTCAATAAGGTTCTTTAACCATGTTTAGCCTTTTTATTAGGGTTCAATAAGGTTCTTTAACCATGTTTAGCCTTTTTATTAGGGTTCAATAAGGTTCTTTAACCATGTTTAGCCTTTTTATTAGGGTTCAATAAGGTTCTTTAACCATGTTTAGCCTTTTTATTAGGGTTCAATAAGGTTCTTTAACCATGTTTAGCCTTTTTATTAGGGTTCAATAAGGTTCTTTAACCATGTTTAGCCTTTTTATTAGGGTTCAATAAGGTTCTTTAACCATGTTTAGCCTTTTTATTAGGGTTCAATAAGGTTCTTTAACCATGTTTAGCCTTTTTATTAGGGTTCAATAAGGTTCTTTAACCATGTTTAGCCTTTTTATTAGGGTTCAATAAGGTTCTTTAACCATGTTTAGCCTTTTTATTAGGGTTCAATAAGGTTCTTTAACCATGTTTAGCCTTTTTATTAGGGTTCAATAAGGTTCTTTAACCATGTTTAGCCTTTTTATTAGGGTTCAATAAGGTTCTTTAACCATGTTTAGCCTTTTTATTAGGGTTCAATAAGGTTCTTTAACCATGTTTAGCCTTTTTATTAGGGTTCAATAAGGTTCTTTAACCATGTTTAGCCTTTTTATTAGGGTTCAATAAGGTTCTTTAACCATGTTTAGCCTTTTTATTAGGGTTCAATAAGGTTCTTTAACCATGTTTAGCCTTTTTATTAGGGTTCAATAAGGTTCTTTAACCATGTTTAGCCTTTTTATTAGGGTTCAATAAGGTTCTTTAACCATGTTTAGCCTTTTTATTAGGGTTCAATAAGGTTCTTTAACCATGTTTAGCCTTTTTATTAGGGTTCAATAAGGTTCTTTAACCATGTTTAGCCTTTTTATTAGGGTTCAATAAGGTTCTTTAACCATGTTTAGCCTTTTTATTAGGGTTCAATAAGGTTCTTTAACCATGTTTAGCCTTTTTATTAGGGTTCAATAAGGTTCTTTAACCATGTTTAGCCTTTTTATTAGGGTTCAATAAGGTTCTTTAACCATGTTTAGCCTTTTTATTAGGGTTCAATAAGGTTCTTTAACCATGTTTAGCCTTTTTATTAGGGTTCAATAAGGTTCTTTAACCATGTTTAGCCTTTTTATTAGGGTTCAATAAGGTTCTTTAACCATGTTTAGCCTTTTTATTAGGGTTCAATAAGGTTCTTTAACCATGTTTAGCCTTTTTATTAGGGTTCAATAAGGTTCTTTAACCATGTTTAGCCTTTTTATTAGGGTTCAATAAGGTTCTTTAACCATGTTTAGCCTTTTTATTAGGGTTCAATAAGGTTCTTTAACCATGTTTAGCCTTTTTATTAGGGTTCAATAAGGTTCTTTAACCATGTTTAGCCTTTTTATTAGGGTTCAATAAGGTTCTTTAACCATGTTTAGCCTTTTTATTAGGGTTCAATAAGGTTCTTTAACCATGTTTAGCCTTTTTATTAGGGTTCAATAAGGTTCTTTAACCATGTTTAGCCTTTTTATTAGGGTTCAATAAGGTTCTTTAACCATGTTTAGCCTTTTTATTAGGGTTCAATAAGGTTCTTTAACCATGTTTAGCCTTTTTATTAGGGTTCAATAAGGTTCTTTAACCATGTTTAGCCTTTTTATTAGGGTTCAATAAGGTTCTTTAACCATGTTTAGCCTTTTTATTAGGGTTCAATAAGGTTCTTTAACCATGTTTAGCCTTTTTATTAGGGTTCAATAAGGTTCTTTAACCATGTTTAGCCTTTTTATTAGGGTTCAATAAGGTTCTTTAACCATGTTTAGCCTTTTTATTAGGGTTCAATAAGGTTCTTTAACCATGTTTAGCCTTTTTATTAGGGTTCAATAAGGTTCTTTAACCATGTTTAGCCTTTTTATTAGGGTTCAATAAGGTTCTTTAACCATGTTTAGCCTTTTTATTAGGGTTCAATAAGGTTCTTTAACCATGTTTAGCCTTTTTATTAGGGTTCAATAAGGTTCTTTAACCATGTTTAGCCTTTTTATTAGGGTTCAATAAGGTTCTTTAACCATGTTTAGCCTTTTTATTAGGGTTCAATAAGGTTCTTTAACCATGTTTAGCCTTTTTATTAGGGTTCAATAAGGTTCTTTAACCATGTTTAGCCTTTTTATTAGGGTTCAATAAGGTTCTTTAACCATGTTTAGCCTTTTTATTAGGGTTCAATAAGGTTCTTTAACCATGTTTAGCCTTTTTATTAGGGTTCAATAAGGTTCTTTAACCATGTTTAGCCTTTTTATTAGGGTTCAATAAGGTTCTTTAACCATGTTTAGCCTTTTTATTAGGGTTCAATAAGGTTCTTTAACCATGTTTAGCCTTTTTATTAGGGTTCAATAAGGTTCTTTAACCATGTTTAGCCTTTTTATTAGGGTTCAATAAGGTTCTTTAACCATGTTTAGCCTTTTTATTAGGGTTCAATAAGGTTCTTTAACCATGTTTAGCCTTTTTATTAGGGTTCAATAAGGTTCTTTAACCATGTTTAGCCTTTTTATTAGGGTTCAATAAGGTTCTTTAGCTTTTTATTCTTAACCATGTTAGCCTTTTTATTAGGTTCAATAAGGTTCTTTAACCATGTTTAGTTCCCTTTTTTAGCTCAACCATCATGTTAAAATCAGCATGGAGTAAGTTTCGCAAAATGTTGCCAGTCCTAACATCACAAGCCACACATTACCAGAGGAGTGTATATAGTATCTGTGTTAAGAGCGTGATGCTGGGCAGCCAACCAGTTCTCACTTGCACACCTTCAGTATAATGACAGAATAATAATCAAATACATATGCATAGTCGGGTGTGATCAGCCCCAGTTCTGATACAATGTTGGCGAGATTGATGATTTGATTATGGTTCATCAACTATGTTGATTTGACTACATTGAGAGAGGCGATTCTTGGATGAAAAAAAAGCAGAGATCCTAACGTCGAAGAGAAGAGGAAAGTGTAACAACCCAAGGAAACGTGTATGAAAACAATCAACAATGTTCTTCAATAATGGAATTTTAATGGAATCAATCCTCAAGAGAGCTAAGCTTGGTGATTGTGATTACAGGTTGTCAGAAAATAAAACACCTCTGACCAAGAATAATGAGATGAATAAATAGATATGTGTGTGTGTTTAAATGCATTTAATAATACCCGAGAACATTAGTAAATTATCTTTTCTACTCTACCCAAAATATTGTGAACTAAGAGACATATTCTTTCTTTTGCCAACGAACATGTGAAAGCTACATTACGAAATTTGTGAAAACCTTTATTATTGGAACAAAGACATCACTTATCAAAGATAAGGGATACAATCTTTCTTTTATTTGTTAATTCATTTGTATTTTCAAATTTTTCTTTACGTTTAAGGAGTCTATATTTTGTAGAAAATTACATAGAAAATGATTTTAATGTATTCTTTGAGATTAAATCCTGATTGTATGTCAGAGATAAGGATAAAGTATTTTACTCTATATTAACACAATAATCCATGATCCATAATTCAGCAGGAATAATTAATATTTATTTTATTTGTTTTAGATACAGGATTCAGTCAAATATTTGCAAAATATTTTTGTTTTTTGATTAAAATATTAACATTGTCAAAAATTCCATTCAATATTTTTGGTTTCATTAAACACATCTCAATTCAAACAATAATTGTTCAACAAGCTTTGTAAGACGAATAAAGTTTGCAATCTGGTTGTGATGATCATAAAAAAAACAAGTATTACAAACTAGAAAAAAAATTCCATTCAATATTTTTGGTTTCATTAAACACATCTCAATTCAAACAATAATTGTTCAACAAGCTTTGTAAGATGAATAAAGTTTGCAATCTGGTTGTGATGATCATAAAAAAAACAAATATTACAAACTAGAAAAAAAATTCCATTCAATATTTTTGGTTTCATTAAACACATCTCAATTCAAACAATAATTGTTCAACAAGCTTTGTAAGACGAATAAAGTTTGCAATCTGGTTGTGATGATCATAAAAAAAAACAAGTATTACAAACTAGAAAAAAAATTCTACAAATTAAGACTGAATCTTAAAATCAATTTTTAAATGTTTTTTTTTCTTTCTTGATTGTAATTTCTATTGTCATTTGGGATTTTCAGTTTGAACTTCTTTGACTAATATATTAATTTCATTTGAAAATTAAAACAACTTTATTTGGAAATACATTGCCCAAATATTTTTACTTGAGATAATCAGTTTACAGTGAATGAACTTAGTGAATTTTATGTGAAATTAATATGATGCTGGTTGCATTATTTTGGTGTCCTTTTGTCTTGTGGGGCTTTTGTCCGTGCGCCCTTTTTAAGCCTTAAAATTAATGAACATCTCCAAACGAAATCGACAGCCCTTTTTTATTTACTTGTGTAAAAGTGACAATAACAAATGCCAAGATAATTAATCTTACAACTAGTTTTTACACTTTAAAATTGCATAGGTCGGTAGAAAATATTTTTTCTTGCGCTTGGTAAAAGTTATTTGTTGTATATTTTGTTTGTGGTTAAATCCAAGATTTTTTTTATGTTTTTGTGACTTCCTGTTTAATCGTGCGCGTTTTCTGACGTACGGATGACCAGAAATGAAAAATAAAACTTTTTTGTTATCATTTCTGAACAACAAAAATCACTATTTACACTTTCACATTTAATAAACTTTTTTTTTTAAATTTCGACTTACGCTTCTTTTTTTAATTACTAATTATTAATTACCTTCTCATAAGATAAGGTTAAAATTAAAGTAATGCATAAGTTAGTTTCAGATATAATTCTAGCTGCAGAATTATGATGTATGAATATAATTTTGCATGATTTAATGCTACAAACAAGAGACACTATTAGTTCAATGAAACTTTACTAGTCACCCGTAAGAGTTTCTTTGGCAGCGCCGAACAAAAAACAATTTTTTGGAAACATTTTATATGAGATTAGAAAATGTTATGAAGTGTAATAAGTGACGTTATTAAGAAAAAAAAACTTTAGATTGATAATTTGTTTATTAAAATTAATTCAATAAAATGTTTTATTATAGGGTAACGTTATTTAAAAGAAAGAACTTTCGGTTGATAATTTGTTTGTTAAAATTGATTTAATAAAATTCACTTTTTTCAATGTAAAAAAATAACTTTCGGTTGATAATTTGTTTCTTAACATTAATTAAATAAAATGCTTTATTATAGCATATGTTTCTATTTATTTCAAACACGAACATTAATAATAAAATGTTTGTTTTTCAATGTAAATTATTTGTTTATTACTATATTAAACTAACAAATTATTACACAAATGTATTATTATTATTATTATTATTATTATTATTATTATTATTATTATTATTATTATTAAACTATAATTCGAAGGAACAATAATAATAATAATAAAACTTCACATAAAGAAATGCTAACAAAATGGTTTTATTTTTCATTTCTGGTCATCCGTACGTCAGATGACGAGCACAATTAAACAGGACGTGACAAAAACATAACGATCTTGGATTTAACCATGTTTGTTTTTGATTTCTTCTCTGTTAGCCGTATTACATTAATGCCCACTTTGCTCCTAACCAAAATACCAAGATACACAGCCTTTCCATAACATTAAAGATTCTAGAACGCGAAGAAAGTGGAAATTGTATTTCAGAATTCGAAACTGTAAATCCAATTCAAAGCATCGGGGTTATTTATGAGTTTTCTTTCTCTTATATTCGTTTCACTTTAAAGATGATAAAATCATTAAAATAATCGCTTTACAATGGATTATTTCCCTTGTTGGCTCTTAGATTATCCCCTTTTTTAAGCAAAACAGTTTTTCACATGTAGAAGAAAAACTAATTGTACAATCATTTAGTTTAATTAACATTTTATTAGTTTACTTTTCAAATAAAACAAAGAAAACGAAAGAAATTCGAAAAAAAAGGTAAGTCAAATAAATCATCACCGAAATTGTTTTATATAATAAACGCTCAACAACAACAAAAATGACTTTACAAAATGTAGAAATGGTTAAATAACCATTTATACATTTTGTATGTCAGTTCTTTTTAAATGATTCTCCCAATATACAACAATTTTAAAAGCAGTTTCTAAGTTAATACATGACAAAGGTAACCTTAATTTAATTTTGTTATTTTTTTCCAGACTTGGTAATACATACAAAGAAAGATTTTGGCCGAAATTATGTTGTCTTCATTTAAATTACATATTAAGTCAGAAATTTGTTTTGATGTAAAATCTCTATTTCGATAAAATTGTGTGTGTGTTATTATTATGTTGTATTCCTGCACCCTATGCTAGTTCACCCCAAAAGAAAAGTGAGATTCTGCATTTTGGGAGCTATTACATGTAAACAGATTTAAATTAGACTTTAGAGTGGGGGATCAGTTTCTCATATAAATTTACGGTAAAATGATCATCCACTTCCTGACCAGATACCGTTTTAAGGACATGTAATCCCATTTTTTTTTAAAGCTTGACTTATTTTATTTTCAATAAATTGTATCCCTGCACTCTACGCTTGCTTACCAAAAAAAGCAAAATGTTTTTTGGAGGAGCGATTGCATGTAAACAATCTGACAATCTTGGTGGTAAAAATAAATAAAATTACTATATTTTTAGAATGGGGATCAGGGTCGGATATAAATTTAACGTAAAATCAGCATGCACGTCCGGACAAGATAGTTTTTTGTAAGAACACACACACACACACACACACACACATATATATATATGTATTTTAAATCTTGGCCATTTTCTTAATTTCTTTGGAATCAATTGTGTGTTTTTGAGTAGGGCAGATTTGTACACTTAGTCTGCTAATTCCTCCCAAATAAATTGAGATTCTACCTTTTTTAGGCGATTACATGTGAACAGCCTGAAATACTGGGTGGTAAAAATAATTTTAAAAAATTATTTAAAAAATGTGAGCAGTTCTCCCTTCTACCACTAACACTAAGTTCGGGTGGCAATACACTACCAGCACACATATTCAAAATTGATTTCAATTAAATTAAGAACATGGCCAATATTTAAATAATAAAAAAATAGTTATGCTTTCTGGTCGGGAAGTGAGGGATCATTTTCCTTTAAATTTATATGCGAAACTGATCCCCCACTTTAAAATTTGAGATTTTTTTTATTTATTTTGGTTCTATTTATTTTAACTGCCAAGTTCTTCAAGCTGTTTACAGATAATTGCTAAAAAAAAGTAGAATCTCATTTTTATTTTTGAGTGAACTAGCAAAAATAAATTCTTTTTTTTGGCTGAAAATATACACTCGAAAATATTAAAAAAAAACTTACCACCCTTTTTTTAAATTTTAAATCTTTGCAGTAGCTAATTTTTTCATGCTGTTTAAATGAGTGCATGCATGTTTTGGTGGGGGTGGGGTTTGTTGAAACTATACATTAAAACATGTGATTAATAAAATAATGACTTTTTACTGTGAATGAATATTAGTCATGCCTCTTCTTGCTCCTATGCTCCACAATAATTACTGCTCATCCATCCCCAAATAATATGCGCTTGCTCATCTATTCATTAATATGGTCCTGTGTAGTAAGATATGGCACAATCACGTCGACAAACCAGTTCAGATCACCGTAGTTCAGCAACGTTGAGACTGGCCAGTAACAGATGAGTAACCATTTTGAACTACAAGGTGCTGTATGTAGGACATCGGCACCTCCCTGCAAGAACTGCCTTATATCGTCATCTCCCCTAACCGGGATTTATATGCGATTGGGGATCACTTTTTGAATTTGATACTCCCATGAAAAGTCTTGCTTCGAAGGAAGCTGGTTCAACCTGCCCAAGCTGAATTCCATACCAGGTAGTTGGTCGCCCCCCCCCCCCTTACACACATACACACACTTTTCTATGGGTAATGCATTTGTTTATGACGATTACTGGATCATAAAGAGGTGACCATGTACAAGTTTTCAATCAGTCATTTCTTAGAAATGGTCCTTTATGCACATGACTACTTGATAAAATAATCTTTTATTACTTATTGATTATTTAATTAATTACATGTTAACTTTCATTACTTAGTGATTATTTTTTAAAATTCCATGTTAACTTTTATTACTTAGTGATTATTTTTTTAATTACATGTTAACTTGTGTTACTTAGTGATTATTTTTTTAATTACATGTTTACTTTATTACTTATGTATTATTTTTTAATTGCATGTTAACTTTTATTACTTAGTGATTATTTTTTAAATTACATGTTTACTTTTATTATTTAGTGAATATTTTTTTAATTACATGTTAACTTTTATTACTTAGTGATTATTTTTTAAATTACATGTTAACTTTTATTACTTAGTGATTATTTTTTAAATTACATGTTAACTTTTATTACTTAGTGATTATTTTTTTAATTACATGTTAACTTGTATTACTTTGTGATTATTTTTTTAAATTCCATGTTAACTTTTATTACTTAGTGATTATTTGTTTAATTACATGTTAACTTTTATTACTTAGTGATTATTTTTTTTAATTCCATGTTAACTTAGTGATTATTTTTTTAAATTACATGTTAACTTTTATTACTTAGTGATTATTTGTTTAATTACATGTTTACTTTTATTATTTAGTCATTATTTGTTTAATTACATGTACACTTTTATTATTTAGTCATTATTTGTTTAATTACATGTTTACTTTTATTATTTAGTCATTATTTGTTTAATTACATGTTTACTTTTATTATTTAGTCATTATTTGTTTAATTACATGTTTACTTTTATTATTAAGTCATTATTTGTTTAATTACATGTTTACTTTTATTATTTAGTAATTATTTGTTTAATTACATGTAAACTTTTATTACTTCGTGATTATTTTTTTTTAATTACATGTTAACTTTTATTACTTAGTGATCATTTGTTTAATTACATGTTAGCTGTTATTACTTAGTGATTATTTGTTTAATTACATGTTAACTTAGTGGTTATTTGTTTAATTACATGTTAACTTTATAACTAGTATATACAATAATCTGTTAGTGATTATTTTTTTATTACATGTTAACTTTATAACTACTGTATACAATAATATGTTAGTGAGTATGTGTTTAATTATATGTTAACTTTATAACTACTATATAAACTAACCTGTTACTGATTATTTTTTTAATTACATGTTAACTTTTTCAGCATAAAACATGCCCAAGAATTATTAATCCACTTCCTAAACTAATACACAAAACTTATCTCCCTTTAAAAATATTTGCTTATACGTCCTTAAAAACAATATTTTGCCCAGAAGTGGGTCATCATTACCATATGGTGACACAGAAATAGGTGATCTGTTTACGTTAAATTTATGTGATACTGAGCCTCCACTCTAAATTCTAAAATAATTGTTTTTCTTGTTTATTTTCAGGCTGATTGCATGTCCTCGCCTATATTTTAGACTTTTGAGTTAGTTTACTATATAAATTTAACATAAATAATCACCCACTTTTTGACCTTGTAGCATAGGACAGAATGGGTACTCCACCCTCTGTACTTTTTCAGCAGACTGAAAAAACATAGTTATCGGGTTTCCTACATTATCTGTCTAAGTAGAGAGTGATCCTTTTACCATAAATTTATATTAATTTTTCTCACATTCCTTCTATTAAATATGTATTTCCTATAAATATAGGAATTTATTAAATATTTTAAATATTAATTATTGCTCCTATTTATAAAAATTAAAATTACTTCCCTAAAAAAATTAATTGTTAATTTTGAAATTAAAAATTATGTTCTAATAAAATATTGAAATAAAAATGTTGCTCTTATTTCTTAAATTGAAAATTAGTTTCTTACAGTTTTTAAATTGAAAATGATCTGCCTATAAAACGTAGGAATTTACTAAATATTTTAAATATTAATTTTGCTCTTTTGTTTGTTAAAAATTAGTTTTCTATAAAAAAAAAATATTAATTTTGATCTCACTCCTATTAAAAATTAGTTTCCTATAAATGTAGGAATTTTTTAAATATTTTAAATATTAATTTTATTCCTATTAAATTAAAACTAAATTTATATAAAAATTAGTTTCTTATGAAAAATTAAAGTTGCTCTTATTGTTTGAATTAAAAATTATATTCTAATAAAAATGATGATGATGATAATGAGCATCATCATCACCAAGTTACTGTGGGTGTCCTGAGAAACACCAGGCGACATCTCACACCTGCTCTCCATGCTGCCCAATCCAAAGGGTTGATATCAATCATGGTGCATGCAGTCAAATGACTTCTTACACACTCAAGCATGGTCTTCCTAGAGTCAGTCATGTATGTTATGGAGTTGATGCAGTTGGTTGCATGCTGCATATGGCTAAACTACCTGAGATGCTGAGCGTGTAAGGCACTCAAAATCTAACTAATACCAATCCATGTTTGAAGTGGTTTTTTCTCTCACTAGTTTGCTGCTACACATCCAACTTATCATCGCATGGTCATTATGCAAAAGAAGTTGCAAATCAGAAAGTTGTGGGGTCGGCCCATGTCTCACTGCAATGTAAGATGGCAGAGTTAATACAGGTCGTTAAGACCTTGCCTATAGTCCTGAAAAAATATTCCTAGATGTAAAGATTGGCAGCAACTTTCTGTTCCTTCTCCAAGCAACACAACACCGAGCGCTATAATACATTCGCAACCAGCAGCAGCATTCAATATGTCACCTAGGTAGCAGAAGGTAGTTACAACATCAAGTGGATTGCCAGGGTCAGACCATCGATTGTGCAGGCAACACCAAGACATCGACAACAAACAGAATCGGGGTCAACTACCAGCCTCCTAAATGGGACACTACACTTTTTGTGAACCCATAGTTTGCATTAGAACCATTCAATGGAGTAGAAAAGTAGGAATTTACTAAATATGTTTTCATTTTTTCCTATTTCTTAAATTATTAGTTTTTTATGAGAAAATTTCAATATTCATTTTGCTCTTTTCCTATTAAAAGTAGGTGTTTACTAAATATTTCAAATTTTGTTCCGATTTATTAAATTTTAAATTATATTCCTATAAAAATAGGAATTTTCTTAATATTTCGAATATTATATTTGCTCTTATTTCTTTCACAGAAATTTAGTTTCCTATAAAAAGTAGTAATATTTACTCTTCGTTTTCTATGTGTTAGTCTACAATAATAGATTTTTGTCTCCACTTTACATGATTACAGCTGGATTTATGGAGATCATTGTGCAGGGTGTTTTCCCATCTTATCATTATTGTTTTTGTCAGTTGCTAGTAACTTCAAATTTAAATGCGAGTTTTGGATCAGTTCATTGTTGGTTCTCAATCAGTGCAATGCTGTAGAAGCTCAGGATGTCATCATTATGGATGTGGTCAAACAGTGTAACTCCCGGGATCCAACAGATCATTTTAGTTTCCATGACAGTGAATCTTCGCTCCCCCGCTCTTATTATTGGCAATTACTCGATCTGTATGGAACAATGGGTCTCGGAATAGTCCAGTAGAGCTTTAATGAATGCAGCGACTTTGCCAAAGATATTACTATCATTGCTGAGTGTCTAACCAATATTCTTGAAAGCATGTGTACATGGAAAACCCTGTCCTTTTATTTGAATGGTGCTATACTTGTCTTTATTTGAATGGTGCTATACTTGTCTTGATTTGAATGGTGCTATACTTGTCTTTATTTGAATGGTGCTATACTTGTCTTTGTTTGAATGGTGCTATACTTGTATTTGTTTGAATGGTGCTATACTTGTCTTGATTTGAATGGTGCTATACTTGTCTTGATTTGAATGGTGCTATACTTGTCTTGATTTGAATGGTGCTATACTTGTCTTTATTTGAATGGTGCTATACTTGTCTTTGTTTGAATGGTGCTATACTTGTCTTTGTTTGAATGGTGCTATACTTGTCTTTGTTTGAATGGTGCTATACTTGTCTTTGTTTGAATGGTGCTATACTTGTCTTTGTTTGAATGGTGCTATACTTGTCTTTGTTTGAATGGTGCTATACTTGTCTTTGTTTGAATGGTGCTATACTTGTCTTGATTTGAATGGTGCTATACTTGTCTTGATTTGAATGGTGCTATACTTGTCTTTATTTGAATGGTTCTATACTTGTCTTGATTTGAATGGTGCTATACTTGTCTTGATTTGAATGGTGCTATACTTGTCTTGATTTGAATGGTGCTATACTTGTCTTGATTTGAATGGTGCTATACTTGTCTTTATTTGAATGGTGCTATACTTGTCTTTATTTGAATGGTGCTATACTTGTCTTGATTTGAATGGTGCTATACTTGTCTTCGTTTGAATGGTGCTATACTTGTCTTGATTTGAATGGTGCTATACTTGTCTTTATTTGAATGGTGCTATACTTGTCTTGATTTGAATGGTGCTATACTTGTCTTGATTTGAATGGTGCTATACTTGTCTTTATTTGAATGGTGCTATACTTGTCTTGATTTGAATGGTGCTATACTTGTCTTTGTTTGAATGGTGCTATACTTGTCTTTGTTTGAATGGTGCTATACTTGTCTTTGTTTGAATGGTGCTATACTTGTCTTTGTTTGAATGGTGCTATACTTGTCTTTGTTTGAATGGTGCTATACTTGTCTTTGTTTGAATGGTGCTATACTTGTCTTTGTTTGAATGGTGCTATACTTGTCTTTGTTTGAATGGTGCTATACTTGTCTTTGTTTGAATGGTGCTATACTTGTCTTGATTTGAATGGTGCTATACTTGTCTTGATTTGAATGGTGCTATACTTGTCTTGATTTGAATGGTGCTATACTTGTCTTGATTTGAATGGTGCTATACTTGTCTTGATTTGAATGGTGCTATACTTGTCTTGATTTGAATGGTGCTATACTTGTCTTTATTTGAATGGTGCTATACTTGTCTTGATTTGAATGGTGCTATACTTGTCTTGATTTGAATGGTGCTATACTTGTCTTCGTTTGAATGGTGCTATACTTGTCTTGATTTGAATGGTGCTATACTTGTCTTTATTTGAATGGTGCTATACTTGTCTTGATTTGAATGGTGCTATACTTGTCTTCGTTTGAATGGTGCTATACTTGTCTTGATTTGAATGGTGCTATACTTGTCTTTATTTGAATGGTGCTATACTTGTCTTTATTTGAATGGTGCTATACTTGTCTTGATTTGAATGGTGCTATACTTGTCTTTATTTGAATGGTGCTATACTTGTCTTTATTTGAATGGTGCTATACTTGTCTTTATTTGAATGGTGCTATACTTGTCTTTGTTTGAATGGTGCAATACTTGTCTTTGTTTGAATGGTGCTATACTTGTCTTTGTTTGAATGGTGCTATACTTGTCTTTGTTTGAATGGTGCTATACTTGTCTTGATTTGAATGGTGCTATACTTGTCTTGATTTGAATGGTGCTATACTTGTCTTGATTTGAATGGTGCTATACTTGTCTTGATTTGAATTGTGCTATACTTGTCTTTATTTGAATGGTGCTATACTTGTCTGTTTGAATGGTGCTATACTTGTCTTTGTTTGAATGGTGCTATACTTGTCTTTGTTTGAATGGTGCTATACTTGTCTTTGTTTGAATGGTGCTATACTTGTCTTTGTTTGAATGGTGCTATACTTGTCTTTGTTTGAATGGTGCTATACTTGTCTTGATTTGAATGGTGCTATACTTGTCTTGATTTGAATGGTGCTATACTTGTCTTGATTTGAATGGTGCTATACTTGTCTTGATTTGAATGGTGCTATACTTGTCTTGATTTGAATGGTGCTATACTTGTCTTGATTTGAATGGTGCTATACTTGTCTTGATTTGAATGGTGCTATACTTGTCTTTATTTGAATGGTGCTATACTTGTCTTTATTTGAATGGTGCTATACTTGTCTTGATTTGAATGGTGCTATACTTGTCTTCGTTTGAATGGTGCTATACTTGTCTTGATTTGAATGGTGCTATACTTGTCTTTATTTGAATGGTGCTATACTTGTCTTGATTTGAATGGTGCTATACTTGTCTTGATTTGAATGGTGCTATACTTGTCTTTATTTGAATGGTGCTATACTTGTCTTTATTTGAATGGTGCTATACTTGTCTTTGTTTGAATGGTGCTATACTTGTCTTTGTTTGAATGGTGCTATACTTGTCTTTGTTTGAATGGTGCTATACTTGTCTTTGTTTGAATGGTGCTATACTTGTCTTTGTTTGAATGGTGCTATACTTGTCTTTGTTTGAATGGTGCTATACTTGTCTTTGTTTGAATGGTGCTATACTTGTCTTTGTTTGAATGGTGCTATACTTGTCTTGATTTGAATGGTGCTATACTTGTCTTGATTTGAATGGTGCTATACTTGTCTTGATTTGAATGGTGCTATACTTGTCTTGATTTGAATGGTGCTATACTTGTCTTGATTTGAATGGTGCTATACTTGTCTTGATTTGAATGGTGCTATACTTGTCTTGATTTGAATGGTGCTATACTTGGCTTTATTTGAATGGTGCTATACTTGTCTTGATTTGAATGGTGCTATACTTGTCTTCGTTTGAATGGTGCTATACTTGTCTTGATTTGAATGGTGCTATACTTGTCTTTATTTGAATGGTGCTATACTTGTCTTGATTTGAATGGTGCTATACTTGTCTTCATTTGAATGGTGCTATACTTGTCTTTATTTGAATGGTGCTATACTTGTCTTGATTTGAATGGTGCTATACTTGTCTTTGTTTGAATGGTGCTATACTTGTCTTTGTTTGAATGGTGCTATACTTGTCTTTGTTTGAATGGTGCTATACTTGTCTTTGTTTGAATGGTGCTATACTTGTCTTTGTTTGAATGGTGCTATACTTGTCTTTATTTGAATGGTGCTATACTTGTCTTGATTTGAATGGTGCTATACTTGTCTTGATTTGAATGGTGCTATACTTGTTTTGATTTGAATGGTGCTATACTTGTCTTGATTTGAATGGTGCTATACTTGTCTTTATTTGAATGGTGCTATACTTGTCTTTGTTTGAATGGTGCTATACTTGTCTTTGTTTGAATGGTGCTATACTTGTCTTTGTTTGAATGGTGCTATACTTGTCTTTGTTTGAATGGTGCTATACTTGTCTTTGTTTGAATGGTGCTATACTTGTCTTTGTTTGAATGGTGCTATACTTGTCTTGATTTGAATGGTGCTATACTTGTCTTGATTTGAATGGTGCTATACTTGTCTTGATTTGAATGGTGCTATACTTGTCTTGATTTGAATGGTGCTATACTTGTCTTGATTTGAATGGTGCTATACTTGTCTTTATTTGAATGGTGCTATACTTGTCTTTATTTGAATGGTGCTATACTTGTCTTGATTTGAATGGTGCTATACTTGTCTTCGTTTGAAGGGTGCTATACTTGTCTTGATTTGAATGGTGCTATACTTGTCTTTATTTGAATGGTGCTATACTTGTCTTGATTTGAATGGTGCTATACTTGTCTTGATTTGAATGGTGCTATACTTGTCTTTATTTGAATGGTGCTATACTTGTCTTTATTTGAATGGTGCTATACTTGTCTTTATTTGAATGGTGCTATACTTGTCTTTGTTTGAATGGTGCTATACTTGTCTTTGTTTGAATGGTGCTATACTTGTCTTTGTTTGAATGGTGCTATACTTGTCTTTGTTTGAATGGTGCTATACTTGTCTTTGTTTGAATGGTGCTATACTTGTCTTTGTTTGAATGGTGCTATACTTGTCTTGATTTGAATGGTGCTATACTTGTTTTTTGTTTGAATGGTGCTATACTTGTCTTGATTTGAATGGTGCTATACTTGTCTTGATTTGAATGGTGCTATACTTGTCTTGATTTGAATGGTGCTATACTTGTCTTGATTTGAATGGTGCTATACTTGTCTTGATTTGAATGGTGCTATACTTGTCTTGATTTGAATGGTGCTATACTTGTCTTGATTTGAATGGTGCTATACTTGTCTTGATTTGAATGGTGCTATACTTGTCTTGATTTGAATGGTGCTATACTTGTCTTGATTTGAATGGTGCTATACTTGTCTTCGTTTGAATGGTGCTATACTTGTCTTGATTTGAATGGTGCTATACTTGTCTTGATTTGAATGGTGCTATACTTGTCTTGATTTGAATGGTGCTATACTTGTCTTTATTTGAATGGTGCTATACTTGTCTTTATTTGAATGGTGCTATACTTGTCTTTGTTTGAATGGTGCTATACTTGTCTTTGTTTGAATGGTGCTATACTTGTCTTTGTTTGAATGGTGCTATACTTGTCTTTGTTTGAATGGTGCTATACTTGTCTTTATTTGAATGGTGCTATACTTGTCTTTATTTGAATGGTGCTATACTTGTCTTTGTTTGAATGGTGCTATACTTGTCTTTGTTTGAATGGTGCTATACTTGTCTTTGTTTGAATGGTGCTATACTTGTCTTTGTTTGAATGGTGCTATACTTGTCTTGATTTGAATGGTGCTATACTTGTCTTGATTTGAATGGTGCTATACTTGTCTTGATTTGAATGGTGCTATACTTGTCTTGATTTGAATGGTGCTATACTTGTCTTGATTTGAATGGTGCTATACTTGTCTTTATTTGAATGGTGCTATACTTGTCTTTATTTGAATGGTGCTATACTTGTCTTGATTTGAATGGTGCTATACTTGTCTTCGTTTGAAGGGTGCTATACTTGTCTTGATTTGAATGGTGCTATACTTGTCTTTATTTGAATGGTGCTATACTTGTCTTGATTTGAATGGTGCTATACTTGTCTTGATTTGAATGGTGCTATACTTGTCTTGATTTGAATGGTGCTATACTTGTCTTTATTTGAATGGTGCTATACTTGTCTTTATTTGAATGGTGCTATACTTGTCTTTGTTTGAATGGTGCTATACTTGTCTTTGTTTGAATGGTGCTATACTTGTCTTTGTTTGAATGGTGCTATACTTGTCTTTGTTTGAATGGTGCTATACTTGTCTTTGTTTGAATGGTGCTATACTTGTCTTTGTTTGAATGGTGCTATACTTGTCTTGATTTGAATGGTGCTATACTTGTCTTTGTTTGAATGGTGCTATACTTGTCTTGATTTGAATGGTGCTATACTTGTCTTGATTTGAATGGTGCTATACTTGTCTTGATTTGAATGGTGCTATACTTGTCTTGATTTGAATGGTGCTATACTTGTCTTGATTTGAATGGTGCTATACTTGTCTTGATTTGAATGGTGCTATACTTGTCTTGATTTGAATGGTGCTATACTTGTCTTGATTTGAATGGTGCTATACTTGTCTTCGTTTGAATGGTGCTATACTTGTCTTGATTTGAATGGTGCTATACTTGTCTTGATTTGAATGGTGCTATACTTGTCTTGATTTGAATGGTGCTATACTTGTCTTTATTTGAATGGTGCTATACTTGTCTTTATTTGAATGGTGCTATACTTGTCTTTATTTGAATGGTGCTATACTTTTCTTTGTTTGAATGGTGCTATACTTGTCTTTGTTTGAATGGTGCTATACTTGTCTTTGTTTGAATGGTGCTATACTTGTCTTTGTTTGAATGGTGCTATACTTGTCTTTATTTGAATGGTGCTATACTTGTCTTTATTTGAATGGTGCTATACTTGTTTTTGTTGGTAGTCAAATACTACATCTTAGTATTTAACTAGAGACCAAACTGCACTACTCTTTCCTTCCAGGATGAAATGTTGTTGCACGTCGGACTTACTTGCAGAGACAAGCAAGACATCATTCATGTACTAGAGTGTCCAGTACAAGAGTGTCCAGTACACATCCCTGGTGATGGTGTACATAACAAGAATGAAGATCAGTGAGAAGTAAGCCAAGTCTTAGTGAACTCCGACTGTGGTGGGGATATTCTTCCACATACAAGCAAGGGTACACACCAGACTCTTCAGTTAGGCATAGAGTAGTCTGAACAAGCTAACCAGCTCCTTGGCATACTATTGAGTCTCATCGCATACCAGATCACATTGTGTAGCATGCAGTCGAAGGATTTTTTCAGATCAAGGAAGGCAATATGCAGCGGTGTTGACCTCTTGGCATACTTTTCTGTCAGGAGCTGCACAGCATAGATGGTGTCTTTTGTGCAGCACTTCTTAAGTAATCCACACTGATTTTGCATAATTGTGACAATCTCTCGTATTCTGCAGTCAATGAATGGCTACAAAATCTTCATTTTGTGCAAGAGAAGTCAAATTCGTCTGTAGTTGCTGTAATCTCTTATAGATTAACACTATGATAATACAGTTCCAATCAATCGAGACCTTTTTTTCAAAGATCATTTGGTTGAACAGCTGTGCTAGCCATGCGGATAGGTTTCTGATTGAGTGTCACACCCTGGTCAAGATGTTGGTAGGATCAGTCATCTAGCCAGGTTGCATTGCTTACAGTGCTCAAGAGACTTCAGTGGTTGTGATAGGATATACATCAACTTAAACAAGGCTGGCAGTGAGGTTGTGCTCCCGAGGAAACTCCTCTGTCGAGATTTTCTCTAAATACTGACGGTAACAGTTTACAACTCTGTTCTTGTGAGAGATAAGCCTGTCACACTTGCAATTTATTCTAAAGTATCACCTGATGTATTCTGTTCTGCTGTTACCTGATTTTATGAAGCAGTAAACATCATATCCGCATTTATGTGTCCAACTGAAATGCAACAAATTTCCTCACCTAAATCATGGCTGCCCTGTATGCATGCCAGTTTAACTTGTCTGTGAGAAATTTGTGGTAGCATTGCTTCGTGGACCACACTTTCTCCTTTACTGTCGGAATCCACAACCATTCCATTTTGTTTATATGACGGCATCCAGGCTTTATTGAACCGAGTTTAACCAGTGTCAATTCTTTGTTAGAGACTGTTGCTTCTTTGCACATGTTCTCAACATTGGTGATCAGAGGTTAGGGTTAGTGTTATAGAGTAATTCTTACAATGATGGACAGGTTCTTTTCATTCAATCACCACCACTTTACTCATGGGGGCTGTTTTGTGTTGGATGAGTCTATCTTGGCGGCTTAACACGCAAAGTGCAAATCAGCAGGCGATGTTGTGACACCACTATTTCATATGAGATTAAAATGGCCACATTGACCTGCAACAACAAGTCCAGTTCTGAAAAGACATACTGGCACAATTTTGTCTATGGCTGAACATCAAAAAGACAGAGTATCTAACCACTGATAAAAACGAACATGGCACCGTCCAAGTGTACAAACAAGATCTTCCACAAATGCACACCTTCAAATATCTTGGTTCGACACTCAGTGATGATGGCGACATCTTCAGTGAACTGCGCACATTAATCCAATGTTGCTCAAGTATAACCATAAGATCAGCGACTGTCTGAGATTTACCGGACTGTTGTGAGACTCATCGCTTTATATAGCTTTGAATGCTTACCGCAAACGAAGAAGGCAGAGCAAAGATTCACCGTTATGAAAACCAAAGTACTCTGCTGGATGTATTGAATTACACTGCCTGACCACACTGACAACAAGGATATCCGAAAGCGTTACACCATTTTACCGATTATGACAAAATGAGGGAATAGCGGCTCAGATGGTTTAGACATTTTCTGAGAGCAAACAACAACATCATCGCAAAACTCGCCTTTGCACTAAAAGTTGTTGGAAACCAACCAAGGGGTAGACAAATGAAGATATGGACAGACACCCTGCAAAAAGATCTCTGTAAAACTGGCCTTCACCCAACCAAGCCTGTAATCCTGTCAAGTGGAGACAATAATCTATCATTGCAAACTTGCTCAGGCTTTAAAAAAAATAGTTCCATTTACAAATTAGGATTTTCTAAATATATTAAGCATTAATTTTGCACCTATCTTTAATAAAAAGTATTTTCTATAAAAAGTAGGAATTTGCTAAATACTTTAAATATAAATATTGCTTTTATTTCTTTAAATTAAAAATTAGTTTCCTATAAAAATTTTCAATATTAATTTTGTTCCTATTTTTTTAAATGATAAACGAGTTAAATATAAGGAATTTAAGTATGAATTTTGCTTACATGAAAATATAAAAGTAGGAATTTACTAAATATTTAAAATATATATTTCACTTCTATTTCTAGATTAAAAATTAATTTATATGAATTAGTTGATGCACTTTATTCAAAATACTGAGAGCATTTTAAAATAAAAAAAGTGTTTAGATTATTTAGGCTATTATTCTAATTTCGTCTGAGTCAAGCCTATTACAAAATTATCAAGGGAAACCATCTGCCCTTGTCTTATGAAGTGCACATTCAAGACAGAATAACTGTAAAGAGTAAGACATCTCAAAGAAGCATATATTGACCAAAAATAACTTTTTAGGTTAAATAGAAACTATCCACTCTCTTAAGTCCGTTGTATGTGAAATCGTAAATTATAGACCAGATTTAACTCCTAAAAAATCCCCAATTATATTTTAGGCCGGACTTTTATTTGGAAGAAGGGGCAATTATTAATATTTTTCAGCGATTAGTTTAATTATGAACAAATAATAAATTTAAACTGTTTTTTATAATTGGAATTAAATTTTCTTTTTAATTTTGACAATATTTTTAACAAATAATAAAATAAAACGTTTTTATAATTGGAATGTTTTTATTTTGAAAATATTTTGAAAATAGTTTAATTATTAACCAAATATTTTGTTACAAAGTAACAAACAATTATTAACAAATAATAAATTCAGACTGTTTTTTATGAATTATAAAATAAAGATTCTGTCAAAAGCTATTGGTGATTTTTTTGGATTAACACGTGTTCGCAATTGCGGATTTCACATATAGTGGCCATGATGAAGTGGATATTTTTTATTTTACCGTTTTTTTAATCGACATATGAAATACAATATGAGAACCAATAATCATAAATAGTCGATTAGAGCATCAGTAAGAAAATTCAAATATGAGTAATGGTAACAAAACATAATAAAATATTTGTAATTCTCTAGTAAAAAGTAGCAATACTAAACATGGTAACAAAACATAATAAAATATTTGTAATTCTCTAGTAAAAAGTAGCAATACTAAACATCTAGACAAAATTAGGTTTAAGGCTTCGAAAATTAACAAAAAATATGTCCAGATTTGTTAGCAATAAGTTCGAAGTGATGGATTTCTGTAAGTTAAAGATTCACTCCTTACTACAAATGCTTATCCTCCACTTGATAATAGACTAATGTGTACTTATTTGTATATTCATATATAGAGAAATATGTGTACTTTTATCCCCTTATAAAAAAGTGAGTGAGTAAGTAACGTGCTGGATGAAACCATTTCAAGGGTTGAGGGAAAGCAAGAAAGCAAATAAAAAATCAGACATCCCCACCAAGTGAAATAAAGTCGGAAAGAAATCCACCATTCTAAATAAAAAGTCAATATTCTTTTCTTAAGATAATAATAAGTGATAATAATAGTTTATATGAAAAATTAAATTACTGATGTAATTCTATATTATTCATATGAATATTACTGCAAACAATGGCAAAGCATAATTCTTTTAAACCATTTCTGATGGAGAGTGTACACTAGTATGTAAGAATAATAAATTAACATGTCTACCAATTCATAGCTGATAGAATGAAAACAATCTACCCGATAGATCAAATAAAAAATGTATGTATATGTTCTAAGTTTATGTTGATAAACGTTCACAATTTTAACTAAAAGGTTCCCAATTTCAAAACAGCACCTGAAGAAGATAGGAGGTTACATCGGCTAAAACATTATAATATAACAACCAAGATTTGAATAATACTAAAAAAAATACAAATTATGATTCTCATCTCTTAAATCCTTGAAATAAAACGCGTTGTAAAAATAAATATTTATTTTATTAATATTTTCATAAATATCTGTTTTATTACTATTAATGTACATTTTCTTATTCATTCACAGGGAATGATAACAGTGGATACACTCGAAATAACTCTCTACATGCAGACTAGATAGAAAACTCATCCGTTTTAAGTGTATACACATTTTCACTTAAATCTCACTTACAAATAACAATGCAAGCGCAAGTTGAAGAGAAAACTTATTCTTGTGAACTATGCAGTGCAAGATTTTCACGGATGGATACGTTGAAAAGACATGTGCAAAGGCACACTGGAGAGAAACTTTATTCATGTGAGAAGTGTGCCAAATCATTTACACAGACTTCTCATCTAAAAGTACACCAGCGCAGTCACACTGGAGAAAAACCTTATCCTTGCGATATTTGTGACAAGTTATTTACGCAGCGGTCTCATTTAAGAGTACACATGCAGAGACATACTGGAGAGAAACCCTTTTCTTGTGGAGTGTGCGGATCATCGTTTACAACAAAATCAGATCTTAACGTGCACATGCATATCCATACTGGGGAGAAACCTTTCTCTTGTGATCTATGTGGATCATCATTTACAAAAAGATCTCATTTAAAACTGCACATTCAATCGCATCCTGGTGAAAAGCCTTACACATGTGAAGTGTGTGGTTCTTCATTTACATCGAATAATGTGTTAAAAGTACACATGAAAACACACACTGGAGAAGAAACATATTGTTGCGAAGTTTGTGGGTCATCATTTAGAACCAAACCTAACTTAAACTTACATATGCGTATACACAATGGAGAAAAACCTTATTCATGTAAAACGTGTGAATCAAAATTTGAACATTATTTTACACTAAAAACTCATATGCAAACCCATAATGTAGATACTCCTTATTCATGTGAGTCATGTGATTTATCATTTCATCAAAAGTCCCACTTAAGGAAACACATGAAAATACATGCGGTAGAGAAACGTTATCCTTGTGAAGAGTGTGGATCAATATTTTCAAACAATTATCTTCTAAATAGGCACATGCGAACACATAGCGGAGAGAGACCTTATACGTGTGAAACGTGTGGGTCATCGTTTACATGGAATCATCATTTGAAAACACACATGAAAATACACACGGGAGAGAAACCTTATTCTTGTAAAGTGTGTGAATCAAAATTTTCAAATAATTATCTTCTAAAAAGACACATGCAAACTCATAGTGGAGAGAAACCTTATATTTGTGAAACGTGTGGGTCATCGTTTTCACGAAATGATCATTTAAAAAAACACATGAAAATGCACATGAGAGAAACACCTTATTCTTGTGAAGATTGTGGTTCTGTATTTTCAATGAAATCTAGTTTACAAAGACACATGCAAACACACATTAGAGAAACCCTAATCAGATAAAACGAGTATTATTTACACATAATGCTCTTTTTGACATAATTATGAATATCCCAGTATGCTATTTTTTAATGTTATATTTAAAACTAGAGAAAAAGCTTATTCTTGTGAAGATTGTGGCACCACATTTTCTATAAAATTTAGTTTACATCTGCAAACACATTGAAGCAACTTGGCGATTATTTACACCGAATCGTTGTTTTAACATTATTAATATGGCAGTATATTGTTTTAAAATGTTTTCTGTAAAACTAGAGAAACAGCCTATTTTTGTGAAGATTGTGGATTCGCATTTTCACTGCAATCTAATTTATAAACACACATGTAAACACACAGACACTATCTTTGAGTGTCTTATGTCTCTCTGTACAAGGGTTTTTCAGGACAACGTGACATGAACATACTTTACACTACAGGTAAACCCTTATTAAATATTCGAAATAACAGTATTTGAAGCCCAAATAAGATCCCCTCAACATAGCTATACACTGGATCATACGAAGAATCGTTTACCTTCTCCAAGTAATGTTACTTCAAGTAACAGCACTTTGCAAGATACTCCACTAGACTTGATGAATTCTTGTCCTGGAATCCGGTAAAACCAAGAGACTAAAAGAAAGATATACTATAACATAGTTAACTGGTCAATTGGGAGAGGAAAATTAATGTTCTTAATTTATTTACTAACTCAACATTTGACAGGTAACAGGAACCTTTAATAGAATATTCTAATATCTATGTATCTCATATAGAAATCAAGTGTTAGTCCTAGAAAGGAGCCCCTTGATTTCTGAGAACTTACTGAAGTAAGATGAAAACCGAGAACAAAGAAATCTTAATCAGATAAAACATGAAGATTATGTACACATAACACATTTTGTTTTAAAATATTAATATCTTAGTATGTTATTTTTTATATAACATAAAACTATAGATAATTATTTCTTGTAGTGTAATCTAACCAGTTCTTATTCTGTGAAAAATGATCTTATCTATTTCTGATAATTCATAGACTGAGTTAACTTTTTAATTCCTATAAGTATGTACAGAAAATATAAGTGAATATGTTAATTCATGATACTTATTTATTGAGAATAATGAAAATAGTTTCATTTTAAAAAAAAATTATTAAAGAAGATTTACACATTTCCAACATAATTTTTTGACTCACCACCTGGAAAACAGTAAAATGCTGTAAATATTCAACCTTTAAAGTCGTTTCAGTACCGTAATGAGTTAGAAAATAATGGTGTGTATAACAAGTGTACATCTGCCGTCAAATGACGGGAAAAAATTATGCATCGCCAGTGTTTGTACTGATATTGATTAAAAAATAACGTCTCAATCGGTAAAGTTTTGAAAAAGAAAATGTCTCAAACTGGAAATTTAAAAAAAGAAGAGAAAAACATATCAATCCACATAGAAATGAGGAAGGAAAAGAGAAAACATCTCATTATGGAAATCGAATGAACGGTTTCTTTCCGAATTTATTTCAGATAGGTGAATAGGCGCTGCCGGACTTGAGATTTGCTTTGTTTTTTCCGCTAAACACTGTAAATGGTTTTGTATGACAATTTTACTTGTTACCTTTTTTGTGATTTTCGCATTTCGTGTAACCATCCATTCTCGGACCCATTCTACTACAGTCTGGAGGTCATTTTCTAATATATCCATCTCGGACGTGATTGCATCAGAAAGGTTATTTCTTAAGTGTAAAATTACTGTTCTTTCCTTCCAGCTTTTCTTCACAGTTTATTTGAATATAACATAAGACTAATAAAAATGTGACTAATTGTGTCATCGATTGAGCTTATATTCGATTATTTAAGTCAGAAAAAAGTGGGGTTGCAAAACCAGTTATTTTTTAAAAAAATAAAACTACAAAATATGGCTTTCTGTTCGCTATATCTCTCCCTCTGTCTCTCTCTTTATCATTTTCTTTCTCCATAGCAATGGGTTAAATAGCATTAATACTGTGGTGATATTCGCCATTGTTCATAATGGACTATTCAAATCTTCTGCTTAATTAATTTACTTGCCTTTCACTCAATAAACAGAGGTAGGAAGAACAATTAAAATGTTTTTTGAACAACTCAATCCCAAAACTAAGGAAGAATTTAATAAACAGAAAAAGTAACAGAGACTGTATAGAATAAGAGCGAGCTCAAACATTCGGTTACTTGGTGAATAATTAGCACGATTAAAATGGCTTTTTCAAACATAACTCAATCCAAAAACCAAGTAATAGTTTAACCAAAATTCTATCTGCCACAGAGGGCCTGCTATCATGCACAAGCAAAGGATAGCTCTGCTGGCAAAGGACCACTCTGAACGCGAATTGGCTCATTTAACTCACTATTGCTTTATGCACACAAAATCTATGACGTCATATCAATTATTTTGTTATGGTAATGTTTTAACATATATTCATAAAACAGTTCAAATAGGTCAGTTGATAGAACCTCAGCATAAATATCTCAAGGTTTTGGTTTCGATTTCCGGTCATGACGTTCGCTTTATTTGTTGGGGATTTATTATTTACTTAAAATGTTTAAGATATATATGCAATATTTTCCATTACTAAAAGTAAAGATCTCTGATATTTCGAAATGTGACAAATTCTGCAATGTATTAATTCCATTTAAAAACAGACAGACAGACAAAATCTCTATTATTTATTTAAGACTGATTATTTAATAAACAAGCAAGAAAAACAAATATTTATTCTTTTTGTGTATAACATTAAAATGTTTTTAATGAGGATTGATAATATGCGCAAAGACCCTTGGCACAATGGATTAATGGGCTAAGTAATAATCAGTTCAAAGTGACAGTATTCCGGAGGTCGAAGTTTCATTCCTCAATGTGGGCGATACTAAGAATATAATTATGAATTACTTAAGACTTCTACAAAGAAATAATAGCAAGTTACCCCCACTGGATTATATAAAGGGGCACATTCAGAATTATGTACAGACTTTTGACTTTGACAAGAACATTCCCGAGTTTGACAAGACATACCTGAAGTTGGAGGTTACATTGACCAAAACATTGTGCGAATAGCATCCAAGATGAGAACAGTAGTCTTAATAATCAAACAAACAAACAAATAACTACTACTAAAATCCAGGCAATGCCAGGGAGGGACAACTAGTTTCTCTTTAAAGTTAACTTCCGGTTGAACCAACAAAAATAAGAGCAAGTGGAAAAATGGAATAGAAAAATTAAGCCTTTCTTAGATTGGATTTGAAAATAATATGAATTTAAAAAATATCTTTATTTAACCGAGAACCGACTTTACAAGAATCAGAAAGAGCAATGTATCTAATGTATGGACTTCAAGAAAGATGTGATAAGAAAGAAATCCTAAGATGTTTGAGAGCGGATAAGTACTCATGTAAACATGCACTAAGCAGCATGTTTAGTTGCATCCGAATAACACGTGAATAATACGAGTGAGAAATATTTTAGAAAGAAGAAACAAGCCAAGAAAGGAGAAATATGTTTTGTTTTGGTTTGGCCACCCAGAATGATTAATGCAATTAACAAATACTTCTGTGATTGGGCCAATAATTGCAACAAGCCTTGTTCTTGCATTTCTCAGAGGCAGAGATATGAAACTCGGGACAAGTTAGCATGTCACTTCTTTCTCAGAATCGACCTAATTATCGCGCATTGTATATTAAGGATTTTGTGTCCCAATATTATTTATTGGTCGACACGGGTGTCACATGCAGTATCTGGCCCCTTAAATTATTTAAAGAAAAACCGCCAGCTTTTATTGTATTCAAGGCTGTGAATCTCCTTTGCTGATAGTATTCTGGGAATGGGTTTCCTACCAGAGATTTCCATCGTTTGAATACGATTCCAGTTCCAGATGATTATCCTATCCCTCACAGCCAGGATATTGTTCGTCATTGCATGGCTGTACAGGGTTTTTTAAAGTTGGATCTGGTCTAGGCTTACCACTAAATTCATTAAATTAAGCAGGTATTCCAGAGACGGCTGTAACTACTTCATTCATAGCTTTTAATTTTTAACCATGCTTTTCAGCTTATGTAATGAAGGTAGTAGCTTTAAATTGCTACTCTCTGTCTGTACATGTCCTGTCATCTCTATATTTGGAGAAAAAATTTAAAGAGATATATGGAATTTTTTTTGGGGGGGTGTATTAGTTCGATGTGTTCTAAATGTAATTTGGCTGATTAACATATTTATTATGTCGCTCATATAGACTATAAAATAAAGACTTATTTTATTCAATTAAGTGAAATAATAAGCATATATTATTTGTTTCTCTCTTGATATAAGCATTTACATAAGGACTTCTTAAATAATTTTTTTTCAATTGAGAAGGAGGATAACTCATTCATATTTTTACCATGAATTGTCGTCTTTGCATTTGTTATTGATTTACATTTTTTTACGGTTACTAGTAAGCAATTCTTTTGAAGTTTTGAATAAGTAGATTTAAACAATAGTGATTCCATTTTATCACCTGATTGTAAACTAATTCTAATATTATAGGTATGGTAATTTGGTAATCTTAATACCGTAGTACCAGGATAAAGATTATGGTATATCGTGCACCGGTTGTGGTTGGAAGATTTTATATTTTGTTACCCATTTACTCATTGTATGATATTTCTTTCAAAAGACCAAAAGACATCACCCTAGAGATATTGGAATGTTGGTTTAGTAGTGTATATATTATTTCACTTGAGCTTTAATAAACCCCTAATACTCTGGGGTGTTTTCAAGATGTTTAATGTTATGTAATTTCGTACTTCAATACCTTGGAATGATTCTCTTTCTACTTTAACTCTAGATTCCACATCTGATGTCATAATTATTATTTATAAATTGATTAAAATTTTTTTTAATAAAAACTGTTTGTTAACTGTCAACCAAGTTAACTATTAACTCTTCTGGCAGTTTTTATTGGGTATGTTGTGCGTATTTTTCATGGCTTTACTTCCTAAAACAAGATGGCTGCTCTTTCTGGGTAGCGATTTCTAAATCTGACTTTGAATCGAGATGTAATCAATGTGAGTTGTTCGTATTTTGGACTTTCGTCGCCATGTATATTTTCTGAAGAACTTTTTCGTTTTTGATGAATCCATGGAGGAAAAATCCGGGATTAACATACAAATATTGCTTGTTCTTCTGTGAACGAAACGGTTCCGTAATTGTACCAAAGTTTTTTTGTCATTGGAATCTAACAATATTGTTTACTTATTGTTATGGTGCCATACCTATGACGAACATTTGGACTCTTCCATTCTCAATAAATACTGGAAGCATAACGCTTCTCACTTGTTGAATGCAACCCCAGTCTACACTGGCAGTCAGCACTGACATACTGCTTCTCTTGTTCCTTCTGTTGTATATACTTTTCTCTAATATATTTGTTTTACCTAAACCCTGTGTTCGTGTTATCATTCTGGCCCCTAAACAGAACCATAACAATTGGTGATGAGATATTCAAGCTAACACAGGACCCCACCATAACAATTGGTGACGACATATTCGAGTTTACACATGACCCCACCACAACAATTAACAACAACGTATTCGAACTTACACGGAACCCAAAAATGTCGACCAGATAGTCGAATCTACACGGGACCCTACAACAATTGGCGAAAACCATTATAAAGGACATCACAAAAACTTTCTTTGAGGTATTCGAATTTACACGGGAACCCACAACTAAAAAAAAAACCTTAGAAAGAACATCACAAAAACTGTCTACAAGGTATTCCAATTTACACGGGAAACAGCAACATCAAGGATTTTTCTTAAGAACCTTAACAAAAAATAGGACCCCACAACAACCGACAACGTGGGATTTCAAATTTCAAACTTACACCACTAAAATAGACTGACAGTGTGGCTACAGTAAAAGATTTTGGAAAACTTTTTAAAATGGACGCCACAACGGGTGACAAAATTAATTATGGAAAACCTTAAAGAGAAACAAACTTGAAGAAATCGACTACAAATTCAGCAGACAACGTCCTAAATCAAAAACTGGCGGTGGTAAAAAAAAGTGTTATACTCTATTACAACTAAGATTACGCCTAGAAATCATAATCTTAAGAAAAGAACTTTTTTTAACAAGCCGTACCAGAAAGGAAACATTTACTTTCTAACAAAAAAGTCACACTTTAAAAAATGGAAGAATTTAAAGTGACGATTTCAGAATGAGTATAATTTCAAATGCAACAGCAACTCGAACATAATAAAGAGGTGTGCTGTTTCCTGAAGCCATCCAACACGTCCCCCAGGTTGTAGGCGGAGGCACCCCTACTATTAATAGACGGCAACTTTGAATAACAAATAAGATGCCGGTGATAATGAGGCACTGATAAAAAAATGTAACAACAAGCCTAAATATTGATGGGCCAGCAGCTAAGATAAAAATGGAACCCCCAACCCAATTTCACATCAGGCTGGAAGAGGTAATCAATAATGTAAACCTTCTTGCTTCTGGAAGTTGTACTCCAGCCATGACAGAGGCCAGCAAGGGTCAACCATAAGACCCTAACTCCACCATGTGCACTAATTAAAAAAGAAATTAAGAGGCTGCTATTTTTTGGCTATCAAGTTTGAAAAGTGGAGTAAAGCATCAAACAAAATTATGGCCGAAAAAAATCAAAGAATCTGCAATTCCTGAAGACAAAAAACGCCAGCTGCCCACCATATATATATATAACAGAAAATGGAAACACATCATCAACAATGAAGCTGTCTGGAGGCAGAAAGAGTCTACCTTCCTATCCAAGAAGAAAAAAGCAGACGAAGAAAAGAGTCTAGATAGGAGAGGGAAAAAAGTGGACATTGTTATGGGCTATGAAATATGTGCAAGCTAAACATACCAAAAAAAAACAGAAGACAGAGACCTGGAGGAAAATATTCTTCCACTTCTGTCCAGACAAGAGCAATGTTCCACCCAGGAAAATAACCTGCCAAATATATAACAGCATTAATGTGTTCAAAGAGGCTGAGATAGACAATATAAAATCAGAAATAGCAGCCCTCATAGGAACCAAAAAAAATCAGTCAGATGATGTACAATTGGCCCTGGAGGAAGGACTTGGTAACACCATCGAGGAAGTCCAGATAATAAGGCTGGAGGAAATCCAAACCTCAAGAGCTATAAAGACAGTAATAAAAAGGAAAAAAACATCGTTCTCCAAAGACTTGTTCGAGCTAACTCATCCCTCACAGAGCTGAACCAGGTTATGTATGCTACAGAACTCTACATTGTCAGAAAGACTCCCTCAATTCGAAAAGCAATTGAAGTCCAGAGCACCAAGCACAACGCAACCGTGAAAACTTAAGCTTCAAAAGCAACTTAACCTATACAGAAAGGAATTGTCTCAGATCAGACAATTACTTGCAGCCCCTACAGTGCAGGAGCGGCTAAATAACATCATCTGCAGGCTCAGTTTAAATATAAGGCAAATATAGAGGGAATAGAAAACGTTGCAAAAAAGCTTGAAGGCAAAATTCCAGCACTTGCCAAAAATACAAAGGACAAGAAGTACAGGGCAAAAGTGGAAACATTTTTAAAAGTATGCTGGACTGTTCTACAGGAATCTCATAAAAGAGACAATCACGGTGGAAAAGCCACCCAAAAAGCAAGAGCTAGAAGACTACTGAAGGCTTCTGTTTGAGAATGATAAATCATGCAATTAAGAAGTTCAGTGGATCTTGGATATAGCTCAAAGTAACAAAAAACAATCCTGAAATATCAGATCCAGAGATAACGCCTGGAATGCGAAAGTTGGATCGATTCTAGGATCACAAAAAAAATGGCATTGACAACTTACCCAATTTCTGGTTTAAGAAACTAACAGACGTTTATAGTCACTATAGTAGCTGCTTTACCAGACTGTTGAGGGTGAGGAGGCCATTTGGAGGGACCCATTTTAGGATTCTAGTTTGAGGGAAAGATTTTGGGAAGAACCAGTTTTAGAGAAAAATTTTAAGAAAACAGTTTTAGATAATACTCAAATGTGAAAGAGCGAGAGAAATGTTATATGATAAAAACAAACTAAATAAAGGGTACAACATCATAAGTGCACAAAATAAATATTTTATACATATTTAAAACAGAAGTTTACAAAGATAGGCAAGCATAGAATGGTTGTTCATATTTTGAGTCCTTGCTTCGGCAAGCGTAATTCATTAGCTGAGATACCGAGAAAGTCTGAGTCGATAATTTAAGAGCTGTGAATTGCCCACAGGTCTGAAAGATCGTAATCTAAACTTTCTCACTATATTACATGAATTAAATTTCATTAAAAATTATTAATAATTAAGTTCATTTGTTTTTATTGTAGAAAGTTCAGTAAGACATGTTAGAAGTATTAAAGTGGTTAAGTTTATACATTTCTTTTTGATCAGCATAAATCAGCAAACGACATATAAAGGGGATTCAAGCAGTTTATGTGTGTTGCCTTTAGTGTGCATATGCATAAGATAGTGAAAGAGTTAATGTATTGTGTATGTGTGTGCGTTGGTGTCAGAGTGGCTATGTGTACATGAGTTTAGAAAAGGCTGTCGGAAAGGGAATAGAAACCTAAGCATGGCTTGGATCGATTACTAAAAAGGCATACGACAGTGTATCCCGCACATGGCTACTGCTTCACCAGACTCCTAAAGAGTAAGGAGACCACACCGACATTGTTCACTAAGGAAATAACAACCCTCATACCCAAAACAAATAAAAACGAACTGTCAAACATATATCGATCGATATGTTGTCTCAACTACCTACAAACTTTCCACTGGTCTTATAGCCGACAGGATCTACGAGTACCTCTCCTATGAAAATTACCTGGAAAAGAAGCAGACTGGATGAAGGAGATGCTGCTTCGGTACCAAAGACCAGCTACAAACAAAAATATCTTAGAAGACTGTAGGAAGCGGCAGAGAAACTTGAGTGTGGCATGGATATACTACCAAAAGGCTTCAGACAGTGTACCTCATTCATGGCTACTGCGATGTCTTGAGCTGTATAAAATAAACCCAATAATAAGACAAGCAATTGATGTCCATCGCCAGATGTGGCAAACCACTATTTCTCTTAAGCTTTAATAAAGGGAACATTTCAATCCCGGACATCCATATCAGAAGAGGAATCTTCCAAGTGTACAGCCTATCTCCACTTCTAGTCTGCAGGGTGATAGACCTGCTAAATAAGCAGCTCAAAACCAGCTGAGGCGCATAAAATCTTAGTCAGGGTGGTGAGTAAGATAAATCAAAGAGAATCAACCATCTACTCTTTATGGCTGATCTAAAACTGTATGCTAGCTCAGACAATGAGTTGAATGAGCTCCTGAAGGTTGCACACACCTTCTCCAGGGATATGTGAATTAAATTTGGCATAGACAAATGTTCCAAGTGTACATTCAGGGCTGCAAAGAGGATCTATGCAGAAAACCTCTAATTAGACGTGGATAATAACATCAGAAGGAGCAGGAGACATATAAGTAGCTTGGCATTGAGGAAAATGATCCCATCCTAGATGCCAAGATAGGGGAGAAATAGGCCAAGAATATGCACGACGTGTGAATAAGTATGTAAAACACTGCTCATACATACAAAATAAGATTACTGCAATCAATCAGTTTACCATGCCAGTAATCATGTACAGTTTTGGCATTATAGATTGGCTCACCAACCATCAACTGGCTGGATGTAAAAACACTAAAGAAATTAACACTTCACTGGGTCATATACAGAAATCAATGTTTGGCAAGGCTGGTTTTACCTAGAGGAGAAGGAGGATTGGGACTTTCAGAGATCAACCAACAGCATAGTCACTATTGTGAGTATTGGACAGTATCTGAGAGCTCCATAAATCCGAACCTTACAATGGTACTGGAGCACCAAGAAATAAGAGCTAGCACAACAACTTCCATAACACATATTTCGGACAGGGCTGTTTAACAGAAACCAACCAAACCCGCAAAAGAGATAGCACAAAAGAGTCAGAAAAAGCACACCAAAACTTTCAGAAATAGGAACCTTAAAGAGTGGGCAGAACAAAAGGCACCACTCACTTTCTAGACGAGATATCTAAGGAGTATATCGACAAAGAAGGTTCCTTGGACCGGCTTAAAAGAGGAGCCCTCCACTATGATCAGGAAATGCTTATAATGGAGACCTAAGACCAGTGCCTGATGACGAATGCATAAAAAAATGGCAGAACTTAGTAATGATAACACGTGCAGATTTTGCCACACTGAAGTAGAGATTGTGAATCACTTGATATGAAGTTGCAAAATTATGTTAGCAGATGGCAGCTATACAACGCATCATGATCGTGTGTGCGAATACGAATAACATCCAGTGTAGCACTAAGTCCTGAAAACATCTACTAGAAAGGATTATGGGAAACAATAAGTATACTATACATTATGATTATGTGGTTCCCACATCTACCTACTTTGAAAATGCAGCAGTAAAACCGGACATTGTAATATTAAATAAGGCAGAAAGAGAGGCAACACTGATTGAGGTGAGTGTTCCAAATAACAGTGACTTGAACAGAGTGCATAGAGAGAAGGTAACAAAATATCGAGGCCTTATGTATAATATGAAGAGAAACTGGAACCTCAAATCATCAACATTATACCAGTTGTAATAGGAGCTAAAGGCCTCATGAAGAACAATTTCAAAAACTATTTGGAAAGTATTCCCGGAAAAACAAGTGCCAAGGAAATCCAAATAATTGCACTTAAAAGAAACTTGGTTGGAGCCTCTAAATAGCAGCCGATTGTCTGACATTTAGAAGAATGCCAATCTGCTAACGAAAACAGAAATAAAAAATAAGTCAGATTTTCCTGATAAACCCCTGTACGGAGAATCCGATGACACTAGAGGATTGTGTCTAGTAGGTAATTCAAACTCATCTCTATATGTGTGTGTGTTGAAAGGGGAGTTGTTTACTCTCAATTTTGTACTGTTACATATATTACAGAAGTAATGTTTCTCTCTTTTTATTTTAGTTCTCAGAGATCAAGGGGCCCCTACTGAGGTTAATCATTGATTTCCATATCTTATAGAGACGTATGGATGTGTGCAGTTACATTTATATTTTAAGGATTAACATTATGTATTTTGAAATGCTTTCTTGATTTACAACAGCTTGTTTTACCAGGAATTTTGTTTAGGTACTCTTAAAGGTGTTTGCCTCTATCACAACGGTATAATGTTTATTTCTTTCATAGACACGGTTGTTTTTAAGTCATATTTAAGGTCCTTGCATTTTACAATTTTTTTTAGATCAGCTCTATTTAAACCATAATCATTCAGAATAACTAGATCGTTTCATGTTTATTCCATATGTGAATGTATGGTTTAATCGTCTTGTCTTTTTATGTATCTCTGCCTGTATGGTTTTGACATAAACCACTCACTTTTCCATTTGATGCTTCCAGATATTCTGCAATCTGTCAAGTTGCATCTCTCCAGAAAAATTTCATCCAAACATTTGATAGCTCAGACTTTCAACTGCCAAATAGCAAAACCTGCCCGGGTAATTTTTTTGTAGACCGGACATTTTCTTAAATTTTTTGTGAATATGTCCTGATCTTGTCCTCATGAAATGTAAGTTTTTTCATTAAATTAATATTAAGTTTCTCAATTAAGTCTTTGCTCTCTTATGCTTATCATTATCATTCTTGCTTTGTCTTTTGCTTCTATTTCTATATACTTCTTTCTTGTGATGAAGGTGGCTGGGTTATTGTAGTTCACTGTAGTGTTCTCTGGTGTGTTTTCTGTGAGTTTTCTGGTTGTGGTTTGTTTTTGTATGACATTGTGGTCTAGCGATAATACCAAGACCATGAGAAATGATGGGTATTGCAAGTTGGTTAATTGCAGTTATTTTTTAATTTTTTTTTAATTTGAGGATCTTTTTAAAGCGCTTACTGTTTTCTTTCTTCATCTTCTCACTTATTTTTAAATCCATGTTCAAGAGTTCCTCTCTTTCAAGTTTCTTGTAGACATCATCATCTTCTTGTTCTTCTATTGATCACATTAAGATGCTCTGATATTTTTTTTGCATTTAGTGTATGTTTTAAATACAAACACGCAAATATAATTTATAATCTCTATTAAAGAGACGACAAGTTGTTTTTCAGATTAAACAGAGTTTGAAGTCGTCCATGAAGAGTAGATAGTTCACTTTTTATTTTGTTCCTTCTTTCTGTCCTGAATATTAATTGAAACAAGCATTGCATCGTTTAACTAATTTACTCACTGGATACATAGTGAGGCAGAAATTAAAGATTGAGGAGCGTTCCCCTGGAATATTCCTTGCTAGATTTTAATGTTTGGGTCTATATTTTTCCTTCTATGTGGTATAGTGTGACAATGGGATTATTTCTCTTGTAATCAGGTACAATCATGTGTCTATTTAATCAAGTTAACGTGTGATAAACATCACAAGAATGTGCCATAAACGTCATAAGAATATGCCATAAACGCCATAAGAATGTGCCATGAACTTCATAAGAATAATATGTGTTTGCATGTGTACGTTTATATGCATTACATGTTCCATTAATGTCCCAGTTGAACAGCCACATTGTTGCCTTTTGGATTCTGTTGGCCAGTTTTTTCTCTACTTCCATCTGATCCATATTCAGTATAACATTTTTAGGGGTGATATCATGTCGGCTCTTCTTTCTAGGGTTATGTGATTGAATCTGTTGAACACCTGTGATAGACATCCCATGCCTGCGCATGGTATTGATGATTCAAAAGAACTGTAAAGCATTGCTTATTTATTGGGTATAGTAGGCCTTGGGCACAGGAATGGGGTCCCCCTTTGGATACAGACTGTCTTTAATTATTCCACATGGTGTCCAATTTCATCTTTAAAAGTTGATATACACAGAAAGAATTGTTTGTCATGAAGTTAACTTTATGAAGAATCAGTTTTTCCTTTGGAATGTCCTTCTTGCTTGGGCAGTGGTGTGTGTTTGTAAATGTGTTTTTAAGTTGGAAGAAGTAGAAAAATGTGATGTACATACATCACAAGAATAAGGTTTCTCTCCAGTATGTATTCGAACATGGACTTTTAAATGATCTTTATATGTAAATGATGTACCACAGATTTCACAAGTGTAAGGTTTCTCTCCTGTGTGTAGTTTCATATGCCTTTTAAAATTAGTTTTTACTGAAAAAGATGAACCACACACGTCACAGGAATATGGTTTCTCTCCAGTGTGGGTTCGGATATGTATTTTTAAGTAGAATCTGTCTTTAAATGATGAGCCACACATTTCACAAGAATAAGGTTTCTCCCCTGTATGTATTTTCATGTGCCTTTTAACATGAGAAGCTTGTGAGAATGATGAACCGCACACATGACAAGCATACGTTTTCTTTTCAGTGTGAGTCGGCATATGTATCTTTAAATCAGAGCCTCCTATAAATGATGAGTCACACAATTCAGAAGAATAAGGTTTCTCTCCAGTATGTATTCGAACATGGACTTTTAAATGATCTTTACATTTAAATGATTTGCTACAGACTTCACAAGTATAAGGTGTCTCTCCTATGTGTAGTTGCATATGTCTTTTAAAATTAGTGTTCACTGAAAAAGATGAACCACACACGTCACAGGAATATGGTTTCTCTCCAGTGTGGGTTCGGATATGTATTTTTAAGTAGAATCTGTCTTTAAATGATGAGCCACACATTTCACAAGAATAAGGTTTCTCCCCTGTATGTATTTTCATGTGCCTTTTAACATGAGAAGCTTGTGAGAATGATGAACCACACACATGACAAGAATACGGTTTTTCCCCAGTGTGAGTCGGCATATGTATCTTTACATCAGAGCCTTCTGTAAATGATGAACCACATATTTCAGAAGAATATTGTTTAGCCTCTATGTGTATTCGCATATGTACTTTTAAATATGGTTTATCTTTAAATGATGAGCCACAAATGTCGCAAGAATAAGGTTTCTCTCCAGTGTGTATTTGCATATGTCTCTTGGAATCAGTTTTTTTTATAAATGATGCACCACAAACTTCACAAGAATAAGGCTTCTCCCCAGTATGAGTTTGTATATGCCTTTTTAAATTAGATTCTGTTGTAAATGACAAGTCACACACTTCACAAGAATAAGGTTTCTCTCCAGTGTGCGTTCGCAGGTGTGTCTTTAAAATAAAATTTGTTGAAAATGATGACCCACACACTTCACAAGTATAAGGTTTCTCTCCAGTATGTATTCGAACATGGGTTTTTAAATGATATTTATATGTAAATGATGTGCCACAAATTTCACAAGTGTAAGGTTTCTTTCCTGTGTGTACTTGCATATGTCTTTTAAAATTAGCATTCACTGAAAAAGATGAACCACATACGTCACAGGAATATGGTTTCTCTCTAGCGTGGGTCCGGATATGCATTTTTAAGTAAGATCTGTCTTTAAATGATAATCCACACACTTTACAAGAATATGGTTTATCTTCAATTTTTGATTCCATGTTTGTATAGGAATAAGTGTTTTCTGTAAATGAGAGGCGACACACCTTGCAGAGATGATATTACTCTCTGAGGGTGGATCAGTATGTGACCATGTAAGATTTTTAAAGGGATAACATTTATTCTTTGCAAGCATAAGTTCTTCCGTTTACTATTGCTGTATTATTAGCAGTTATGTTTACTCAAAGGAATAAGATTTCTAGTCGATATGTGTGCATAAGATATGTTTATTTTCTCCATCCGTACTGCTACCTGTGAAAAAATAAAATATTTTATTTAACAACTTATACATTAATTAATATATAAATACATAGACATCAAAACATTACGAAAATATTAATTTTTACTACAGAATTTCACAATATTTGAGATAGAGTTCATCAATTTTACTGTAATCATTTCGGTGTTTATGCATATAGGTTTGTTTAAATGCTTATATAATGGACCATTCATGCAGTGGATGGTTTATCAATTAATTTTTCTTGCTTCTGATAGAGTTATTATTTTTAGAACAGATATAAGTGGCTATATGCATGTATATATACATTTAAGCATGTGTATATGTGTGTGACTTAATAATAATTACAAAACATATTTATTTCTACAACATAATTTTACAATAAATTGATGTGCTCAACACAAAACGATTCTTCTGCAATGAATTTTCAAATAAAGTATTACATTGCTATTTTAATATCCAAATACAATTAAGATATATTTGATGGCACAGTAGATACGAGAAAAATATTTTTAATCCTTTTTAAATAGAAATTTATAAAGATTATTGACGTTACACAATAAGTACAGTATTTATCGAAAGTGATTATAAAATATATAAAACAACTTTTTGAAATTTAATTCATATGCTCGATCTAGTCGGGACTATACTGCCCGAGACTTGTGTGACAGATGCCCATAACCCACTCAAGAACCCTGATCACCTTGTGATAATGTTTGCTATCACTAACCTTTAAGCCTAACCTTAAGAGCTGTTGCTCAAAACAACAAGATACTACAAATGGTTGATTGGGAATTCATCAGAGATCTCATCATAGACGCCTCATGGAGTAAAACCTTTTCTCTACCTGCTGAACGGTATGCAAATGAGATAACTGAATTGGTCAAAGCTGACATAGATGCACATGTCTTTGTGAGGAAATTCTATAGCTAACCCCACTCTTCATAATGGTTCACTTCAACATGTGCCGTTTCTATTGCAGGTACGCAGCAAGCATTCCATCAATTTAACCGACATAAGTCAAATATAAAAAACAAAGATTTATAGCATCAAGAAATCATTGTAAGAGTGTATGCTGGGGAGACTATAGTGAAGCACGGATGGGACAATCCTCAATCGCACTTCTACTGAAATTGGAATTGCTTTATTCTAGTTGCAACAAGTCCAGCGCGACTGGAAACAATGCCAGGATAACCAGCAAAAACTGGTGTTATTTGGGAGTTGTTGCTTCTCGACTCTTCTACTCTATTTAATCGATAGCTAGTAAGAGAATATAAGAATATAAGTGAAAGTGATGCAGTAGTCCTGACAGAACTTGAAGCAGCTATTGAGGTTGTCATGAAGTTTTGTTACCTTGGTGATACCATTGGAGCAAAAGGTAGAGCAGGTGCTAGTGTGATTACAAGAGTAAAACGTTGGTGGAGTAAGTCTATAGAATTTCTGTCATTACCAACCAGCAGAGCGTTACCACTATCGACCAAGGGAAGAGTCTATGAGGCATGTGTATACAGTGTGATTAGGTATGGAATTGAAACCTAGTAAGTTAGGTTTGAGGACATGCATTGCATGGAGAAAAGTGATATAGGAATGATACGATTGATGTGTAATGTGAGTCTTAAAGACAGGCTTAGTCCAGATGATCTCAGTGGCAGGTTAAATCTGGACAGTATAAGGAGATGTGTGCAAAAGAAGCAACTTCGATGATATGACCACATTGAAAGAATGAATGAGAGTTCTTGCGTCAGTAGATGTAGACTACGTAAGGTAGCATGTCCAGTTGACATAAGAAGGTCAAGGAAAACAAGGGAGAAAACGATAAAAATGGAGTTGAAAAAAAGAGATAGGTTAGACGTTTGTTGTACCATCAGCCATTTCAGGTAGAAATGTTAATTTTTATGTTGATTATCGCTTGTAAAGACTGTTACTTAGATCTGATTGTTAATCAACACCTTTAACCATTAAACTATTGGACATATGTTACATAATAGATAGATGTATATGAGGCTAGTAAGGATTTAGTATCTGGGGGAATCAGGGCAAGTTAACTTGACATGAAATCTGAAAAACAAGTCTGCTCTCGGACTAAAAAAGTAAACACACATGAACTGTGGGTTAGATTCGAGTTAGGAGATCAAGGAAAGGCCAAACAGGTGTTATGACAAGTTCAGTGTCTTCCTTGAAGCAGTGACGTCACTAACCCGTGTGGAAGAAATAAATAAGTTTTTAGCCAGTCTGTTTTGGGGAGCAGTAGTGAGCAGATGTGAATTTGGGATGTAATAAAACAAAAGGAAAATGGAAATTTAATTCCTAAAAGAGTTGATAGCGACTAGTATGGCCCTTAGTACTTCCCTGTAACTAAGTAAAGTTAAGAAAATGTTGGTCTCTCTCTCCATTTTATGTTTATGTGTGACTTTCATTCATATGATGAGAATTTCTCTCCCAAATATAATTCATTAAACTTTCCATCGCTTTGTGCCTTTCCTCTCTGTGCATGAAAAAGTATTGTTGATTTCAGACACATTACGATGATGACGAAATGCAGCCCACTACGATGATGATGAAGAGAACAATTTAAGTGACGATTGATTTAAAGAACGTGTTATAATAAACGAGCACATAACACAGCGAATAGAACGAGAACAATCTACCCCTGTAAATTAGATTGAAAAATAGTTTGAAATTCTGTATAAGTTCCCGAGTTCAACATAAAGATTCCTATGTCTGAAGAGATGCACCTGAAGGTCAGAGATTACACTGGTGAAAACATTGTGGCAATAACAACTAAGATGAAAATAGTAATCCAAATCATCCAAATCATCAATTTACATCTAAAAGTTCCGAAACAATGTCTCTACAAAACAACGATTCACCGTGCATATAGTATTGTTGCCGCATCTGAGCAGTGAGCACCAACCACTAGCCTTTCCCTCTTGGACAGTGTGCAAAAGAATTTCTAAACTAATAGGTCCCGCACTGTCTGCAAAGCTCCAGCCCCTATTGCATCAACACACTGTTGCATACATTTGCTTGTTTTACAAGTAGTTACAGAGCGTTTCAACTGTCGACCAAGGGAAGAATTTATCAGGCATGTATACAGTGTGATGATGTATGGAAGTAAAACCTGGTCAGTGAGGGTTGAGGACATGTGTTGCATAAAGAGAACTGATACGAGAATGATCTGATTGATATGTAATGTGAGTCTTAAAGGCAGGTTTAGTTCTGATGACATTAGAGGAAGATTACATCTGGATAGTATAGGGAGAAAGGAGACTTCGGTAGTATAACCACATTGAAAGCATGGATGAGAGTTCTTGGCTCAATAGATGTACAATAGTTGGGATAGCAGGTCTAGTTCCCAAGGGAAGGCAAAAGAACATGGGTGGATGGGATGAAAATGCACTTGATAATTATATTCTTATACTCAGAATTTATTATAAAGAATGTAAACATTGGACAATGTTCCACTCAGAATGTGAAGCAATACTGCCGCAAATGCTTCTGTAACGTGTTTCACTTTGCTGGCACCAAAGAAATTTGTCCAGAAAGGAATCGGTTATACTATCTTTTCCGTCTTACTAGCCCATGCTGTGCACAACTTTTACTGTCCCTTTTATTTTGTTTATTCTTATTTATTTTTGTATTGACCGCCGGACTTAGGGTTTGTGGTAGGGTTAAAAAAAGGTCATGTGTTCAATTCAGTGGTCGTAAAAGAAATATATTCAGGTAGCTTAGTAACAAGGAATCTATTGTATCATCATTGCCTTCATGGTGTGCACACCTTTAGTCTTTTTTTATTTATTATTTTTTGTATTGCCACCCGGACTTAATGTTAGTGGTAGAGTTAAGAAAAGACATGCGTGCCATTTTTCTGGTCTCAAAAATATATAACCAGGTAGTTTTGTAACAAGGAATCTGTTATTTACAGTTTTGTTACAAGGAATCCGTCGTAATAGTTTGGTAACAAGGAATCTGCAGGCTCTACTTTTTTAATCTCTTTTATTTTATTTTTTAAATTTATTTTTCCTATTGCAACCGATACTAGAATAAGTGGTTGTGTTTAGGAATGACATGTGTTAAATTTAGCTGCCAGTAAAAAATCAATCCAACTAGTAACAAGGAATCGGTCGTATAATCATTATATTCATGTCGAGCGCAATTTTTCCCTCTTTTATTTTATTTCTTAAAATTTATTTTTTGTATTGTCACCCAGACATAAGGTTAGTTGTTAAGCTAAGGAAGGACATGTGTTTCATTTACCTGGTTCCAAAGAAATTCATGCATATAGATTGATAACAATGAATATGTCATACCATTTACAACTCCATCCTTCAAATCATTACATTTGACTCCTGTCATTGCACTTGGACAATAAGGACATGCGAGAGGTAAATGATAAATAATCTAACGTCACTGAAAAAAGATTCCGGCATCATTAAGATCACTGAGAAAAGCAACATGGCGTGTTAACATTTGAATTTAATTTAAACAAAAATAAAATTTAACTTTAACGGAACCAGAATATTTGGGGGTTAATACCGGTATGAAAGTGATTACGTCACATTCGGCTGCCATTATCCCGTACACTTCTTGAACATTAACACTTAATGTTTATTTATGTTCTGCTTCAGTTAAATCATTATTCCCTCTTAGGCTAGGAGCAAAATGTATTGTGATACTATATTTCATTTCTTTCTGTTCCCGGGCAGTCAAGGAGAAATCTTTCCAGACTGAGGCATTTTTTTTTGTCCCAATACAGGCCCCTTTTGGGGAAGCTGGATTTTCCCTACATTATAAACCGACATTGTGTTTAACCCATGGGGGAAAAGCATGTACATAGGCACCTCAAAATGAATCAATCAAAATATTTGCTGCTTATACAGACGAGGCCACATATGAAAAACGCATTTCAAAATAAAAACTATTGTTTATACTTACGTATCAGGCAAAAATAAGTATCCTCACCAAAAATAAGGAAAAATTATCAATTAGATTTTTAATTAAAAATAAAAATCTGTTTTATCATATTTTACTGCCGCCATTCAAAAAATACCGCCCTGGAAAACTTTCGATCATGTGATATTACGAAAATATGATCCTTCATCTGAAATTACCATGTGCTGTTAGTTTCATGTAATCCGATAATGGAATTAAATTAACTTTCTTTCAGTGTCACCGCCACAAAAAATCTCAATTTCCACTGTTCACTGTCAACTACTCACTTTTCACTGCTTACTGTTCACTCTCTGCTGCTCAGAAGTAGACTCAACTCTTCAATGTCAAAAGATTAGTTCTCATAGTAATAAATCAACCACCTATGCAAATTGCCTACTAGTCAACACCACTTATGTCCATAGACTCCAAACAGCCAATCAGAAAAGGGGAGATAACTCAATTGACAGATATTGTCACCAAGACAAATTATCACAGTATTTTAAACCACATTTTATAAATAAATTTATTACAAAACAAACAGAACAAAATAAAAGAATTTTCTTTCAATGAACATTTTTTTTAAATATCTTAAGCTAAATATCACTTTACTAACTTTATTTTGTAACGAACAATTTAAAAACAATATCCTTAATTAAATATAACTTTACTTAATTTAGTTAGCATATTAAAATAATATTTTTTCAACGAACAATTTAAAAAAATATATATTTAATTAAATATAACTTTGTGCTTCTACACAATCCGAACGAAACTAAACCGACTTCTGACGAACTAATACTAATCGGAAACAAGGTTTCCGCTTTTCCGTCGACTTTTTAGATCAATAAAATTTTAAAAATTACAAAAGATAAATGAACCAATTAAAAAAAAAAAATTAAATACTGTTTTGTTTTTAATTTTAAAAAAATCAGATGAGTCTGTGTGGGGGTTAGGGTTCTTTCAGATCAATAAAATAAAAAAATGTCAAAATATGAAAATAACTAATTAAAATAAAAACTATAACAAAAAAATAAGGAGAGCTTGAAGCATTGCGTGTAATATGTATATAGAGGAGTATTAGAAGGCTATCACAATGCAAGAAATGGAAATATGTCGGCATTGAGAAGTAAGACAAAAACAAGTGATTTTAATTTATATATATTTATTTTCCTATATGGCAAATCTTACTTGATTAGGTAAGACAGTGTTGAAGTAAGATTTGCTATATAGGAAAAAAAAAAATATTACATTTTTTTGAAAAAATATATAAATCAAAACCACTTACTTCTCAACGCCTACATATTTCTATTTCTTGCATTGTGATAGCCTTCTAATACTCCTATATATATATATATATATATATATATATATATATATATATATATATATATATAAAAATATGTTGTTTTTTTTTGTTTTGTTTTTTATTCATCAAATAGCGCATGGTTAATTTAATGAGAAGATAGGCTTTTTTCCGCCAAGAAAAACTTACCAAAAATAAACATACGCTTAATGTCAGCGAATAGGTCATATTATTAAGTCATATTATTAATTGTCACGGCTTGTACTGTCCGGTTTTGTGATAAATTTATTCATGAAACTAACGGTCCACTGTAATTTCAGATTAGGTGTCATATTTTCCTTTCACACTGGCTAAAATAATATCACGTGATCAAAAGTTTTCCACGGCAGACAATTGGTACCCATCAAATACACCCTCATCTTATTTAAGTTTTGTTTATAAATTGTTCTGCTCTGTGCTACATTTACATCAAGGTACATTATTGCGCCATTTTTAAGGACAGCTAACAGAACGAAAAAGGGGTAAAAAATTACCGAGTAGAAATTGAATTAAAAATCAAAATCAGTTTCATCGTATTTTGATGAATGCCATTGATTTATTACGTGTTAATATGACAGACTTGGTTACCTTCCTCTGAATTTCGTGTTTTTCGCTCGAATTAATGACCGAACCCGATTAAACGATATAACAGATTTTTATTTTTTTATTACAATTCTACTCGATAGTTTTTGTTAATTTTTGGTATACAAACCTATTTTTGGTTGATACATAAGTATATCAAAGAGTTTTCCGGTTAATTAAATCGGAACTGCGAATTTAAGCGTTTTTCATATGCACGCTAATCTGTACAAGCACCCAAAAAGCAAAAAAAAACAAATAGGCAACAAATAAATGTTACGAAATGCAAGATAACCTGGATAAGTTTACTTGTGCTTTAACGTATTTTAAAGCGTTTTCTTTTGTTCAAAACAAACTATGTGTCCACCTGTTCAGTTAGAACGGGGGGGGGGGGATGGCTGAAAATTCTTCTCCGTCGTCAAATGAGCGCAGATTAATGAAACCATTTTGAATAGCGAATCGACTTACCTTTCTTGATTTCTTTCATCTTTTATCTCTTTTTTGGCAAAAAGGAAATGAAAATTGTAAGATTATAATTAATGTAAAGATTTTTAAGCCCAATTTCTTCAGCAATCATTGAATTATATTTCTACAAAATTAAAGAGTCAAAAAGGGAAATAATTCAGTATTAAATAAAGAAGGGAGGTAATTTTGTATAAAGACAACAAGGGAGATAATTCAGGTATTTTACAATGGCACAAATGTATTTAGAAGTGAAAAAAAAACCAGAAAAACACAATAATAACAATAATACAAAAAATTAGAAATAATGAACACAAGGGAACTGAAACTGCAAGCAATTTCATATCCACACCAACCTCAAATGGTATTTCTTTTAAGCTTATTTTTTTATTTAAACTTTCATAAATGATTTTTATTCACAAAAAACAACAGCACAGTTGAAGAACGACTGACTCTAAGCGCAGTTTCTGCGGCGCTGCTACGGTGTCAGGCCGCGATCCGTATCCGATAATAAACTGCGTAGATAACAATTTCCGGTATTCTGTAGTTTAATTTTCTCTGTATTTCCTCTATATATGATAATGAATAGTATCATACAAGACGTACTAACCGCAGATGAATGTCGTTTGCGCACTACCTCCTTGGAGGTGTTACTAATGGACACGAACGGAGAAAAGAGAACTTTGGAATGGTTGGCCCGGCAGGGCCTAATTGCCAATAGTCGAATGTGTTCCAACTGCTCGACTAGTAATATATATATATATATATATATATATATATATATATATATATATATATATAAAATAAAACAACCTATTTTATTATTTTCCCTCCCCCAAATCAAAAATATTTGATTAGCAAAAAACAGTTTCTCTGGCGTCGCCAAGTAAAAATAAATTACTTCGGCCATATGATATATGCGATCTGACAGTACTATGATTACTGAAACATTCTTATTTTTTCCAAAGAAAATAAAACAACCTATTTTATTATTTCCCCTCCCCCAAATCAGAAATATTTCATTAGTAAAACACATTGCATTTTATTTTCCGAAAGAAAATCAAACTGTGTCAAAAACTAATCTGTGATTATTTATTTTTGTCAAATAAATTTTTTTAAATAAAATTTAATACAAAACTTTCATTATATTTTCTGAGAAAGCATAACACCTATTCGATTAGCCAAAACAGGAAGTTTTTAATATCGGAAACAATTTCGAACGGACACCGTTTCCGGTTGGAAACAACTTTGCTTAGAGTCGCTCGTTCTTCAACTATGCCAAAACAACAAAGATTTTTTTAAATTTGTTTTTAAATGTAAATTACAAAAAAGTGATTGCACCAGCCTCAGCTAATAGCACACTAAATACTTGTGAAGGGTCGAGGAGGATGAAAAAAACAAGGAAAAAAAGCACGGAAGGAAGAGTGGGGGGGGGGGGTCGGGGAGACAGGAACCTTGGGGAGGCATATTCCTACCCAAATTTCAGAGAAGACCAATGGTTGTTGCTAGCGAGAAATCAATGGTAAGCCGCTGTTGCTATCACGCAAAATAATTTGCAATTGTTATCAAAAGTGGTAGAATTGATGATCTTGAGCCAGAATCGAGCGGTGGAGGTGGCCCGGACTTAGTTCTTCCCCACAGTAAGAGGGTCCGCCTTTGCCTGGCTTGCAGATGGAAAGGGAATTAAGTTTTGGCTTACTAGTTTTCTAGTGAGGATTGAACTCACAACCTCGTAGTAACACATCTACTGGTTGCTGCACAATAATAATAGATTTAATTATCATGACAAATAGTGAGTCAGCGGATTATGTTTTTTTCTGATTGGTTAAGCTGAATTAACTGAGGGAAAATCTGCTAATAAAAAGACAAGAAAATGTGAAAAGAAGCAAAGGAGAAACAAGAGTGTCGAGTGAGATTCTGCGGTGAGCCGAATTGTTTTAGTTCATTGGAGCTCGAAGTTACACAGAGGGTTTGTGTGCTTCTACAGGAATTGAACCGAACCGAGTTTTTTTTGTTTGTTAAACGTTTGAAGTCTAGTCATAGACTTCTGAATTCGTAACTAATCATACAGAGAGTACTTGAAATCTGGGGAGACTTGTTGTCACTCAGACTCCAGGTAACACCACTGGGTATTATCAGTGAGCAATCACTGATGATGACCTCCTGGGTGAGAACTTAGTACGACGACTACGACGACAATAATAATAATAATAATAATTATTATTATTAGAGCTGCAATCTTAAGGAAAATCCTCGAATGCGGAAACTAACACACATAAGCTACAAAGGCTAACCAGTCACAAGGAATTTACAATGGAGAAAACAAGACCACACGAAGAACACCACAACAAGAGCCACGGAACAGAAACTGCAAGAAACAGCACTTCATAATCTCCTCCCTGTGATGTTATTGATAATACCGTCCCCTTGGTGGAACTCTCTGTTTGAGGAAGGACGTATAAAGTGTACCCCCTCCCCCGTTAGTTCAATAAAGGATGTTTAAACGGTCACACGTAAAACCCACTACGTTGTATGAGTTGTCTTTCAATTAACATGGAAATACCGTAACATGGTGGCAGCGAACGAAAAAAAAAAAGGAAAAAAAAAAACGAAAACCACGCACGCCTACAGGAAACGGCAACTAATAGAATGAAAACACAAAGAGAAAGAAACGCAGAGAAGCGATAAGGAGCGTATTGAAATACAGCACATGTGGCATGGACGACGCCATCTTGAAAAAAAAAAAAAAAAAAATACTGTGTTTTAAAAGTAAGTGAATTACGATATTAATATCCAACGCCACTGTATTTTGTGTCAAATCTATTTTATTATTTACCATGGCGATGAACACGTGTGCGTCTATATTATGTTGGACGTCGACAAACATGGTTGACTCTTTCCGTTTTTTCAAACAACGGTGCAACCTTTACTTTTCGGTTAAAAATATCCCAGTAGAAAAACAGGTTGACCACATTCTGTTGCTGACTGGAGAAGAAGGCCTGAGAAGGTTTAATACGTGGACGTTTGAAAACGATGCGGACCGAAATGACCCCAAAATTATTTGGAGTAAATTCGAGGAACGACTGGAGCCCCATGTAAATTTCCGCATCGCACGTTTCTACCTGCGTCGGTATACGCAAACGGACGAGGAAAGCATAGATGACTTTCTAGCAAGGTGCAAGTTGCAGGCAAAGAAATGCAGATTCCGAGACACCCAGGAAACCGACAGAAGGCTGATAGAACAAATAATCACTGGAACGAGGCACCCGGAACTACAGCAGCAGCTCCTGGAAAGGGGTGAGAGACTCACACTCCAACAAGCTCTGAGTAGTGGCAGAGTACACGAGGCTTCCATAAGCCATATGAAGCAACTGGCCGAACTCCAGGAAGGAGGGAGCCAGGAGGTAGACGCCATCAGATGCAACAACTGCAAACGATGTGGCAGCGCCCAGCCCCCACAGAAACGGAAAATGCCCGGCATGGGGTACCACATGCTCAGCATGTGGACGGAAAAATCTTTGGAAAAAAGTGTGCACCAACAGAAAGGGAAGCACGGACAGGTACTCCACACAAACCTACACAACGTCAAAATATTCTAGAGATAATACCGGACATCCGGGATCCCAGGGTAAGCACCAGCGCAGTTACCAGGACAAAAACCGCAGCAACTGAGTGCACGCGGTAAATACCTGCCTGAGAGAAAACGATGAGCTCTATGAAAGCTTCGAGGAACTGTCATTCGATATGATTCAGCGACAGAGGGACACTCGGACTGAGGCTTTTGCGGACCTTCGTATAAGGCTTCCCAACCGAGAAGGCACCCATAAACTAAAAGCCATGGTAGACACCGGAGCAGAGGGCAACACACTCCCCTTGCATACGTTCCGGAAGATGTTCCCAGAACAAGTCGACTCGGTGGGGGAACCACTCCTCGGTGCAACTCGCAGTGAGCCAACTTTACTGACTGCGTACAACGGCTCCGGCATCACTCAGCATGGATCCGTACAGATACAGTGTGCCTACAAGGGGACATGGAAAACCCTAAAATTCTTTGTGGTGACCTCAGAGGGACCTATTATCATAGGACTACCTTCTCTCAGAGACTTGGGCTTGGTAACTCTGCACTGTGTCATTCAACAGACTCCAACACGCATAAGCTCAGCAAAGGAGCTAGTGAAAATGTATCCTGAACAGTTTGATCGGGTAGGCAACTTTGAGGGCGAATACCATATTGTGTTAAAGCAAGACAGCTACCCCGTAATCCATGCACCCCGCAAATGTCTTATCTACATGAGAGACGAAATCCAAGCCGAGCTAGAGGAGATGGCGAAACAAGGCATCATAAGGAAGATAAATGAACCGACAGAATGGGTCAACAGCCTGGTGTATGTTCGCAAAGGCAATGGAAAACTGCGCCTCTGCCTGGATCCAAAAGATCTAAACAGAGCCATTATGCGATGTCACCACAAAACTCCCACAATGGAAGAGCTTGCACACAAGCTCTCTGGTGCAAAGTACTTCTCAAAACTGGATGCCAAAAATGGGTACTGGTCAGTCAAGCAAGACACCGAATCCCAGCTACTGACTACTTTCAACTCACCATTTGGAAGATTTCTCTTTCAGCGAACGCCTTTTGGTCTAGTGATGTCACAAGATGTCTTCATGCAAAAAATGGACATGATACTGGAAAAATGCCCTGGCACTCTCAGTCGACAACGTCATCATCTACGGCAAAACAAAGGTACAGCATGATGAGAGCTTGCACAACTTGATGAAGGTAGCACGAGTTGAAGGACTCGTTTTTAATAGTGACAAATGTGAAGTCGACCAGAAGCAAATACACTTCTTCGGAGCGATGTACGACAAAAATGGAATAAGCCCTGACCCACACAAGGTGGATGAAATCAAGGAGTTACCCAGCCCAATGAATGTCACCGACCTACAAAAGGTGTTGGGCATCATCACCTACATGGCACCGTTCATCCCGCACCTGTCAGATCTCACAGCATCCCTGAGAGGTCTACTAAAGAATGATGCTGAATACAAGTGGACTCAAAGTCATCAAATATCGCTTCAGCAAATTAAAGACATCATATGCAAAGAGATGCTTTTAACATACTTTGACCCCACTAAACAGACTGTACTCCAGGTGGATGCATCAAACAAAGGCCTAGGCGCGGCTCTTCTACAGGAAGGAAGACTGATATCTTTTGCATCAAAATCGCTAACAGACACTGAACAACAGTACGCTAACATCGAACGTGAGCTATTAGCAGTTGTGTTTGGATGTGAGCGCTTCAGGACATACCTCTACGGATGCTCATTCCAGGTCGAAAGCGATCACAAACCACTGGTAATGATCAATCTGAAGAACTTGACTGCAACTCCACCTCGTCTCCAACGGATGCTACTGCATATGACCTAACCATTGTGTATCGCCCCGGCCAAGAGATGGTCCTAGCCGACGGACTCTCAAGGTTACCCAACAAGAAAGCAAAGGAAACAATCGACCTCGACCTCAGGGTTGACTTCGTACAATTCTCAGCAGAGAAATTGACACAAATACATCAGGTAACAAATGCTGATGTCACCCTATGTGAGCTGGGGGACTTGATTCTGCGAGACTGGCCTGATACGAGCAGAGAGATTGGAACACGAATGCGACCATACTGGCCCTACCGGGATGAGCTGGCCATCGAGAATGGAATCTTAACCAAGGGCAATCGTATTATCATACCCCAGTCCATGCAAGCAGAGCTACTTCACAAGATCCACTATAGACATCAAGGGATCGAGAAGTGCAAACTGAGGGCTAAAAGCTGCGTATTCTGGCATAACATCAATAAGGACATAGACAGAGCAATCCAACTGTGTGATATATGCCAGGAAAACCAGAAATCACAGAGTGCGGAATCACTGATGCCACACGAGATCCCTGTGAGACCATGGCAGATAGTGGCCACAGACCTGTTCCATTTCAACGGGTCTGATTTCATGGTAGTAGTATCCATTTATTCAGAAGTTAAGCAGTTTCTGTAGCCAGGAGGTCATAGGCCTAACCAAACAAATCTTTGGAGAACAAGGGATCCCAGAGAGGATCATCAGTGATAATGGCCCACATTTCAGCTCTGTCCTCTTCAAGCAGTTCGCTAAGGAATGGGGTTTTGAGCATCACACATCATCGCCCAGATACCCGCAATCGAATGGCTTGGCCGAGCGGTGTGTACAGGCAATCAAATCGGCGATGAAGAAAGCCACCTCAAGTGGGCGTGACCTGGACATGGTATTATTATGCCTTCGAACAACTCCTCTGGATCATACAGTCCCGTCCCCTGGTGAACTAATGTACAATAAAAAGTTGGTAGGGAACCTCCCCGTCAGATGTGCCAACCACATTCCACAAAGAGAAGAAGTCACAACTCGCCTCTACCAAAGGCAAGCGGAACAAAAGAGATACTACGACCAGCACACTAGAGATCTTCCCAATCTGCAGGTGGGACAGCATGTCCGAATACTGGAGAAGGACGCGGGCACATGGTCTCCCATAGTTGTCACACAAGCATGCCTAGAACCCAGGTCATACATGGTGCAGACCCCATCAGGAAAAGTAATCCGCAGGAATAGACTACATTTGAGGGAAGACTCATCTCGGGCCTCCATGAGACTCCAGGGTTACCCACCTGACACTCCACAGGGTTCCCTTGGAAGCCTCACACCCACAGTGGAAACATACCCCACAGAAAGCCTTCCCACCAGACGATCAAACACACAAAAAACACACAAACAATATGAAAACCACATCCCACACACAGCCACAGCACCTGACACAAATCAAGAGGATAACACTACTCCTAATCACACATCTCGATCTGGCCGCACTGTCAGGCCACCTCAACGATTTAGGGAATAAACAATCAGTAAGGGTGATCCAACATTTGTTTGGAAAAGGGGGATGTGATGTTATTGATAATAACGTCCCCTTGGTGGAACTCTCTGTTTGAGGAAGGACGAATAAAGTGTACCCCCCCCCCCCGGTGATTCAATAAAGGATGCTTAAACGGGCGCACGTAAAACCCACTACGTCGTATTGAGTTGTCTTTCAATTAACATGGAGATACCATATCATACAGGAGTAATAAATGAAAATAAAATAGAATTAATTCCTTTTAATATAATTACTGAATTCAGTTATCATCGTTAATGAAATAAAAATAATCGTTCGTTTGGGACGTTTAAAAACAAATAATTATTTTCATTTATTCATTATTTTACGTATTCTTTCGACTCTCCGAAAGGGTTCGCGATCCCGCTTACTTCCGGGTTACCCTGCAGTAAATTTCAAGTACGGATGATCATAAATGATAAAATAAACTTTTTTTTAACGGATTAGAATTGTATTTTTAGTATAATAAAATAAGTTGTGATCAAATATATGCTTGTTCATATTTTTATGAAAATATAACAAATCGTTAATCTTAAAAAATCGTTTTTTTTAAATTTATATGAATAAAGTTTTGAAATGTCTAGCGCTGACAACTTCAACCGCTACCTTCAAGAATTTCTCTCCCGGCGCCGAATAAAACAAAATTATTTCGGCAATATTCTTTATTCTATACGCTTTTATTATTGTTTTTAAATACTTTAAATTATTTTGCTGTTTCATAAAATACAAAAGACATTTACTTTAGACATTACTATTAAAATACTAAGCTATTTTATTATATTTTCATAAAAAAAATCACAACACATTATGTTGCTGTTTCACAAAATATAAGACATTTCAAAACTTTATTTATACTAATAAAAAGAAGACTTTTCAACATATTTGATTCATAAAAACATTTTTTTTATTAAAGATTTGTGATATTTTCATTAAAAAAAACAAACAAAAGACATTTCAACCTATTTGATTCATAAAAACAAATTTATTAAAAATTTCTTATATTTTCATAAAAAAAACAAGTTATTTTATTATATTAAAAATACAATTCTAAATTTTCCGTTTAAAACTTTTTTTTATCATTTATGATCATCCGTACTTGAAATTTACTGCAGAATAACCCGGAAGTAAGTGGGATCGTGAAACCTTCTTGAGAGCTATTATTTCCATTTCTTAGGTATTAGTTTTAATTATTGTTGTGTTAGTATTTTGTTTAATTATTAATAATGTGTACAATCAAGAAATGCAAAACACTTTTTTTTGTAATATCACAATAAAAAAACATCATTTTAATGTGAGTGGGGATAAAAAAATTGCGCGTGTTTCAGTGAGAAGACGATTTATCCGGAAGTCACGTTGAACGGCCATAAGAATAAGGTAAACATTGCATGAAAAAAAAGCAAAAAACGTATCAGTATAAGTAAGTTGTTTTAGTTGTTAATATAAATTGTAGCTCTGCACGTATTTGTGGCTTCCGGTATGGCTAGATTGGCGGTGAATGCCCTGAGAATTTCCATTTTGATTATAGTTTAAGCAAATACTCATATTGGTTTTATAGATTTCATTAATTATTTCATTTTGTAAAATAATACAAATAAAGGCACTTCTGCAGTCTTTATGAAGCAGCTGCCGATTAAGAAATCGAAATTGAAGAGTTCCGTTTTTTTTTATCCAAGTACCATTCATTCAGAATTCACCTGAAGTTGAAGTAGAATTTAGTTTTTAGAAAATGGAGTTAAATGAGTTGAATCTTCGCGACATTGGTAATTTAATGAACCAGACGCAAAAAACAATAGATTTTTTACAGGCACATCGCCTGATTTCTTGCAGTCGGACATGTCCGTCATGTCCGTCATGTCAAAGACAGATGCAGATGGCAAGCCACAATGGAAGTGATGGATTTATTTGGAAATGCTAACGGAGGAACCAGCCGCAAAAAACAATAGATTTTTTACAGGCACACCGCCTGATTTCTTAATGTTAGGGTTAGGGTTTTTTATTTAAAATCTTTTTACTTCATATAATAAAAAAAAGAAATTGCCCATTGTTAATTGTTATCCAAAAACAAACCAGTCTTGCATATTTTTTTAGGTTGTAAATAAGTCACTTCCGGTTGAATTACTTCCCTTTATTTTCAGTAGAAGGACAGAAAATCTGCTGCTTCATAAAGACTGCAGAAGTGCCCAAATAAAACAAAAATAATACAAATAATACAACAAAGTTTTTTTATCTTTCAGAATTTATAAATATTTTATTAAGATTTTTTTTAACGAATAATCAACTCTTTAATTTCTTAATAAACAAATAATCAACCGAATTTTGTTTATTTTTACGAATTTTTAAATAAAAGATAACAATTGCAGTATAAAGGCATCCTGGCTGTTGGCATGCGCGAACAAACGTGAGTGCAAAAGTAAAATGGAAAAATGGAAAACAAACGCATAAATTGAAAAACAAACATAAAAATTAAAAGTCTTTCGATTCAAAAAAACAAAAAAACACCTAAATCTACATTGGATGAAAATTGTTGATTTTATTTTACTGCATTTTTACCAAATAAATATTTCACTAGAATTAAAAAAAAATAAAAAAATCAGCCTTTTTAAACCACTATCGACAATGTATACATAAACAATGTCTTACTATTCTTAAGAATTTTTAAAACAAAAAATCAACTTTTTTAAACAACTATCGACAATGTATACATAACCAATGTCTTACTATTCTTGAAAAAATTTTAAAAACAAAAAAATCAACTTTTTTAAACAACTATCGACAATGTATACATAAACAATGTCTTACTATTCTTTAAAAAAATTTAAAAACAAAAAATCAACTTTTTTAAACAACGATCGACAATCTATACATACACATTAAACAATGTCTTACTATTCTTAAGAATTAAAAAACAATAATCAACTTTTTTAAACAACTATCGACAATGTATACATAAACAATGTCTTACTATTCTTAAGAATTTTTTAAAAACAAAAAATCAACTTTTTAAAACAACTATTGACAATGTATACATAAACAATGTCTTACTATTCTTAAGAATTTTAAAAAATCAAAAAATCAACTTTTTTAAACAACTATCGACAATCTATACATAAACAATGTCTTACTATTCTTAAAAAAAATTTAAAAACAAAAAATCAACTTTTTTAAACAACGATCGACAATCTATACATAAACAATGTCTTACTATTCTTAAGAATTTAAAAAACAAAAATCAACTTTTTTAAACAACTATCGACAATGTATACATAAACAATGTCTTACTATTCTTAAGAATTTAAAAAAAAATCAACTTTTTTAAACAACTATCGACAATATATACATAAACTATGTCTTACTATTCTTAAGAATTTTTAAAATACAAAAAATCAACTTTTTTAAACAACTATCGACAATCTATACATAAACAATGTCTTACTTTTCTTAAGAATTTTTTAAAAAACAAAAAATCAACTTTTTTAAACAACTATCGACAATGTATACATAAACAATGTCTTACTATTCTTAAGAATTTTTAAAAAACAAAAAATCAACTTTTTAAAAAAACTATCGACAATGTATACATAATCAATGTCTTACCTTTCTTAAGAATTTTTAAAAAACAAAAAATCAACTTTTTTAAACAACCAAAATTGGTTTTTTTTTTTCAGAAATTAATGTTTTTTTTTATTTCGTAATAATAAATGTGTATTTACATAAAAATATTCTGTAGTTTGAACATTTTTTTCTTTTTTACAAACACTCAAATGTATCGGGAGGAATCTTGTCTGTTTTACTTTCCTTTATTATTGGTGAAAAAAAGGTGGTGGTGGGGTTACTCGCTGATTGTGGGTTGGGCCTTTGGGGGAGGGGGGGGGAATATGCCCAACAAGCGAAGATAGACGGATGGGTTTATGGTCAAGGGTAGGGGGATAGTGAAAGGTAGTTCTAAATATTGGTTGCGAGTAAAGTAATAAGCGTCATAATCTAGTTACATAGGTTACAAATTAAACGTAAATAAATTGTTTTTGACCAATTTTCAACTGTATTTGATTTACCAGCCGGATTTAGAATTATTTGTAAAAAGGGTGCGTGTTTTTTTATGATGTAATCTTTAAAAGAATGAAGAATTTACAAAGCGCCGGAAAAAATGTTTAAAAATGAAATTTAAAAAATTTTGTCAAGAAAAAAAATACAGATAAAGATTTCTTGATAATTGTAAAAAAATTATATATAAAGTTTTTTTTTTAATTAAAAATTTTATTTTTATTTTTACGTTGGTGGGCTTTGGTCTAGGTTAAAATTATGTTGGTGGGCTTCTGTCCGGTGGGCTTTTTTTCTGCACACATTCTTTTTACTAGACCCTGTTGTGTTATCTCGCTAAAAAATATTTTTTTTGCAAACCCTTAACTGCTACCGCCCTCCCCCCCCCCCCTTTGGGTATCGCCCTATGAAATATTTTTCAACATATTGCAAAAAAGAAATAGAGCGTATTCTTCCCTTTTTGCGAGCCAAAACTGAGCAGTCAATGGAGTATTCCAACTTTTGTGTCTCCACCAGTAAGTAGTTCGACTGTGTGGTTGGTATTGCCAATTACGCCGAGCAAGAGACACTGACCGCAGGTGCCGGGGCAATGAATCCCAGTCGTATAGATAGGAGTAAGGTTTTTGAAAGTAAGTCATGTCATCAGGACGAGCGGACGACAGCTCCTAAAGGAGAAACTCTGAAGGAATTCCACAGTTACCATATCCCTTCTCTGACCGGCAGCACTTTTTATATCCGCCACTATCCTCTACTATCCGCCAGGATTTGTCTCGCGTGACTCAAATGAACCAATCAATTGCAAATCATTTAAAAATAAAGAATCGTCTTTATTATTAAAAATTAGCACCGAATTATCATTGTATTGCCACCCCTCCCTCCCCCCCCCCCCACACACCTGAATACAATATTTTTGTTTTCAGTTTATTTTTATTTTGTTACATTTCAAAATATAATTAATGTTGTCCCCGGAGCTGCAGTACATTCTGTTAGGGCGTTCATCCAGGACCAACAACAATGGCAACGTTTGCTGATCAAGTTGGATGTGAGGAAAGCTTTCGACTCCATTCGACTGAAACCATCTTCTAGAAACCTGTCTCCATTGAGCTCTTGCGCTTCATCCTTTGGCCCACACTGCCTACGCCAGTTCCAGCACCCTGATTATAGCCGACCACACATTTGAATCACGGTGTGGTATAAAGCAGGATGACCCGATGGGACCCCTTCTTTTTGACGATATCGTCCATTAAGTGACTACATCTTTGAACATCTGGTATCTCGATGATGCAACATTTGAAGGCAGTTCGGCAAATGTTGTTGAGAACCTCTCCAGAATCATTCCAGCCCTTGCTGCAATCGGGCTTAAGATAAACTCTCCCAAGTCTTAAATCGTCAATATCGACTGTTTGACAGAATCATTCTCGGTAGCCGTCTCGCAAATCAGCAAAGTGTTAGATAGGGTTAACATCGCCAATCGAGACAAACTCCATGACCTTTCCACCAACCGGAGGGGAGCTGGTCTAATCGCTCCTGAGCAGATAGGAAGACAGAAGAGCTGGGGCATGATCAGGATGAAGACAAGAGTCGAATCCCTAAAAATCAACATCGTCTGGCTTGCTGTCAAGCTGCAAGTTCACCATACAGCGGTGCGTGGCTAACAGCTTTGCCATCATCGGCTGTTGGTAACCTGGTTGCTGACGATTGCCTGAGATTCGATGTAGCTGTGCGCACATGTTCTAGAGTTTGCAGCAATCACAGGTGCAGTTGTGGTCAGCCGGTCAACATATATGGACTCCACACACTTTCATGTAGGAGTGCCGGCAGAGTAATTTACTCCTCTCCAGGAGTTAGGCACAAGGCCAGTTTTTATCCTACTCCCACAAGTAAGATGTGACCCAAGCTCGGGTCGGAAAGTGGGGGTTGAAAAGCCAGCGCCCGAGAGGTGAGCACTCTGACCATCAAAAATTGCCTGGGCAGCCCCGTCGGCATTCCCCGGTAGGGGCGCCTCAAGCAGTAAGCAATTAACTTACTCCTCCCCAAAGAGGGGAGGCAAAGCCTGGGAGGGTGGACCTCCTTGAACTGCACAGGACAATCCCATAGACCGGCGTAAATCAAGCCCCGAAGGCCAAGACAATACCAGTCTATAGGGTGCAGTATCCATCGGAACAGATACTACACTTTGATCTCGGCAGGTATTTACTCCTCCCCAGGAGTTAGGCACAAGGCCAGTTTTATCTTACTCCCACAGGTAAGATGTGACCACAGCTTGGGTCGAGAAAGTGGGGTTAAAAGCCAGCGCTCGAGAGGTGAGCACTCTGGCCATTTAAAAATTGCCTGGGCAGCCCCGTCGGCATTCCCCGGTAGGGGCGCCTCAGACAGTAAGCAATAAACTTACTCCTCCCCAAAGAGGAGAGGCGAAGCCTGGGAGGGTGGACCTCCTAGAACTGCACAGGACAGGCGTGCAGTATCCATCGGAACAGATACTACACTTTGATCTTAGCCAAAAGACCAAGAAATTTTCCGAGGCATAGCCCTCTCAATGATGTCGTCCGACAAACACTAGACATCGCTGGATTCTCTTTGATCCTAGACCTGGTTGACCTTGACAGAGGGGATAGCAAACGACTTGATGGTCTGACGGTGTTTCCCTTTACAAACGGTAAGTTACTGATATGGGATACGACTTGTATCAACACTTTTGCACCCTCGTAAGTGATAGAATCAGCAACAAACCCTGGACATGTAGCAGCGTTAGCAGAAAGCTGCAAGCGGTCAAAATATGCTGACCTTCTCGACAGATTAGTATGTCAACTGACTACTGTGGAAACGAGTGGAGTGATTGTCTCTGCCACGCGCGACTTCTTCGGCACCCTTGGTCTATTAATGACGCGCAACACCGGAGACAATCGCGAATTGTCTTAGCTTTACGAGCGCCTCTCTATCACCATTATTCGTGTAAACGCCTTGAGTCTGCTCTCGGCCTGCCAAGCCAGCCAGACATTCGAAGATATCTATTGACTGTGATACAATTATATATAAGGAATCAGGATTTCTCGATATTGAACTAAACAATGTCCGAGTGACGAATAAGGGATTTATCAATTATTTATTGAATTATTAATCTTATAGTTTACTTTTTCACCGAATAGATCAGTGTAATATATTTGTTTCTTATTTTTTATTTGTGATTGAATAAATGTATTTTTACCTATTAAAAAAAAAATACGTTAATGGATTTTGCCCATATTACTAAGTCTGTTATCGATTTAAATAATTTAAATTAAGGAAAGTTATATTAAATATATATATATATATATATATATATATATATATATATATTTGTTGCCTATATATGGCAACTAATAAATGTTACCAAAGGCAAGATAAATTACTCTTCTCCCTACCTGTATAAGTTTATTTGTTTATTTTATCATTTTTTTATAAATGATCTTTTTATTTATTTATTACACTAAAAATGAAGAATATGTCATTTCTTTTTCATCGTTTAAAGGTGTTTAAATTCAAGGATCCCTTTTTATTTATTTTTGTACCCTTTTCTTTTAGGTAAAATAATTCTCTTTAAAAAAATTATATTTTTGAAATTACCGATGTTGACAAATTCCTTTTTTGTTTTTTTGATTTTGATTTTAAGCATTTTGTAAACAAAACGGATGGAATAATAATTCGTTTTGTAAAATATTTTTTGGTGATAACAAAACAACAGTATAAAATACTGTCTGGCGATAAGTAGTTGTAAGTGGCGGCGATGAAAAGTGCTGACGCAATAACTAATCACTTCACTGGAGAGGGGTTTAATTCCTGAAGAGTTGTAAAAAGAAATTACTTAGGTACGTGAAAAAATGGCCGTCGCTTGTATGACTATAGTTCTTAAAAGTGTCTTTTTTATTTTTTAAAGTAGTTTTCGTTTAAGTTTTGATTGTGTTTGAAAGAAAAAAAAGCATTAAGTTAATATCTAAAATAAAACAAATGTATATTTACGTGTATAAAAAAATAGAATGAAAAATGTTATCAAAACAGCGAAAAATTAGTTAAAACTAAGGATTCAATAAAACATGTTTAAAAATCGCTGGAAAAGTAAATATCAGTTTTCTAGAACTGTTTCAAAGATAATTATTGAATTAAACTCTTAAGACAGTGAATTACAAAAGAATGTACCTCTTTTTTTTAATAAAAATGTCTTAATTATATAAAAAAAAAAGAATTATGTTCTATATGTATAAAACCGCCTCTTAGTATGTAAATTTCTTTTGTAATAGCGCATCAATACTACTTTTCTTTGTGGGATATTTTCCTCCTGTATTTGGTTTGTGATGATTATATTTACTGACCTATATCTAATCAGTTGTATTTTGTTACCTGAAATAAGAAAAGCCAACAGTCGCAGAATGCTAACCGTGGCCCCCCATGTTGGCTATTAAAGGAGACCCTGCTAATAATCTTTTTTCTGAGCCCCACGGCTTTTACTAGTTATTTTTTTGCTGTCATTTTCTCATGGTTGTGTTAGTGTATGTGGTAACACTCCGCCCAAACCAAATGTGCTCATATTCAACATCGGCTACTATGAAAAAAAAAGCATCTGGCCCCCTTTTCCATGTCCGGAGTGAAGGGTAAAAAGAAAGAGGAGGAGACGTTCATGATAATTGAAGTCTCTCACACAGTTGAAGATAAGGAGGGCAAAGCAAAGACAGATCTAAAAAGTAAAAAAAAGAAAAAGGCTGAATTTTGCTTTGACAGTCGATATGGAGATAACAAAAGACTCTGAATCACAGCCAGGCAAGATGTCGATTGGTGCCCCCTTCACAAACCATTATGGTTAAAACCTGGAAGCAGACCTTCAGCATGCAGTGATTGATTTGTCACTGTGTCAAAGAAAGGTCTTAAAACTGTTGAAGCTTGAGCTAAAATCTGAAATAAGAATATAGACAAACAGTTGCTTAACAAATGTGTTTCACTCAGAACTACTAACACTCCTTTTGGCAGGAAAACGAACGTTGCCTTTAGACTCTGGCTATTGGCATCAGCATGTAGACTTAATTGCTAGTCTCGCAAGCTTCGTACTCCAACCTGCACACGTACGGTTATAATAACCTTTTCCTCATCCAGACATATGGACTTATAATAACACTTTTATGTGCCGTTTGAGCTTGTCATGAATCAACTTTGGTATGATATCTACACTTTGTTATGCACCTCATGTTGCAATCAACACGGTACAAGATCAAGGAAAAAACCTTTTCTGAATTAGTTTTGAAAGAATTTGTGGTTACTGAGCCTGGAACACTAATCACTAATCCTAACGTTTAAAGACTTCAACAAATTATTTAATGAGAAATCGCTGAAGGCCCAGAAATCTATTCCGACAAATGCAGAGCTTACGTAATTTAAACCAACACAATTTTTGTCACTTTCCGTAAATCATCAGCAAAATTTTGTTAATCCAACATCAGAGCAGATATACAAGAAATTGAAAAATCATGGCTCGACATGAATATTCATATATGTTTTCCTTATAGATAATAAGCCAAAGTGGCACCCGGTTTTCTCTTAATTTTTGACATACACTTTCACCATCATGAATATTTCTTTACTCTATTATTTGTTGAATAAAAATGTGAAAATTGATAAAATATACATGGATAGTTTTTTTCATTACTTTTAACAAATGGCTTTTCCACCACACAACTTTTGTAGGTACTTCACCAGATTAAGACCCAAGCGAAAATCGACTTGGCATCGGTAGTTTCCGGATGTTTACGTAGACGACCAGAAAAAGCCAAATGAAAAGATTGTTGTCTGCCTCCAAAACTCCCAAACAACGCTGGATGTACAACTGTAAAAAATGTCTTTTTTTACACATAATTTTTATTTGAAGGAAAATATCACTGAACAAGTGTTAACCGGTGTTGGATTATAATTTTTTTTTCTGCATGAAAAAGTTGTCTTTTTCCCTTAACAAGTGTTAAAACGATGTTAGGGTTAAGGTTCGTAAAATTCATTATCGCTTTGATAAATTTTATTTCCTATCAATGAATTTCGCGATTCAATCAATTTAAATGCTTTGGCAGTTTCTGGCCGTCTTCATAAATATCCAGAAACTTCCAATGCCAATCGTTTTTTAGCTTGGGTCCTAATCTGGACAATTACCTGTTTCATACATCTGCGAAATGCGGCTGTACAAAAAGTTTGTGGAGGATGATTGTGTCTGCTAGAGAGGCCATTCCAGATCTGTTGCTACGAGGAGATGAGCATCTCTAAACAAACTTCAAGTGATGTTAATCCCTCATTTGATAGGATATTGAAACTCACCTTCCCTGAGATGATGGAGGTGTTGCCCAGTGCAAGTAAGTTATACAAGAAGTCCTCAGAGGAAGCTTTAGATAAGTTCTCCCCAAAAGACTTTACAACTGTACATCATGACAGGTCAGTAAGGTCAGTGATCAGGCTTACATCTCGTTCGGAGAAATCTTTTTCTTTGCTGTAGATTTAGCTGCGATTGTGAAGACTCACTATAATTCTTATACAAATTATATTTTTTATTTACAAATAATAAAAGTAAATATATTGATAGTTAGCGAAACACATGCATTCCAATATTCATTCTGGTAGTTTACAGTGTAGACTGTAAACAGCCATTTCTTTTTCTTGTAGTTTGCATTTTACAACATGTACACAAACAAGATTCTCTTAACAATTACATTATGAATTTTACTTATTCGAATACACAAAAATATGTAGTAATTTAACTGGTGTCACCTTAAAAATCATTTATTAACCTTATTTACAGTAAAAAAACACTTATGCACAAATTTCAGATAACGGTGGTGATATCCAGCAAGTATATATATATATATATATATATATATATATATATATATATATATAGTGTGTGTGAAAAAAGATGAATGGAAAAAAAAAAATTTTAATACAAGAAAAAATTATCAAAGAAAATGAGCGATTTTACCGGTTTCGTTCGGATCAACGAACATCTTCAGAAAAAGTTAAGATTTTAAATTTATTCGATAACTGTAAAAACATAGGAAAAAGAACACATAGAGAAAACAACATTGGCACGCGTTTAACTAAAGGAAATAATAATAAAAGAAACATAACTATTTGAAAAATGGAAATAATAATAAACGTGCATGCGTGCGAAGAGACATAAAAAAATAAAATAAATAAATAAGTAAAAATCCTAGATGAAGTGTAGTTAAAAATAAAGAAACAGTTTCTTTAACCAGAGCGCAATGGCACAATGGATTGTAGTGTTTCAATGCGGGTTTTTGCCAGATGTTTGGTGAAGGAATAGGATCCGAGTCAAAGGTTTATCTTAGATGGAGAGGAGAGAATTATTACAGCACTTTCGATGCATTTGCGACGTGGGAGAGAGTATTTGATCTTAAGGAGGGTGCGGTTTTTAAAATCTAAATTGTGGATAAAAGTGTTTCTGTGTATGACTAGTGCATTAGTAAGATTGTTGTGTTTCAGGTCCTGTTTGTGTTTGTAAATGCGGGATTTTATATTTCTGGCTGTTTTACCAATATAAAACATTGAGCATTCGGCACATTTTGTAAATGCCGGCCAGAGAAGAAGTATCCTTAGGAGGTAGTTGAGGACGAGGTTTGGGGTTGCTTAAATATTTAATTGTTTTAGAGGTTGACATTGCTATTTTTATCTCAGATTTGAATTGTTTTTGTAAGAAAATAGATACGGAGAGAACTATGTAAGATTTATTTTTCTCGGACATGTGGGTGCTATTTGTGCTGGTGATGTTATGAGGAGAAATTATTGTAGTGTTAGTCTGTTTTTTGTGGTGGATATTAAGTTCTTTGCGCTTAGCATTTTGGATAAAAATTGAGGATATTTTAAAGCTTGGTAGGATATAGGTGTCTTCATTGCGGAGGTAAGCAGGGCGGCAAAGTCTAAGAGCTCTGAGGAACGAGCCTATGATCATTCCTGATTTTATTCTGTTGTTGTGGTCAGAGTAAAAATATATAAGAACATTTTTATTAGTAGGTTTTCTAAAGACTGAGAAATTTAGGCCGTTTGTGGTGCTGCACAGAGTTATATCAAGAAAGTTGAGAATGTGATTATTTTCTAATTCAGAGGAGAAGAAAATTATGTTTTCAATGTTATTAAGTTTGTTGACTATGTCAGGGAGATTAATGTGATGTTTTTTTCTCTTCCGCCATTTATTTATCGATTTTACTTTTTTAACATCTCTCCGAACATGCATTTTATTATTTTCCTTTTGCAAATAGTTAAATGCGTGCCAATGACGTTTTCTCTGTGCATTCTTCTTTTTCCTATGTTTTTACTGTTATTGAATAAATTTAAAATCTTCAGATGTTCGTTGATCTGAACGAAACCGGTAAAATTTCTCGTTTTTCTTGATAATTTTTTCATGTATTTAAAATATTTTTCGCTTTGTCTTTTTTCACACATCTTGTCTTTGACATCATTTCATTTTCATGATACATCCTGCATTTTACCATCTCTCTCTCTCTCTCTCTCTCCCTCTCTCTCTCTCTATATATATATATATATATTATATAAAATGTTATAATATAAAATGATGAAGTAATAAAATAAGGTGTCAATCAAATTTTATTAGAATTCAAAGTTCAAGCAAAGTATCTTACCTGGATGGATTGTATAGATTCAACAAAAAAGTATGTTTTTGGGTTGATATATTTGATGTTATGTATTTTTATGTATTTGTGTATATATTTTTATATATTTTCAAAGTTTAATTTTATTACCTGTAGTGGTATAACTGCGGTAATGGTCCTCTGAAGAGAAGAATTATCTTTGAAAACTCATGAGCTAAGGACTTTAAGATACTTTGCTTGAACTTTGAATTCTAATAAAATTTGATTGACACCTTATTTTATTACTTCATTTTATATTATATTAATGCTCTATCCAGTATATTGAGCTTCAGTTTTTATCCGGATGTTTCACTAATTATAAGATATTAGTTGACGCTTATATCTTTTGTTGGATTCCTTCATATATATATATATATATATATATATATATATATATATATATATAGTATATGAATACCTGCCCCATGGCCAGTAAAATGAATTCCCTGAACAGAACAGTTTTGCAACACTTTTATCTCACTTTATATAGCTAAATTTAATCTGTTCGAAAGATTTTTTTCTCTCCTCTTTCTCTCTTTTATAATTACTTACATAATTCCATTCCTCTCACCACTTATCAATCCTCCTTTATTTACATCATTCGCCATTCCTTCCACCATTTCAAACATTCATTAGAAACATCCATGGTCCTCAAAGTTTTAGTATTATTTTACAATAAATTATAATTGTATGCATTTTGCATATATTTTTAATACAAAATTTACAGGAAATGCTGATATATAAACATTACAAAGATTTTACTAGTATCATCCATGTTCTTTCAAAGAATGAAATGCCTTTAACATTTAGTAAAAATGCTAGATAGATTTTGTTTCGGAGTATATTTCAATGTTTACTTTTAACTCGCTAAAGAAAATGATAAGCGAGTCACGTCATGAGAATAAGTTCTCTCTTTTAATTTTAGGTTAGTTCTCAGAGATCAAAAAGGCCCTCCTTGGACTAACACATACTTTTTTAATAGAAAATGATAAGCCACCCACCTCACAATAATATGCCCTCTTTTTTATTATTTCAGGTAGTTCTCAGACTTCAAAGAGACCCTCTTGAGGCTAACACATGATTTCTTTATAGAAAATGATGTCACACGTCTCACAAGAATACGCCCCCTCTTTTTTTTCTTTTAGTTCAGTTTCTTTAAGGGGGCCCTCCTCCTGATTTCTCTGTGAGTTACATTTATATCCAAGGGCTTTTTTAATGATTAACGTTGTCCCTTGCTTTTAGCCATGAATACTGTTGTTTTTTTTATCTCTCCCAATTCTCAAACCATGACTAGGTTAAGAAGTGGAGAACAATTTTCTTCAAAACAAAACATCTTTTCTTGTACTTTTCGTTTGGCATTGTTGGGTTCCATGACCCTAATTGGGCTGATCAGCTGAAATATCCAGCTTCATATTGTTACTTTTTACACCATCATTAGGAGAAGGTGTATATGGCCAAGAGTGTAGCCATGACGTTTCTTATTCTAACAGACGTTCTGCCAGTTTCTATTATTTAACTACTTGGCCAGTGTTTACTTCAAGAGTATCCTTATAAAGCCCTGTACAGCGAGACAGTATGTATTCAATTTTTGTGGCAGGGCCCAAAAATGTAGTCGGAATTGTTTTGTTGAAAGTAAATGACAGCATTACTTGTTTCCATGGAATCAATGAGGACCCCTGTGCACTTCTGCTCCAAGCCCTGAACCCCTTATTAACATGTCAATACATATTTTTATAATTTCTAGTTATAAATTTAACTTTGGTTAGTTCTCAGAGATCAAGGGACCACTTTCTGGGACAAACACTGATTTCTTTGAGATACATAGAAATCCGAGTGTTTATTTAAGGTTCGTCTCTACTACTCAAATTTTCAGTAAGTAAAGCAGTGAAGAATAATGTTTCCTCTCTTCAATTAACAATGTTATAGTTTCTTTTTCTTGTGGACTTTGGTTTGGGTGAATTCCAGGACCAGAATTAGGATGGCCTAGTCTAATGAAATATCTAGCTTAGTTTTGTTACTTGTAGTAGCATCACCAGGAGAAGGTGTACCATTTTCTTTTTGTATGACCCAGTGCATAAGGTACCGTTTTCTTCTGGGTGACATCCTGTTAGTTTCTATATATTTTTATTTGATTATTTTGTCAGAGTTTACTTCTAAGGAGAGTATTCTTATGGCAGAGTGTACAGAGAGATAAAAAAGAGTAGAGTGTCTAGTAGGCATTATGTTTGCATGTGTTATTTTAAAGTATATTTTGTGGTAAATTATAAGCCACAGCCCTAACAAAAATAAGATTTCCCTCCAGTTATGTATTTATATGTTCTTTTAAATAGGATTTTTATGAATGAAACGACATCTTGTATTATCTCTTTTAAAATATCAGTCTATTTAGTTCTGAGAGATAAAGAAGACCTTTCTTTGAGCTACCAGTGTGAGTATGTGTGTATTAAAATCAGATGTTACTGTTAATGATGAGCTACATACTTAAAGAGAATTAGGCATTACTCAGATGTATATTTTATGTGTTTTTGAAATTTGTTTATGAATGATAATTTTCACAAGACAAGGTTACTGATTCGTGTGGGTTTGCATATGTGTCTTTAACAAAGACTTTTTGTGGAATGATGAGCCGCATATTTCACAAGAATAAGATTCATCACTACTATGAATTTTTATATGTCTATTAAATTGACTATTCTGTGCAAATGATGAGCCACAAACTTTACAAGAATAAGGTTTCTCTTTTGTGTGGACACGCATGTGTATCTTTAAATCAGATTTTCTTCCAAATGCCGAACTACAAACCTCACAAGTATAAGGTTTCTCTCCGGTGTGTGTACGCATATGTGCCTTTAAATTAGATTTGTCTGTAAATGATGATTTACACACTTCACAAGAATAAGGTCTTTCTCCCGTGTGTGTTCGTACATGTACTTTTAAATAAGATTTGTTTGGAAATGATGAACCACAAATTCCACATGAATGTGGTTTTTCGCCTGTGTGTGTTTGAATATGTGTCTTTAAACTAGTTGCTGTGGTGAATGATGTGCCACACACTTCACAAGAATATGGTTTCTCTCCAGTATGAGTTCGCATGTGTGTCTTTAAAATAGATAATGTTGTGAATGATGAATTACAGACTTCACACGTATATGTTTTCTCTCCGGTGTGGATCCGTATGTGCCTCGTTAAATCAGATTTTGTTGTGAATGATGAACAGCACACTTCACAAGAAAACGGTTTCTCCCCAGTATGGGTTCGGCTGTGTATCTTTAAAACAGTTTTGTTAATAAATGACGATCCACATACTTCACAGAAATACGGCTTCTCACCTGTGTGTGTTTTAATATGTGTCTTTAAGCTAGATGTTGTTGTGAATGATGAGTTACAAACATTACAAGAATAGGGTTTCTCTCCAGTGTGGATCCGTGTATGTTTTTTTAAATCGGAGTTCCTTATAAATGCTGAATCACATATTTCACACGAATAAGGTTTCTCTCCAGTGTGAACTCGTATGTGCATTTTTAAATGAGTTTTTGTAGTAAATGTGGAGTCACACATTTCACAAGAATGAGGTTTTTCTCCAGAGTGGGTTTGTGAATGTATTTTTAAAGAAGATTTGGTTGTAAACGATGAGCCACAAACTTCACAAGAATATGGTTTCTCTCCAGTGTGAATTCGCATGTGTATCTTTAATGTATATTTTTTTGTGAATGATGAGCAACATATTTCACAAGAGTAAGGTTTCTCCCCAGTGTGGCGCCACATGTGTGTTTGTAAAGTATCCTTCCTTGAGAATCTTGAACTGCATACGTCACAGGAGTATATTTTCTCTTCAGCTTCTGTTTGCATCATTATTGGTAAGAAAATCTGTGTAAAAATAGTAACTTAGCGTAATAAGCTTTCTATCCAGTAGACTATATTATTTCCTCTAGTGCTCCCTGTAAATGAATAAGAGAAGGGCATTTAACAAAATGGACATTGATAATAATAAAACATATGAGATAAATATTTATTTTTACAACAATTTTATATGTATTTTCAAAAGCTTTAATTATTTTGCATAAAGTTAAATAAGATAGTTCACAAGTATCTGATGAGCCTAAAGAAAAACAATGTCTTCATTCACTGAATTTTTAAATAAAGTATTAAATTAAGGCAAGATTTCCCAATGAGGGAGGCATTTCTTATTATAGTTTGATTTCTTTTTGAACATTTATCCTCGATTTAGAAAGTTATTGTCATGCCATGTTTCAAACGATATCCATTTCATTTATCAGCCTATCTCAGTCAATACTTCACGATTCTTATGAGACATTGGACAGATGATAGTCCCTTGAAGGAACGAGCCCTGAGAGACCATTTAGATGTTCTCACACATCTCCATAACTATGATCTGAGGCAATGCCATATCGATTATGAATCGTCCTTCATCTAAATCTTGATGAAGAAAGCAAGAGAGCTGGCCTCATGTGGAGGTAAGTAAAGGAGACACTTATTGAAATTAACTATTTTATATTGAAACAAATAAATAAAAAGATATGAGAAAAGCAAAAACAAGATCTATTAATATATTTTGGAAATTGAAGAGAAATCTTTGTAAATATTTCTATTTCGTTATCAAGTCTATTAAGATTGTTTTTATCTCAACAATAATCTATTTTGAATATCGTATATCATCATATCTGGTTTGACGTGTCTTTTACATGCTGGCATGTATTTGACGGCGTTATCATATTAACTTCCACACTAACCTATCTCTGGGCATAGCACTCCATAGTTGCATTGTTTAAGGTGTCGTATATAAATGTGACCTGATGATGGTGAGCAATACCTGCACTTATGTCTAATCCATGGTACAGTGAACCCAGAGTGGGAATTTATAGATTTGTCAAGGTTTCAGAAAAATGACATTTTCTTAGAATTTATTTAACTAGAAGACCCAGGGAACACAATGCATCAAAATCGCATGTAAAAATATGCAACGGTTAAGATTTGAGAGCAGTTTAAAGTCAGCCAATTTTTACTAACCGGTCACTTCATTTCGCGTGCAAGTAAAATTCTGAGGAAAAATAGTCAATTTTCAAACCTTTGCTAAATTGTTTAGAATCAACACTGGAAAATGTTGTTTCCATCTATCTGAAAGCATTTCTCTCCTCTTTCTCAATATATACCAAAACAAAACCTTAGATTGCCTTCCAATTTGAAATAAAACAATTAGAAGTTTGACATGAGTGAGTTATTTAGAACTCAAATTTTCGTTGAATTTTCCAAAACATGGTAAATTTTGAAAATGATCACATAATTTCACACCATGGGCAAATACAGTATTTTTCTAAAAATGTTTGATTTTTTGAAAATATAGGAAGAAAATAGCTGTTAAATAAAATTCCGTGTTGAAATTGCCGAATTTTCAAACTATCGCTAAGTTAAATTTCTCGAAGTTAAATGGAGGAAAGATTTTTTTTTAAATCGATCTATCTGACACATACTTGCAGGTTAGTGAATGAGGAATGCTCAAAATATGTGTGCATAAATACACATAAGGGAATTTTCAAACTAAATAGGCTCCCTTTCGGCTTACAGGTTGCCCCAGCTTTGTTCCAACAGATTATGGACACTATGTTGGCGAGTCTTGAGTTTGCTATCGTCAAACGACTAGAACAATTTGGTTTCAAATTAAGTGACCATTTTTCATGGAAAGAATTAAATACCTCAGACAAGTGATAGACAGTGAAGGCAGAAAACCGGACCCGATGCAATTAAAAATATGCCTGCACCCGACACAGTTGAAAAACTACAATCGTGTCTTGGGTTGGCCCAATATTATGCGATCTTCATTAAAAAAATGTACAATTTAAGAGGCCCCCCCCTTATTGAATTATGGAAAAACAAAAAATGGATATGGTCAAAGATTGCAAAATGGCTTTCCAAAAAATAAAAAAAGTCTACTCTCAGATCTAGCTTTAGCTCATTATGATCCTGTAAAAGAAATCATCCTTGCGACTGATGCTAGTGAATACGGAGTGGGTGCTGCACTGCTACACAAATATGAAGATGGTACTACTAAACCGATCATGCACACTCCAAGGACTCTTCTACCGGCTGAGAAAAATTATAGTTAGATCAAGAAAGATGCATTATCGATTGTGTTCGAGGTTAAAAAATACCATCGCTTTTTACATGTTAGATCATTTATACTTCAAACAGACCATAAACCGTTAGTAACTATATTTGGATGAAAAAGGCATTCCTACCCACACTGCTAACCATTTACAGTGATGGGGTCTAACCAGTGGTGGGATTCAAATATTTTAGGAACAGGTTCTATCTTAAATATTAGAACTACCAGGGTAAATCGGTGCATCCGCATATCGCGGACTTGCAATCTTAGTAAGCTCATGATCATCTTTCTATATGTATGTACATGAATGAAAAATGAAATCAAATACAACTCATTTATTTAGAATTTATTTATTTCAAATAATTCCAAATAGCCACTTGATTTTCATTGTAAAAATGTTTTTGTTCGTTACATGGTTATAAATATATATAAATTTTTATTTTGTTTGTTTACTTAATTTAATCAAGCGTTTCTTCCAAATAAAATAATTTCTCGTTTTATTATTTTATAGACTTCTTCCAAATAAAATTTTAGAGATTTCTTCCAAATAAAATATAGATATTTTATAGATTTCTTCCAAATAAATTTTTTTTCCACGTTTCCTACGTTTCAAAACAAACTAACACGTGCATAATTTATCAAAACAAAAAAACACGTGACCTCCCAGTGTACTTTGGATATGTGAACCTTACGGAGTTATCGAACTTGACCTAACTTTGTCGGGCCGTATGACAAAAATGCCACGTGTGGGGTGCATTGTGAATTTTTTTTTATCAAAGTGTCACGTTTTCCAAGATTTTAGTAACCGGTTCGCAAACAGTGTGACTGTCTAGGAACTGGTTCGCGCGAACTGGTGCGAACCGGCTGAATCCCACCACTGGGTCTAACCCTACTGAACTATCATTTTAGGATGGAATACATTGCATCCAAAAAACATGGCATGCAGATGGACTGTCAAGATTAATCTCCAAAAATGAAAAAAATTTAGAAAAGACGGTTATAGCAGCACTAAAAGAGAAAAAAGAAATATCAGGTCTGTTGTTAAACACTATCAGATACTTGTAACATTGGAACAAATAAAAAAGGAAGCCGAAAAAGATGATTTTATATTAAAAATAAATAATCAGACAACATTGAACGAAAGAAAGAAAAAGGGAACCCAGATTTCACCTTTCTCAATATGCGACAACACGTTAATGTATGCAGATAGAATTGTAATATCTCAATCTCTACATAAAGTTATGCTGAAATAATTTCATACAGGTCATTTTGGCATGTCCCTGATTAAATCACTGATGCAATGCTACGTATACTGGCCAGGAATTGACAAGGAAATAGAAAGCTTTGTAAAACAATTCGGAGGTTGTCAATTGGCTGCAAGGGTGCCTCCGGTCAAAACAAATCCTTGGTCAAAAATGGATTTGCTGTAGGCACGTCTAAATATAGACTATGTTAGACCAATTAATGGATATTATTACTTGATCTTGGTGGATTCTTTCTCAAAATAGCCTGAGGTATTCAAGTGCAAGCATCCTACATCTAGGAACACCATCAGTGTATTAGATGAAATTTTCAGTCGTTTCAAGGGTCCTCCGGACACTTATCAGCATCAATGGTACAGCGTTCACAGGAAAAAAAATTGAAGATTTTTGGACATTAAACACATTACTAGACCAGTATATCATCCTAGATTGAACGGTGAAGCCGAAAAATTTGTTGACATGTTTAAGCGTGCCTTACAAAAAATAAATATATGGACACATAAAAAAAAACTATCCAGAAATTTTTAGAAATTTATAGGGTGACTGCTAATGGAAACAATGACTCGAAGTTGTCCCCTGCGGAACTTATGTTCGCAAGGAAAATACAATCGATTTTCGATAGATTGATACTCTATACAAAGAAAAAAGTTACTAAAAAGGAAGATGTAAACATAATAAGCTACTTTCCAGGAGATAAGGTATATTTAAAAAATTTCTAAGGTGGAAAAAGGTATTTGATGAATGGTATTATTCAAAAAATGATTGGCTAAGTGGTCTACACCATAAAAAGTCAAAAATTTGTGTGTAAACCAAATTAGACCAGGATATGCTGAAAATAATGAAAAAAATGAGGAAGAAGTCCCAATCGAGATTTTATGTGATATTTTTGACATGCCACTACCCAATATTGTACGCAAACCTATGTATACATCTATTGGACCAGCCTTACAAGCTGAACAAAATTTGTCTTTGCCCCAAACTGGAAAAAATCCAATTACATTAGTTCGGAATAAAATAAAGAGCACATGTGAAAGAAAACCAGTGAAGCGCTTCAGCTCGGATCCTAAAAAGGAAGAAATATTAGAAGCAGAACAATCAAGGGAGATTTTCAGCTTTTGGGGGAGGTGTTGTGATGGGATACCTGACTCCCCTAAAGACAGATAAGTGTACTAATCTGTAGTATATATATACTACAAACAGTAGTATGTATGATGGACAGTATTTGATTGTATTAGATTAATCCTATTGGATTACCGGTAGTGCTATTGTTTTGTACAAGATATACATTGTAATAAACCATCCCCTTTTAAAGACCTCACACTCTGGTTATTTTTGTTATTATAACTTCTAACCAAGTTACATCAATTAGTATGTGGTGAATCAATTTCAGTTTCCATTGCTTTCATCCATTTATTTTTCTCAAGACTAGAAAGTGATTCTTTTACTGTTAATAAGTCATTCAATCTGTGAGCAATGTAGACCTATTCACCATACTGATCTGGAGCTTTCCTAATCCCTAATGATCTTTGTGGTTCTGTTGCCACTTGTGAATTGTCATCATCACCATCATCATTATCATCACTGATGTTTTGACATTCAATTTTCACTAAAGGTCGGTTTCTCACTTACTCTCTCCCGTATTCACAAATGGATGTTGATTTATTAAGGATGACATCTCTGCTATGGAAGACTCTTAACTTTTCTGTATCATAATTTCGCCTCTGTTCATCTTTTCAATTTCCGGGGTCCTTATCCGTTATATGGTCCATAAAGTCTATAAAGTCTTGTCTCCAATACCATATCCGAGAAAGATGATCTTCTTTGTTAAAGGATCCATTTCTGATCTTTCATCCTTTCGTATATGGGCATAAGCACTACATTCAAAAATGCGTAAATGGCTCACATTTAGTTTGTAGCCTTTCCAAGCTTCATATGGTGTCATTCCTTGTACTGCATTTGTTGGACTTCTATTTTGACATATTAAGCTGTTGATAAAGCTTCTGCCCAAAATTTCTTAGGCAGCTTCGAATCCGACAACATTGCTTGCACTGTTTGCATCCACGTCCGATTGATTCTCTCAGCTACTCCATTTTGCTCGTGTTTTGGAAACAGTGTGTTCATGGTGTATGCCCTCCTTCTGTAGGTAACCTTCATGAATTTTGCAAAAACTTCTCCTTTGTGTTTAAGCAGGTATATCCACAAATTCTCGATTTATCATCAATAAATGTGAGGAAGTATTCAGCTACACCAACCGATTTTGCTTCTAGTCTTCCCCAAACATCGCTGTGCACAATTCTGAGTACTTGTGTGGCTCGCCTTCAACCTGATTTTGGAAATGATGAACAACGATGTTTTCCATCCACACATGGTTTACAAAAGTTAATGTTCTTTGTTACATCATAGTAAAGGCCATATAATCATGTTTCTTATTAATTAAATCATTTTGAGGGATTTTTAACTCTTTTACTTCAGAAAAATACAGACATGGGGCATTAAGCACCACCTTTTTTCAAAGATCAAGATATTTTTTAAACAAATAAATTACACATAATGACATGAATTATGCTTAAATGAAAACCAGTACAAAGCAATTAACATACTAAAATCATACAAAAACATGGCAAGTTGAATTTGCAGCAGTTTTAAAAATGTGTGTGTAAATCATGATCACATTTGATTGGCTGTAGATGCAGACCACCATGACACACTTTCCAGCTCTGAGAAATCAAAATCTGAATCAAATCAAGTGTAAAAATGCTTCGGTACTTATCTCTGATATGTCTCAGTGCTTCAGCAGGCTCAGTGATTTCACAGAGAAACAAAGTTTTGTTCAGTTGCCCTTCTGGGACATAAAGTTTTGAAGTCTGTTTCAAAATGGCAGCAGGTGTGGAGAAAAAAAGCGCTTCTCAACTTGGCACAAAAAGACTACTTTTGTTTGGCGCAGTAAATGCTACTCCTGAGAAACAAGGGGTGTGATTGTTCAGTGATCAGAAAAGCTTGGTGCTTATTGCCCTACAACTGCCATAATAATGCTATAAGGAGGTTTGCAAAGGTTAACTAGTTGCTGGTGCCTAATGCCATATGGTGCGTAATACCCCAGGTTACCCTATATATCAACAATTCTACAAAGATGTAAAATATTAACAATAACGTGTGTTGAAGGTTGGAAAAGTTTGGGCATATGAAAATTACACGAGCGTTAAACCTGTTTTCAAAGTTCAGTATGTGTCGGTGTGTTTACATAGTTGGGTTAAGCTGTTATTGTGTGAAGACAGCAGCCGTGTTTAAATAGTGAATGTTGGGTTTCGCACTTCAAGTGGGTGTTTCTTGTTCTTGTTGCTGTCTTCTTCCAGAGCCGAGGCACGTCCTTCTATGTCGCCAGGGAGCTCTGATTTATTTCTAGTTTTATAAAAGTTTATTTCGCACCTTCTTATTAAAAACATGTGTGAACACTTTTCACTGAGTTCAAACTTTGGCCACATCTGTACGTACTTATTTTACGAGCAGCTGACCGCAAGGTGATTCCCTCTTCAAGAAGAAATAAACAAGTGGAAAGAAGAGAAGAGAGGAGAGATTAAGCTGAACGAATCTAGACAGAAAAGAGGTAACTAAGCTAGCTAGCACTTTCCTTCAATGCCCGTTCGTCTCATCGATCTATTGATCTGCCATAAGGGTTAGGGTTTCACTCCCAACGTCATATGACGTAACAACGAAACTACTTAATTGCGACGGTTTTTAATGCCCAAATCTTTCTCAGGTTACTCGAAAAACACATAAAACTACAAAAAAGAAAAACACTCGATCGGAGACGGGAGTGATTCTATAAAACTAATATGTCACAGTTTATAAATTTTTGAATGAAATCAAAGTAGAACAAATAGTGGTAATGGTTGTGACCCAACGGGACACGTAAAGTCTAGTCATTTTATATTAAGTTAAAATGATCGTTGCCGTGTATCGAAAACATTTAGTTTGTGAGTTAACTTACCTTTTTTTAAGTATTTCTTTGGTTTTGTTTTTTTGTCTGGTTTCTTTTAAACGGTTAAATAATACTTAAACTAAATATTTTTACAGACTATTTTTTTACGGGAAGCGGATTAAAAAAGATCCACAAATTCATAAGAGTCAACAAGGGAAATAATCCATCAGAAATTAAAACATAAAAGAGCTTTCTTTCAGTAATAGTACATAACGTTTACTCTAACATTTCTTTTCATTATTAATAACATTGTGTGACCACTTTCCGCGCGTCTGTCTTTGTGTTTATCGCCTTTACGTGACTTACACATTATCATTATTTTTTTTATTTACTATTTATTGGTTATTTATTGAAATAACCGATTAATAGTAAATTTTAAAAATAATAATGTGTAAGAAATAAAAAATGCAATAGCATAAAATAAAACGAATTACTTACAAAATTAAATCCTGCATAATGCATTTCGGTTTCTTCAGAAAAAGTAAGCGATTTTAATATTTTGTTATTAGTTAAAAATTTGAAAAAAATAATAAAAATCTTGCATTACTCCGTGACGTGAATTGTAACGGAATTTGAAAGCATTTGAACTGTCGATAGAAAGTCATTTCTGACTTTAATATTCTTAACAAATCCTCACGTGATAAGATTTTTGGAAGCTATTTACATCAAATAATTTTATAAATAAATATTAAAACAACATTACCATGACAAAATTACTTATTGTTTTGTAATAAATTGGTTAAATTGATGACCAAACAATATTGTAATAGTTAAATTTTACTTTCAAAATCCTAATAAAATAATAATAATAATTTGGTAAAAAAAAACAAAAAAAAAACACGGCTCAGCTAAAAAAAAAAAAAAAATCCTGAAAAAACAACAAAAAAGAAAGAAGCGAAGCAAAAATAAAGTAAAAAGACTGTCGAGCCACGCTGGCTTGGTACTATTAAAAGTAGCAGTGGCAGTGGATATGGTTATTATGAATCTATTATTCAAAAAAATTCAAATGCGCAGTTTCTATCAACCAACATAGTGCAAGAAATATTCAGTGCCGAAAACTTGCGTGTACTATAAAAACCCAAACACACAGATTGCATAGGATTAACGCATTCCAGTCCTATGATATTAATATACCAATGGCGTGTGCGAAAACACTTAGACCATGTCCCACAATTATATCGTTTCGAGTCGATGACTATGTATGTAAGAACTAGAATTATTATATCTTTATTTTAATCTTCATAAGTGGACATACATATTATGCAAAAGTGTTCTGTTCTAGGAATTCATTTTACCCGTTCTGCATTTTTCTAGTGATTGTATAAAACAAGCCATTTACGATTTTTATTCTTGTTTGGCATCCATGGAAGACTCTTTTCTTTTTCTTTTTTTTACTAATAAGTCACGACGTATCAAGGCTAAAAACTGCCCGAGTTAACGAGATGGATAGACTATCAGTAGAATGCTGAAGAATATTATGGAAGAATTACAAATTAATTGAATGAAGAAAATTTGATTACATATGAGAGCGTTTTATGACAAGTGGTAGTGGACATTTAAAGATAAACATGTTGCAAACTTCAGGGAAGAAATCCCTCCCTTAAATAGTTGGGTCCTGGCAAACTGGCTGTGGTATTCTTGATGGTAAGTAAAGACTTTTAACCCCCAGAGTTGACCCAGGAAATTTTGACTAAAACTCTTGTCACCCTGTTTAAGGAATGGGGGGGGGGGATGACCCAATACGGATCAATTAGATCAAATAGTATTATTTGCTAAACTATTGAAAGCAAAAAATGTTGGTGATTACTTGAGGTTCTGTGTGGTAACTAATAATGTGTTCTATATATTAAAGCAGGGGCAGGCAACCTCCGGCCCGCGGGCCACATCCGGCCCGCGAAGGCTTAGCGTCCGGCCCGCCACCCTGCTATGCTTTATTATTGCAATCCGGCCCGCGGACCTCCCGGTAAAACTCATATCATTTTGTGACATAGACGTAAAAGTAGGTTTCAATTAAGATTTACAGTGGGATAAAATGTATAAATATCAGCGAGCGATGATGCATGTATATTTCATTCTTCTTTTACTATTAATTTCAAATCCTTGTCCTGAGATAAAAATAGAAAAAGAGAAAGAGAAAGGCAAAGAGGAAACGAGAGACGAGGAAAGGGCATGAAAAATAGAACCTATGTGAGGTGTGTCAAAACGAATGCTGGATAAACTTGCTACTTCCCCCGTCAACGTTTATTATGATTCCAAAATGGCTCTTCGTCGGCGCCTTTTATAACAGCACATACAGAAGTCTCCTGAGAAAAAATATCAGATTTGTAGAGTGTTCAATGCAATTTTTGTACAATTTATTCATGTAAACAAAATATAGTAATTCTGAGATTTCGTTTTTCACTCCGGCCCACGATCTCCTTCCAAAAGTCTTATCTGGCCCTCACTCTAAAAAGGTTGTCCGCCCCTGTATTAAAGTCAAGCCTGACGGATTCTCGATTTTTGTCATCAATACATTTCTTCCTACCAAATCAATATTTCATCCTGAATAGCCATTTTATTTTTTTGATTGTTACAGGAACAGATTGTTCTACTCCTACCACTGAATTGAAAGCCCTCAACTACGGTTGATCTCTTTATTTATTTTACTTGAGAAAAACAGTTGTTTGATCTTTATTTTCAATTGTTTCATCTCTAGACACATGTTGTAATATAGAAGCCTTGATTAAACCCTACCCTTTGTCAGACAACTGCGACGGGATTTCACTGTGAAAAAAAGGGATCAAAGTTTAAATGTGATACTACACTTTTATCTTAACCAAAAGGGCAAGGAAGCATAAAATGTTTTATAGGATTTTTACATGAATGAAAAGAAAAAGGATTTAATCTTATTGTATTATCTTTAAATGAGGGGGGGTAGTATAGTAGCGGTTCTGTTGTCATAAGACCGTCCTTTTTAAGACAGTCCAAGTATTACAACCTCGTTTTGGGGAGGGATAATGTAGTATTACAAGAAGATGGTGGAACAGATGTGAATCATGTTTAAAATGATATAAGAACCTAACCATAATGTTATGTTCATAAAGGTACCTTGAGTTAGATTTGGTGATGAGATGACTATTGTTGAATATGGCTAATAAGGGTTTACCAAGGGTCGAAATGTCAAAGATATGTGGAGAATAAGAAACTGTAAGGTTTTTATAGACTTAAATTAGTGTAGGACATCATTTTCAGGGGAAAACGTTGTCATGAAACAGTCACACTTAGAGGACAGCAGACGACTTGTTGTTTGCTATAATAGACGAAATGATAGAACTACTTGCAGTGTAAGCTCTGTCAGTCTCAGGAACAATACATGAAGTAGTGATGGGATGGTTAAAATATATGAAGTAGTGATGGGACGATTCAAATATATGAAGCAATGATGGGACGATCTAAATATATGAAGTAGTGATGGGACGATTCAAATATATGAAGTAGTGTTGAGACGATTCAATTATATGAAGTAGTGATGGGACGATTCAATTATATGAAGTACTGATGGGACGATTCAAATATATGAAGCAATGATGGGACGATCTAAATATATGAAGTAGTGATGGGACGATTCAAATATATGAAGTACTAATGGGACGATTCAAATATATGAAGTAGTGATGGGACGATTCAATTATATGAAGTACTGATGGGACGATTAAAATATATGAAGCAATGATGGGACGATCTAAATATATGAAGTAGTGATGGGACGATTCTATTATATGAAGTACTGATGGGACAATTCAAATATATGAAGCAATGATGGGACGATCTAAATATATGAAGTAGTGATGAGACGATTCAATTATATGAAGTACTGATGGGACGATTCAAATATATGAAGCAATGATGTGACGATCTAAATATATGCAGTAGTGATGGGACGATTCAATTATATGAGGTACTGATGGGACGATTCAAATATATGAAGTAGTGATGGGACGATTCAATTATATGAAGTACTGATGGGACGATTCAAATATATGAAGCAATGATGGGACGATCTAAATATATGAAGTAGTGATGGGACGATTCAATTATATGAAGTACTGATGGGACGATCTAAATATATGAAGTAGTGATGGGACGATTCAATTATATGAAGTAGTGATGGGACGATTCAATTATATGAAGTACTGATGGGACGATCTAAATATATGAAGTAGTGATGGGACGATTCAATTATATGAAGTACTGATGGGACGATTCAAATATATGAAGCAATGATGGGACGATCTAAATATATGAAGTAGTGATGGGACGATTCAATTATATGAAGTACTGATGGGACGAGTCAAATATATGAAGTAGTGATAGGACGATTCAAATATATGAAGCAATGATGGGACGATTCAATTATATGAAGTACTGATGGGACGATTCAATTATATGAAGTACTGATGGGACGATTCAAATATATGAAGTAGTGATGGGACGATTCAAATATATGAAGTACTGATGGGACGATTCAAATATATGAAGTAGTGATGGGACGATTCAATTATATGAAGTACTGATGGGACGATCTAAATATATGAAGTAGTGATGGGACGATTCAATTATATGAAGTACTGATGGGACGATTCAAATATATGAAGCAATGATGGGACGATCTAAATATATGAAGTAGTGATGGGACGATTCAATTATATGAAGTACTGATGGGACGATTCAAATATATGAAGCAATGATGGGACGATTCAATTATATGAAGTAGTGATGGGACGATTCAATTATATGAAGTACTGATGGGACGATTCAAATATAGGAAGCAATGATGGGACGATCTAAATATATGAAGCAATGATGGGACGATTCAATTATATGAAGTACTGATGGGACGATTCAATTATATGAAGTACTGATGGGACGATTTAAATATATGAAGTAGTGATGGAACGATTCAATTATATGAAGTACTGATGGGACGATTTAAATATATGAAGTAGTGATGGAACGATTCAAATATATGAAGTAGTGTTGGAACGATTCAAATATATGAAATAGTGATGGAACGATTCAATTATATGAAATACTGATGGGACGATTTAAATACATGAAGTGTAAATAAAATCAATGTGTAAATGTATTTTTGTGTTTATCAATGATGATCCAGCTATGAACACAGAAGCATCTTCACTCGATAAGCAATGGTATGAACTCTGACCAGAAGCAAAAAACACAGCCCAGAAGAATTGAAGCAGATGGGACATGATGTTAATCTCCCGGTTTAAAATAAAGCCAGGCAATCTAACCATGTTGATGGTGATAAAAATAAAATCGAAATAAAAATCGAGACTGTTTCTCAGTGATGCTAGCCTCATGTGTCATTCGCATCATATCTTATCACCAATGTAATCCATCCCGATGTTGAATGCATAACAATACAGAATTATATGATATGCACTAATAGCTACTGTACATAATTCATAAAACCCATCCTATTATTCCAATGATTAATATATACATATTTTTCATACATATCACCAGATATCCACATAAGGAACTAAAGAACTCGCAATTTCTTCACCTGCATCACTTAACAGCAATAAAACGATCATGTATAAGCCAGAGAGTTGGCGTCACCTAAACACATAATCAAATAGAATCACAGAAGTTGGCTGCTCAGATTTTGAAGTGGATGTGTTATGCGAGATTAGATATCATGATCCTGTCTCTTTCCAGCATTTGAGCCAAACCTTTCTGTCGAAACTCTCCATTTTTACAGTGTTACCTAGCATCGTGTCAGCAGATACTTGCGTTTGACTCTCTGTCATTTAAATTAATTCAGCTTCTGGGCATTCCAGTGAATGGGCCCCCAGAGAGCTAGCCATTCCAGTATGGCACTTTTTTTACAAAGTAAATTATATATTACTTTTCACATCCAAGAATTCTCCGTGTTTATCCTGGGAATATATGTATATCTCGTTTTTTAAGGTATTGTTAGTCATAAAATTCACATATTACTTTATTGACTTTATCTTTATTATATCTTTAGCTCCCATTTTAGTTGAACTTTCACATCAGAATTTGTCAAAGTTTCTTTTTCCTTAAAATAGTTTTGTGCATCCATACAATTTTTACTTCAGTAAGTTCAAGAAATCAAGGGGGAGGCTTCCTGGGGCTAACACCAGATCTCTATATGAGATACATAGATATCCAAGTTTCCCAGTAAAAGTCTCTTTTACCTCTCAAACGTTGAGTTAATAAAAAGTGAAGAATATAATTTTTCTTTTCCCAATCGATCAGTTAACTAGAATGAAACTAGCTAATAGAACAGTAGCAGAAACTCGCTATGAAGTGAGCTGACAACAGAAGATATTGTTGTTTGGAAGAAACAGCTTACCTTGTGGGCTTGTATATATATTTTTTCTCGGTTCTTTCACTGGTGGAATACTCCATTTCAGCCTCCAGACAATGTCGGGTCATCAGAAGAGAATACACACCGTTTCAGGGGTTTTCTCTCAACTGCTTTTTTTGCATATCGCCCCCCCCTCACTGATGTGAGGCCCCATTATCTGAATCGCATTTCAATCTAACTGTTTAATGAAATCAAAACAACTGACTTTTCAACGGCTTAGCATCTCACATGTCGTTGATGGCTAAGCATCTCATCTGTTTTTGTTTTTGTTTTTGTTTTTGTTTTTAACGACTGAGCGTCTTACGTCTTTGTTTGAAAACGATCTCTTATATCAAAGAGAAAAAAAAATTAAATAAATAAATAAATTTAAATAAATAAGATAAAATAAGTAGATGAATAGATAAATAAAATAAATATAAATAAATACATAAATAAATAACATTCCTAACATTAATACCGATAAATGATTCAAGGGAGATAAATTATCTAAATGGTTCAAAGGAAATAATTCATAAATAATTTTAGTAAATAAATATTTAAAAAAAAAATGTTTTCCTCTCACAGAGATAATTATACAGTGGACACTTTTTATTTTATCACCATGTGATATTCCTTTTCGCCCAGAGCCACATTGCACATTGTTCGGTTATCTCGATGAGTTGCAAGTGGCTGCAATTTTTTTTTCAGCATTTAGTTCCAAGCTGACTTAGGTGTTGATACAGAGTGCCTGAACGGAAACCCCATGCTCCAATTTCAATTACTTGAAGGATAACACTATACTATTAACGGGTCAGCTCTGTCTTTAAGTCTTCGTATTTCTCTATCTTTTATATTGGTGTTGTTTTTCTATCTAGCTCTCATAAGGTACTGTCAATTCAACCAAGATGAGTCTTTTGCTTGTTCTTGACGATAGAACAATGTCTGACCGTTGCCTCTTTTCACTAATAACCTTGGGGTAATTATTGCGCCAAGCAGGGAGATCTGCAGCTACCATCCACTCGCCACTCGGTTCAATAATATTTTGGCTTGGTACTAATAATTTGCCTGCTGTGCGCTTAGACCCGATCCACATCTTCCCTCCTTCTGTAAAAAAACTTTGGGCTGGTGTTAGCTGCTTCGGGTTTCATATGATTGTTAATTGTTGTGGTCAGTTCATCTAGTATCCGGTTGTGCCACCACGTATATCTCCCATTAGCAAGGCCACTCTGCATAGACTAAGAACATGGTCCAATGTTTGGGGCTTTTCCTTACATAAAGGACAAGTTAGATCGTACACCTTTTTCCATTTGACGAAGTTGGTCATTGACGGAAGCACGTCATAAGTTGAGCGTATTATGAAGCTCAACCTAAGCAGCGCCATATTCCAAATGTCAATCCCTGTAAGTGATCTTTGGATAGCTTCTTCCCAGTTCGTCCATTGTCCCTGCTGTGACTGTTAGACACATTTTACTAGCCTTTTGCTTTCCTCCATTGCACCTTATTTCCTGAATGACCAGGTTGCAGCGATCTTTGACTGAAGCCGTGGACCTTCTTGGAATGCTGGTCATTCTTAGCCCAAATCTTACTTTCCGAGTTAGTCCAATGATTTCCTTGAGACATAGGTTCTCATTAACCTCAGTTATAGCGTCTCTGACTTTCCACTTCCTTCCTGTCTGAAGAAATGGTTGTACCGCCTTTACCACCGTGTCCCTGGAATCGTTCAGCATCATCTGGAACCTGACTTTCCCAGCTTTAAATTCCTCTGCAATAGACTTGAGCGCTAATTTTAGTTTGGCCTGTTTGCTATATAGTGCAACATTTGACAATCCTGGAGACAAATCCAGCCATTTTCTTGTATATATACTGATCTTTGCTCTTATTGCCTCAACTGTGCTCATAGTGATTTCATACATGACACCATACTTTGTATTTACCTCGGAGTGGAAAGCGCCCGATCGATTTTAGACTTTCATCAACTGTTCTTATTGTCGCTTTAACCTGCTTGGTGTGATTCAAGGTCTCATCGTACCATCTACCCAAACTTTTTATTGGTTCTTCTGAGACGGTCGGGATTTTCTGACCACCCACTGCAAAGCAGATATCTCGCTGTACCTTCCCCTTCCTGAGAGAGAGAGTTTTGGACTTCTTAGGCTTGAAGGTCATCCTCCATCAGATCATCTATTATACTGAGTAAGTTGCATGTCACAGCTTTTTTTGATGTGAGAATCGTAGTATCATCCATGAAAGCCTTCCATGGTGACATGCAGTTTGTGGTATAGTCGTTTGTTGTAAACCGCATATGGAGCCCATCAAAATATGCTGCAAGCATCGTTCGTATTTCCTCTGGGATGTTGTACATCTGAAGGGATAGTTGAATTATTTGATGAGGCACAGACCATTATGCATTAGCCAAATCGAGCCATATGACATCCAAATCAGTTTTCTTAACTCTCGCTTTCTGGATAGCCTCCCATATCATGCTTCCATGCTCCAGGCAACCTGCTATTCCAGGGACACCACCTTTTTGCACAGAAGTGTCGATATATTGAGAGTAAGTATCTTGTTAGTCTTGAAGCCATTACTGCGAAAAATATTTCTCCTTCCACATTAAGGAGTGAAATTGGCCGAAAATGATTTATGGCTTCTGAGTTCTGTTCCTTGTGTATGTACACACCATCTGCTTTCATCCACTGGTTACTGACATGAAGGTTTTTCTAAACCAACTTCAAATTCGCATGTAGCACTTAAGGGCATCTTTTCTAGAGTAAAGAAGGTATTCCATTCTTGCCCAGTTCAGATTTATTTCTGGCTTTGTTGACAACACATCTTTCTTCTTTGTGCGTTATTATGTTCATGTTGAACTTTGTATTAGGAATATCTAGCCATATCAGCTTGCAATTTTGCTCCAGTGGGATGTGCCGTTGGTAGTCAGAGTATGTATGTCTTAAGTGCATTTCTAAAACGTTTTGTTCTGTTTTTAGCATTCCTGATTTGGGCTGGTCGAAAAGACTCCTTGCGTATTTATATTGTTCTTGAACAAACCGTTCACGCTCTCTCCTCTGTCTCAGCTGTTTTTTCTTGATGCGTTCTGCCCTGCATAGTGTTGTGCTTGTCTTTGAGATCTTTCCAGTTCTTTCTTCTTATTTCTTAAGTTTTCCATCTTCCTCTGTCGTCTGTTTTTCTTGACTGGTGGTTTAGTAGATTTCCATTTTTCAGCATACAATGCATACAAATCCGATATATAACATGACCACATTTTTCCAACCGTTGATCATATTTCTTTCTATCTTATTCTTTATGTAGTGCATTTCTTATTGTATGGTCAAGCATGCACTATTCTTCCAAACTGCTGGCCGGTGGGAATTTTATTCTGGGAAGTTTCATCTCACTTTCTGGTGCAACTGCATGGATATCCTCGGCACTGTGGGTGCGTCCGTCCTGGCCTTGATTTTCCGACGTCTTATCTGTGATAACAGCACTGCTGATGAGTCATTGGGTGAGAAGCACATCCCATTTTACTTTGATGAATCTTCATTCCTTTTTGGGAGTAAAATTCTCGTCCACAGACGCATAGGATGTCCGTGTATTGTTCTTTATTCGTTGGTCTATCTTAGTTGTTTTTCAATAGTTTCCTTTTGATCCATCATCCTCCCTCCCTTTCGGTGGATCTTGAGGGCATTTTCCTGTATTTTCCTCTGTAGCATATATTATATGAACTCTGTTATAATATCTATTTCTTGTGGTCTCTTGGTCTTATCAGATTCCAGGACAAGAATTTTTTTAGTCTGATGGAGTATCCTGCTTAGTACTGTTTGTTTTTGCTGGAGATTGGGAATCTTACCAGATGTCAGACATTAAACCGCTATTTCAGAGACTCCAAGCAAGAGATCTTTTTTTAGGATTCTAAGCGTCCTTTTGTGATTCTATGATTACTGGAATGATTGAACTATTCCTAACGTTCCATTTTTTTCATGTCATAAATAAGACCATAGTATTTAGTTCTCTTCTTCCTCTCAGCTCAGTTTAGGCACACATTATTAGGGACGTTTACTTCAACTAGGGTTGCTACTTTCTCCCTCATTTCTGATATTAATATGTCAGCTGCATTTTCTAAGCATGTAGCTATGAGGTTGCATAGTCATAGTGGATAGTGTATGGCTCATTTCCAACAGTTCTTTCTGGTGTATGTTCCAAGGATTTACTGCTACACTGGATATTCAATGTTTTGCAGATGGTGCAGTGAAGATATTTACAAACTTTATTCTCTCTTTGTTTCATTTTACTTCAGTCGAAGTTCTCAGAAATCTAGGCGCCTTTTCTGGGGCTTACACTGTATCTCTATATGAAATACATAGATATTCGAATATTCCATTAACGTTCTCCTTTACTTGTCAAACGTTGAGTTAGTAAAGAAGTTAAGGACATTAGATTTCCTCTCCCCAATTGACAAGTTAACTATGTTATAGTATATCTTTCTTGTGGTCTATTTGTCTTACCGGATTCCAGGACAAGAGTTCATCTAGTCTGGTGGAGTATCCAGGTAAGTGTTGTTACTTTAGATAACATCACAAGGAAAAGGCGCACCATTCCTTGCATGAGCAAGTGTATAGCTATACCATAAAGATCTTATATTTGCTGCGACTATGTTATTTTTTGAATATTTGGTCAGGATTTACTTGTTAGGGTAAAGTATCCTCATGTCAGGTTATCCTGACAAACCCTTGTACAAATAGACGGAAGACACTCGAGGGTGGTGTCTGGTAGGTAATTCAAACTCCTTCAGGTGTGCAGATGAATATGTATTTTGAAGTTATACTTTGTGATAAATGACCATAGTAGAATATAATCTCTTTCCAGTAAGTGTATATTTTCTATCAAATCAAGTTTTCTTGCAAATGATGAAGGACGGCTTCACATGAGTCAAGTTTTTCTTTTTTTTTTCTAATTTTAATTTAGTTTATCTAAAGAGATCAAGGGCCCCTCTTGAGGCTAACACTTGAGTTCCCTATGAGTAAAATTTATATCAAAGGGCTCTCTTAAGGATAGATGTTGTTCCTTTTAGGGCTTCTATCTGTACTTCTCTACAGTTTGGTCTCCCCGGGATTGTTTCTAAGTATTTTCTTAGATTGTTTTTTCACTAGACCAGTTGCCCCCACTACAAACGGTATGATGTTTATTTCATCGAGGGACCATGTTATTTTAAAATCATTTTGAGGTCTTGGTATTTGTTTATTTTTTCCCCGTTTGGCTCTATTGAGGCCATAGTCGTTTGGGACGGTTACGTCAATGGTGAGAGCAGTTTTGTGGGTTCATGGGTGTGTCTTTAAATCATATTGTCGTGTAAATGATGAACAACGTGTGTAACAAAAATAAAGTTTCTCGCGATTTTTTATTATTTTATTTCAGTTAGTTTGAAGAGATCCTGGAGCATACACTTGATTTTCTTATGATTTAAATTTATATCTGAGGGCAGTTTTTAGATGTTGTCCCTTTTAGTGCTGAGATCTGTATTTCGCTACAGCTTTGTCTTCCAGGGATTGTGTCTAAATATTTTTTTAATATTCTTTTTCATTAGGCCAATTGCACTTACCACACCCGGTATAATGTTTATTTCTTTCAGAGACCATGTTGCTTTTAGGCCATTCTTGAGGTCCTGATATTTGGTGATCTTCTCTCGTTCAGCTCTATTGAGGCCATCATCATTTGGGACGGTTACATCTATAATAAGAGCAGTCCTTTCAGGTTTGTTCCAGTTAACAATGGTGTGTGTTCGCATGTGTATCGTTAGAGTAATATTTTTCTGAATGATTAGCCACATACGTCACAAAAATAAGGTTTCTCTTTTTTTTCTTTTTCTTTTCACTCATTGGATCAAGACTACAATAAGGATCCCAGTTCATTAACAGAAGATGCGGAACATATTCCGGAAGTCACCGGCGTCTTCCGGTTGATCTCGCAATACACGTGGTCGCTATTTACAAAACACTTGTAAATAAACGTTTTATTTTTTTAATAAATGCAGTATATTTCGGAATTTTTTTTTTCTTTTAACATGGTAATATTTATTTTAAGCAGAGGGTCCATAAATAAAACAAATAAAATATTAACATGTTTTCTTTTAAAACATGTTTTTGTGTCACTATTTACTTGCCTCCCCACGAGAGCAGAAATGGGGGGGGGGTATGAAATATCTATCGCCGTACTTAAGTAATCTTCCGTTTTGTAGGGAAAAATCAAGCTTCCCAAAAAGGGGCACTCTGGATCTTACCTCCGTTTAGAAGGATTTTTCCATACTACACTTTGCTCCTAGCCCGAGGAGGCAAAACGGAAGATTAAGCAAGTTATTTAAATAAATAAACGAAATATATACGCTTTTTTAAAAAATCGGCTGACTTGTAATTTTTCGTTTTGCCTCCCCACGAGGGCGGAGTTAGACTTCAAAAATCAGTTTCTAAACGGAAGCAATTTAAAGTTTATGAAGTTTTTGTCCTTTCTTTTCTGTAAGCAACAAATAAAATAACATTTAACAAATACGAAGTTTTATTTATTTGTTTATAATTGTTGCTTACAGAAAAAAAAGGAAAAAACTTCATAAACTTTTAATTGCTTCCATTTGGAAACTGATTTTTAAAGTCTAACTCCGCCCTCATGGAGAGGCAAAAGTGTAGTATCTATTTTTTGATACTAGACTTTATCATTCCTATCGGCGGTCAGTGATAGGGAAATCCTTCTAAACTGAGGTAACTTTAATTTTCATTCCGAGGTAATTTTAACCTACCTTGTGTCTACCTTTGCCCTTGTAGGGAGGCGAGTAAATAGCGAAGTTTTGTTTTTTAATAACAAATAAGTTATAAAAGATTTGTAAATTAAATTATGTATTTGTTAAATCTTATTTCATTTGTTGCTTACAGAAAAAAAAGGACAAAAACTTCATAAACTTTAAATTGCTTCCGTTTAGAAAGTGATTTTTGAAGTCTAACTCCACCCTCGTGGGGAGGCAAAACGAAAAATTACAAGTCAGCCGATTTTTTAAGAAGCGTAGATATTTCGTTTATTTATTAAAATAACTTGCGTAATCTTCCGTTTTGCCTCCTCGGGCTAGGAGCAAAGTGTAGTATGGAAAAATCCTTCTAAACGGAGGTAAGAACCAGAGTGCCCCTTTTTGGGAAGCTTGGTTTTTCCCTACAAAACGGCGATAGATATTTCATACCCACCCCCATTTCTGCCCTCGTGGGGAGGCAAGTAAATAGTGACACAAAAACATGTTTTAAAAGAAAACATGTAAATATTCTATTTGTTTTATTGGCACTTCTGCCGTATATATGAAGCAGCAGATTTTCTGTCCTTCTACTGAAAATAAAGGGAGGTAATTCAACCGGAAGTGATTTTTTTACAACATAAAAAAAAAATGCAAGACTGATTTGTTTTTGGGTAACAAGAAACAATTAACAATTTCTTTTTTTTATTATATGAAGTAAAAAAAAATTAAATAAAAAACCCTAACCCTAAACCACCGCCTGATTAGGCGGTGTGCCTGTAAAAAATCTATTGTTTTTTGCGGCTGGTTCATTAAATTACCAATATCTCGAAGATTAATCTCATTTAACTCCATTTTCTAAATACTAAATTCAACTTCCGGTGAATTCTGAATGAATGGTACTTGAGAAAAAAAAAACGGAACTCTTCAATTTCGATTTCTTAATCGGCAGCTGCTTCATATATACGGCAGAAGTGCCGTTTTATTTATGGACACTCTGTCTTAAAATAAATATTAACATGTTAAAAGAAAAAAAAATCCGAAATATACTGCATTTATTAAAATAAATAAAAGGTTTAGTTACAAGTGTTTTGTAAATAGCGACCACGTGTATTGCGAGGTGAACCGGAAGACGCCGGTGATTTCCAGAATATGTTCCGCATCTTGTGTTAATGAACTTCCGTCCTTATTGTAGTCTTGATCCAATTTTATTTTATTCAAGTTCTTCTTCATGAGTCCAGTGGCTCCTATGAAAACTGGAATGATGGATATCTTTTTGAGGTTCCAGTTTCTTTTCATATCATACATTAGACCCTGATATTTTGTTATTTTCTCCCTTTCAGCTCTGTTTAGGCCCCCATCATTAGTGTTATATAACAGATCTCACTCTATCCGGAACTAATGTTGGACAGCGACATGCTGAGCGTTCACCGTTTCCGGAGAGCTACAAAAAGGAAAACAAGAAAAGGGGCTTGGCGCTAGTTGAAGGTAGCCGCCATCTTTTCCCCAGCTAGAGACCAACGAGGAACACGTGGAAAAAAAGGTCACTCCGTCGCCGCCGCCGTATCAAGAATTAAGATAACAACTTAATCGTCGCCGTCGCCGCCGTCATCAATAATTAAGATAAACAACTTAATCGTCGCCGTCGCCGCCGTCATCAATAATTAAGATAAACAACTTAACTGTCGCCGTCGTCATCAAGGAATTAATAAAAAGAACGATCTTTGCTTTGGGGTAAATAAATATATTTGATTAATCCTATTCAAGTTGTCCGTGTTTCCTTGCGACCATACGCTTGTCTATCACACTGGTGTCAGAAGTGGGATCAGCAAGTTAAATATGGAGAACTACACGAACTTCACACGGGACGAACTTTTCACCCTCATTAGAGAGCAGAGAACACTATTGTTCAATTTGAAGACAGGGGCGGAACAGCCATCCGAACGTGTAATTCGAGAGGTTCAAACCGACTTAGACGACATGCTGGCGGCTTTAAGGCTGACTCCTTCGACAGCAACCCGTACGAATCAGAAGGAGAACGAGTATAGCGTAGTTATACGTCAACAAGCTATCCGGGACGTTCTCAAACAGCAGAAATTATTCCGCCCGGGAAATGACGTGAACCAGTTCATCACGGCGCTGAACAAAGCTTATACCATCCACGTCGCACCGGAATTGGAGAGATATCCCAGCCTAGAAGGCGAGTTCGTCAAATCCGCGAAAGATTTACTTGACCAGGGTATCTTTCAGCAGATGGTGGATTCAAAGTCAGACTCGTCCACTTTTGAGGAACTAAAGGAGTACTTGCAAGCGGCCCACGGCAGCCAGATGACGAGCTTCCAGCACCTTAGCCGAGCCTGGGACTTGGAGCGAATAGACGGCGAAAAATTACCAGACTTCGCATCTCGCCTGGAGAACACTTTGAGAGATGCTGCCGTCCACATTAAAACGAAATTCAAAAAGGATAAAAAGACAGACCTGACAGTGGACGGTCTGGTTTCCATAATAGGCGCGATGCTGATGAGCGAAAAGGTGAAAACCTGGACTCCAAATATTTACACTCACCTAGTAAAGACGATGAACAATCATTACAATGCGATCGGCATAGCTTGCGAGGCCCAGCGATACATCGATCGTGGTGTAAAATCTGACGTCTCCTCGCCACAAGAAGCCTACTATACACAGAAATCACAGCAGTCTTACCAGGATGAGGCGTCACTCAGAACGACCCTATCACCCCAACTCAGTAGGCAGCCACACCAGAGAGGCCCCGTCAACCAACATCCGAAGCAAGACCGTCCGCGAGGTCGCAAAGGTCGCCAGCACAATTCACAGACCCCGTTATGCCGGAATTACCTCGGGGGTCGACCCTGCTTTCGCGGGCACAATTGCCCATTCCGCCACCCGCCTCGCACCCAAGCACAGGCTCATATCGCTGCAATGGATGATGACCAGACATTCATAACACAGGATTTTCCGTTCGGGCAGGACGAGATGTGATGCTTCGTTCGCCCGACCCTCACATCAGCCATCACGTCTTCAATTTTCAAGGACCTAACCACCATTCACCGCTCGTCCAATCCTCATTCAATATTGACGGTGTGTACTTCTCCGGCATCGCGATGTTAGACTCAGGATGCTCCACGTGCATCATACCGCTGTCCCAGCTTCCCAAGGAAGCTGAAAAATATATGACCCGCACTGATATTCGGGTGAAGGGTATCAATGGGAGCATAGCCGCCCTGGGTGAACTGACATGTGACGTCACGATTGGCAACCACAATTCCCCCACGTTCAAAAAAGTGAACGTGCTTGTTACAACCCAAAACACACCAATCCTGATCGGCCAGAATATCCTGCGTCACAGCACGCTCAGCTCATATATAATTGACAACCAAAATTCCACGGTAAAATTCAGGCGCACATTTCCCTCAGGTTCCTTATCACACGCCGCGACCATCGCGCCGCCGACATCGTCGACCCACGTTTCTGCATGTGAACCCCAAACTGCTGTATTCCAGAGTCTCAAGTCGGAACCTCAACCCAACGCCCAGACACTGGAAGATAAATTAACTTGGCTGAAGCAGAACACTGGGCTATCGCTGCCGAATCACCCAAACCGGGACGAATTGGAGGATACGGCGAACCTTCTTATCAAATTCACTGACATCATCGGCTCGAATGACAACAAACCAGGGACGTTCATCCGACCCATCCGGATACCGACCAACGGCCAATCCCGCAGTCAGAAGCAACACCCGATCGCCCAGGCCTTGGAAGCCGATGTCGATGGCGAAATCAGACGCATGGCGAATGAAGGCGTTATCGAAAAATGCAGTGACCCCAGGGGCTTTAACAGCCCAGTGTTCGCTGTGCGCAAGAAAAACGGTTCAGTTCGCGTAGTGGCTAATTTCAAGAGAACACTGAACAAGGTCTTAGTCGATCTGGACCCTTACCCAATACCGAGGATAGACCATCTATTTAACAAGATCGGCAGGGGCAACACCTACTTTGCTTCTCTGGATCTTCGCAGCGGCTACTGGCAAATCGAAATCAACCAGCAGGACCGTCACAAAACCGCGTTTACATGGAAGGACCAGTGCTACCAGTACACTCGCCTGGCCTTCGGTCTTACCTCTGCCGGACAGATCTTTTCACGTTGCGTAGCGGAAGCTTTGGCCACAGTCAGTTCACGCGATAACATCTCGTCGTACATCGACGACAACTTGGTACATGCAAGAACATTCAATGAATACATATTCGCTCTGGAACAGCTTTTTACCGCCCTCCGGAATTTTGGTCTCAAGCTAAACCCGGAAAAATGCTCATTTCTTGCACCTGAGGCAAAATTCCTCGGACGCATTATAACCAGTGACGGTTTCAAGCCTGATCCTGAATACGTTCGGGCTATCCGAGAAATGAAGCCCCCAACTTCGAAAAAGGAACTACAAAGCCTTATCGGGCGGTTGGTATGGATTAGGCAATTCCTTGAAACGCGCTTGCAGGAACAAATCCGATTGGACACATTTTCAAAACTCATGTCTCCCATTCATGACCTCAACAGGGCCAATAAACCTTTTCTCTGGACTGAGAGTGCCGACAAAGCCTTCAGAAGAATCAAAGAACGGCTTGCCTCTCCACCAATCATTTCATTCCCGGATTTTTCAAAGCTGTTCACACTCACCACCGACGCTAGCGATGTCGCATGTGGTGCGATCCTAATGCAAGAAACTGACAACGGGAAGAAGAATATCATAGCTGTTGCCTCACATGCATTCAACCCCACGGAACAGAACTGGTCCACGACGGAACGGGAGGCCTACGCTATCAAGTGGGCGATAATTAAGTTTGATTATTTTCTCCGAAACCGCCCCTTTGTTCTTTTCACCGACCACAGGTCATTGACGTATCTGGATCAGCGGGTATTTAATAATGCCAAAATACGGAGATGGCAAGAAGAAATTTCGTGCTACGATTTTGTTCTCGAATACATCGAGGGCGAATCGAACATTTGGGCTGACATGCTCAGTAGGGGTTGCGGGCAGAAGAAGGCCAAAACTCTGTATGACCCGACCCCAGCAGGCCAGACTTTCGAGCTAAGTGGGTCAGTTTTACGCATGTATATACCGTCTTGGTGCCTCAGCGAACTTAACGGTTTACAGTTGATTCCTAAGACTCACTCACCACAAGGCACCCGTGCACAAGAACACATCAGCAATGCGTTCTTTGCATATCATTCGTCATCCTCCATCCCTACAGAGAGAATCTGCAATCACTTGGGCATTGCAGAAGAACAACAGAAGGATGAAACATTAGCGAAGATCATCAGTGCCCTCCAGTCACCCTCACCGGATAAACCACATATTGATCCCGACGATCACCGTGCTACGCTTTTCAATAGACACTTCCAACAATTTTTTCTGGAGCCAGGCACCTCCGTTTTGATGATTCGGGACAGCAACAACTCCCCCAAACTGGTTGTGCCGTATAAACTTCGTGCCAGATACCTCTCGCAAGCACATGAAGGCACCAATCACTCGGGCATCACGCGCATGCAAGAACTCATGTCCAGTTATTGGTGGGAGTTCAAGAACCGCGACATCAAGGCCTACGTTGACTCTTGCGTAACATGCGCAAAATGCAAAGGGAACTATGGCAAACGCACCCACTGGCCCATGGGTCACTGCAAACGCGGAAAGAAACCATTTGAGTTGGTCTTCATAGACTTTGTGACAATGCCAAACTCGAAAGGAAAACGTTACATCCTGACAATTTTGGACAGCTTTAGTCGGTACTTCACGGCCATACCATGCGCAAGGGACCGTGCCATTGACGCAGCCCGTGGGTTGTATCAATTCTTCCTTCGACACAGGGAGATTCCACGGATTGTTTCATCTGACCGTGGCACACACTTCACGGGAGAAGTGTACAGACGATTCTGCGACCAGTTGGCTATCACGCAGGAACTCCACTGTCCGTGGAGACCACAGAGCTCAGGCAACATCGAGCGACAACATCGAACGATGAAAAACGTGCTATATATGCTATGCGAGGACAGAAATTGCGAGTGGACTGACGTCCTGGGATCTGTGGTCTCGTCCATGAACGCCACGGTCAATAGCGCTACCGGTGTCTCCCCCCATTACGCAATCACTGGTCGTCATCCCAACATTGGTTTGCCTATGCTTCACAATAAACAAATCAGAAGCGACGATCCGGGGGCATATGGCATGGAGATCAATGCCCTGCTGAGGCAGGTTCACCACCATGTCACTCTGGCCAACGACGAGGCTGACCACAAACTTGAGAGGAATGCGCATAATCCTACTTGCAAAGACTCAATACAAGTGGGTGACAGTGTCCTACTTCATCGGCCACAATCAGGACCGGCCCGAGCATCTCATCTACCTTGGGTGGGGAATTTCACGGTCACAAAGTCAAATGATGTGATGTGCCAGGTGCAAGATGAAAAGGGTGATACAGCCTGGATCCACCGCGCACATATCAGACAACTGGCCCCTCGACCACCACACCTATGCAACACACCCTTACCCCTCTCACCATGTACCAACCACAAAAATCACGTCGAACCGCAGTCACCAAGGGACCCAGATCCAACTCACGACATACACCCTACAACATTACAAGAGGGCAATACAGACAGTACTCCGCTACCAGCGAGAATGACGAGAGGACGACTACCTGCACGCTTCAAGGACTTTGTCATGAACTGAGGATATCCCACGGACTAGTTCACAAACCTGATTGAGATCTGAGGGGGCATTTGTTATATAACAGATCTCACTCTATCCGGAACTAATGTTGGACAGCGACATGCTGAGCGTTCACCGTTTCCGGAGAGCTACAAAAAGGAAAACAAGAAAAGGGGCTTGGCGCTAGTTGAAGGTAGCCGCCATCTTTTCCCCAGCTAGAGACCAACGAGGAACACGTGGAAAAAAAGGTCACTCCGTCGCCGCCGCCGTATCAAGAATTAAGATAACAACTTAATCGTCGCCGTCGCCGCCGTCATCAATAATTAAGATAAACAACTTAATCGTCGCCGTCGCCGCCGTCATCAATAATTAAGATAAACAACTTAACTGTCGCCGTCGTCATCAAGGAATTAATAAAAAGAACGATCTTTGCTTTGGGGTAAATAAATATATTTGATTAATCCTATTCAAGTTGTCCGTGTTTCCTTGCGACCATACGCTTGTCTATCACATTAGGTAGGGACACTGACCTCAACCAAAGTTGCCACTCTCTCTCTCTCTCTTGTTCCATATGACAATGTCAGGTTTGACAGCTGCGTTTTCCAGATAGGTAGCTGTGGGGATTTCATGGTCATAATGGATGGTATATGTCTCATTCCCCATAGTTCTCTCAGCTAGATGTTCCCAGTGCCTGCTGCTACACCTGATATTCAGTTTCTTACAGATGGTCTAGTGGAGGTACTCGCACACTCCATTATGTCGTGCTAAATCTGATTTTCTTGTTAAGGATGCACTAGAAGAATCGTGGGTTTCTCCAGTGTATGTTCTCCATGTTTGTGTAGAAATCAGGTTTTGTTATGTATTAGAATCAATGCATTTTACAGATATTTCACTTTGATGGTTTCGACGGGAAATTCAAATTTGATTTGGGGAAAGGAAATAATGAATTTCATGAAGAATATCTTTCTATGAGATAACTTTTTCAATCAATTACAAATTAGGGCTAATTAAAAAATAAAAATGTATTTTTAAAACATAATTCCCAGAATTAAGGAATAGTTTGCATTATTTAGTGGGAAAAAGGTCGACTTTAATATAAGAATAAATCAAAATAATCTGACTATAATACATCACCCAATAAGTTCGGGTTTATCTGAAAATTCGACTTTATTCATACATAGTCTCTTTCTATGGTGATAAACTGCTCCCAACGCTTCTCTAACGTTATAGAACAATGTGTCTTTCGCCTCAAAATACGCCTCAGTTTCTGATATCACTTCTTTACAGAGCAAATCTGTTTCTGTGTAACAATCTTTTGAAGTCTGTAAACAACCAGTAATAACCGGGCCAGATCTTTAGGTTGGGTGCAGATGCAATTCAAAGAGCAATTTATGTTGTTAAGCATACGTATATAAAAAAACAAATATAATATTTGTTTTTTATATATGTATTTAATAAAAATGTTTTATTTTTGAAATGTTAAGACGAGGATTGTATTATTGGGATAATTAAGACGACTATTCTTATAATTGTGGTTATTTTCACATTTTAGTCGTTTCTGTTCGAAATTCACCATCAGATTCTAAAGTTCAAAAAGATGCACCTAAAGAAGGTCGGGGGTTACAGCGAAAAAAACATTTCAGTATTCATAGCTTTTTCAATTTCATTAAACTTCTTACATATCAAGACAAAAAAGACTTACTCTTTAATTTTCAAAAGAGGGATCAATATACTTTCTATTTCTAGTGAAATACTCAGTAATTTCACAACGAGTACTAATACGGTTCAACAGATGCATATGTAGGTGCTTTATTTTTTTTCTATATTGTACATGTTATGGCCCTGCTTAGGGGCCAGAATGAAAACACGGACACAGAGTTTAGGTATAACATGTATATAGGAGAAAAGTATATACAACAGAAACAATAGAAGTGGACCGTCTGTCCTGACTATAAGTGTAGACTGGGGTTTGTATTCAACAAGTGAGAAGCGTAATGCTTCCAGTATTCATTGGAAATTGAAAAGTCAAAATGTTCGTCATAGGTACAGCATCATAACACCCCCTCCCAAGCCTGACCTCCCCAGGAGTCTAGTATTGTTTCCTTTTTGGATTGATTCTATTCTGAGGTTTCTTGAGATAGCTGTATGTCGAAAGTGTTGTTTTTGATAGCCATAACCTCCTTCTGGGTAGTGCTGTCGGTTTCTTCCTATAGTCGTTCCCTAAGTTGGTTTATGTCTCTATTATGAGAGAACTGATGGTCTGTATCAAATTCAGATTTGATATTCTCCAGTTTTGATTTCTAGATATCTGATTTTTAGCACATCTTTAAATTTTGAAAAAAATGTCGCCTTTTCTTTGACATTTAACTTCAAAACAAGTCATCTTATCATGTTTTTTTAGTTCTTCAGAAAACTCTTCGATTTGTAACTTTACTAATTGTAGTTCTTTAACTCTGAGTTAACTCTCATTAACCTTCCACTGGTTATTCAAATAATTTGGCTTAATTTCTTAAATTTTTGTGTTCGCTTTTTTCAGTGTGCATTTTGTTTTCTTATGTGATTTAATTTCTGTCATTTCTGCTGACAATTTATTTTGAGTCCATTTCATATGATTAATGGTTGAAAAAAATCTTCTTTTTTTGTTTTCCTGAACCGGTCATCAGATTTATTTTCTTCTCGCTAGAATTCTTGGTTGATAATCCCCATAGTCTGAATAGCTGAATAAGGTACAAGCCAAATAAATTTCCTGTATATTTTAATATGTACATTTTTACTTTCTTCGTCGTTCTGTTAAATGTAATGTTGGTAATTATTTCACTCTCAGAATTTATTTTTTCACCAGTCAGTTCTGGCAATTTAATTGGTTCTTAATATGATCGATTTTCCTAACCGTCTCAATGTCTGCATGTTAATAATTGACACGTCTGACCCCAAATCCAATTGTAGTTTTACTTTTTATTTTAAGGTTTTAACCTGAACATACACTCGCAGTGGCAGGATGGTACGACCACCATCAAAAATGAACTTGTGAACATTTTCTAGAGAATTATAGCAAGCAATTCATGGGGCAGAATAATCCCCTGCTTCGCTGTAGCTATTCAGGCAGTCTACCCTGAATTAGCCCATACCTTTTTATTATATATTGAATATGCTCAATATCATAATCTTCATATTGGTAAAGGGGGGATGTAACAATGTTATCGTTTCGTTTTGTGACCAACTCTAGTTTTGTAACAACCGCGCATGCGCACTTGAATAAAGGTCTTCCATGTATATTTTTAAAACCAACAACACGCGTCTCTCGTTTGTCTATACTAATAAACCACTCAATACGAGCAAACACAGTGTGACACTTATAATATTGTCGCCATGTTTGATAGTATTTACCCGTGTTTTATTTCCTTTCATCGGTCTACAATGCAAACTTTTGTGTCCGATTTTTTTACAAATCAGGCAGGTTTTAAAACTAAATGGGCATTCTGTTATCCAATGCAGGCTTCCGCATCGATAACAAGGGCTCGGCAGTAATTTATTCTTATAAGGCTGGTTTGTTTTTGAGGCGTGAAAATCCCGTTCTTTGCTTTGAATAGTTTTTGGATGAGAGTTGAATTTCGATGTTTTACACACTTTTTGTATGTGTGCAATGCCAGACTGTTTGATGTCTTTCGAATCCTGCTTAACACTAATACATCGTTGGCAGTCCTCGGCTAATTTCTACAGTGTTATGTTCGGTTCATTTTCTAATTTATTTAGAACACTACGCCTTATTTCAGCATGTTTTTCTGATACCAATCCTTGAAGAAAGATTAAGCATTTAAAATTATCAGCACTAAGTTCAGATAATTTAAAGTCGTTGCAGTGCTTATTTACTACTGATGCAAACATTGAATAATTGAATAATTTTCGTCGTCTTTTTTTTTACCAGAAGAAACTTTCTCCCTTTTGGAAAGAGAAAAATGTATTCCCTTATTGTTAAATATTAAAACAGTGTCGGAATAGCAATTAAGAAAAATTACTGACATTTCTTTCATTAAGCGAATAATAAGTTGGTCTCACGTGTTTTTTTCCCCACCGGTAAGCCAGTTTTTGTCTGGTGAGTTTGTAGTTGATTTCTCCAAGTTTTTTTTCTTCTTTTAAGTTTTACCTTCATATATTTTGTCGTCCGTTGTGGCGTCCATTTAAAAAAGTTCTCGTGAATCTTTTACTGTAACAACTTTGTAAGAACTTATAGTGGTGTAAGTTTGAAATTTTAAATTCCACGTTGCCGGTCGTTGTGGGGGCCCTTTTTTGAAGGTTTTAAAGAAAAATCTTTGATGTTTTTGTTTCCCGTGTAAGTTCAAATAGTTCTTAGCCAGTTTTTGTTATGCCCTGTTGGGGTTTACAGTTGTTGTTGATTCCCATGTAAATTCAAATAGCTCGTAGCCAGTTTTTGTGAGGTACTTATTAAGGGTTTTCGCAAATTCTTGTAGGGTCCCGTGTAGATTCGAATATTTTGTCGATAGTTGTTATTGGGTTCCGTGCAAGTTCGAATATTTTGTTAATTGTTGTGGTGGGGTCCCGTGTAAGCTCTAATATTTTGTTGTAAATTGTAGTGATGGTCCAGTCTGTGCCGGACCGACTGTCGAGAATAAATCTTCGACAGGTGTTACCCAGTCTGAAGACTGGGGTTGTGCAACACTGAGTAGCGTAATGCTTCCAATATTTATTGAGAGTGGAATACCAAATGTTCGTCATAGGTACAGCACCATAACAGTACATTAAACGAGGTTATGGAGAAATTTCCTGTTCTTTATATTTAAAATCGTATTCTTCTTTAAACAAAGACTTAAACTTTGATAAACACATCGTTATATTATTCTTAGTTATTGTCACTTGTAGTAAGGATTGAACCTTCAACCACCAGAAGACTCTGACCCAGAAGTGATTGTTAACAATAATTCTTAAAAGTGTGAAAAAAACAACTAAAAAAATAGTAGTCTGAATAATCCAAATAATAAAAATGTTTCCTTAAAACTATCACTATTTTTCGGTTCATTAAGAAAATAACAGTTTCTTCTAATAATAAAAATTAAATAAAATATTGCACAGTCGTTCTTTAAACAAAAATAATATACATATTTTTATTGACACGTCACACAAAATTAAAAATAGGTATCCCGAACGAGTGAGTTTACTGTGTGGAAATGGCTAAGTATAGTGCAATCTATTGCAATTTTAACTTGTGATAGATGGCTCATTTATTTGGGGGTTATTTTATAAAATTTGTATGTAAACAAAATGTAATATTTTCTTTTTAAGAATGCACAATTTCGTTTTTTGTGTCATTAATAGTTTTTTCCATGTTACTTCATGTTAGGTTACTATTTTCAACGATAGGTGATTCATTTTTTAATGTTTTTTTTCAACTTAATTTGCACACTTTGTGTATGCATTTATATGCATAGACAAACAATAGTGTACACATAAAGTTGAAAAACAGTCTCATAGGCTTAATAATAGGTTTTTAAGTTGTCTCACAAAATAATCCAAGTTGAAAACTATAATGAATTAAAATTTTTCCCTATTATAAAATTATTTTTCGTCTGTTTTTACATGCTACAAATCTGACGTTTTTTTAATTGATTTACTATTAAAAGATATATCTAGCTGTATCTCTACTTTGCTATGAATCATATTAAGAAGATTCAGTAAATTAACTGTTAAAAATGAATCCTATCTGAACAGATAAAGATGTGCTTCCGTATTATTTTTTACGTTTTGGGGGGAGGTAATAGTTTTTTACAATGTAAATCATAATTATTGCTTCTAATATAATTAATTTTTATTTACCATAAGATGACCTGACATTGGTAAAGATTTTTCATTTATTTCTAACCTGTAGATTTGGTGATAGACTGTGAAAATTGGCTTCTAGACGACCAATTTTTCCATTTCCAACACATTTTGAACAGTCATTATTCAGTAGCTAATTGAGCTGCTAAAATAAATTTGCAATCATTGTTTATGTTTGACAAAAATCTATGTAGCCCCATTAAACGTTTTCAGATATAATGAAAATAAAATGTTGGTTTGCCATACCTATTATAAACTGAGGTTTTTATGATTTTTAAATATGAATTAAACGGAAATCAGGAAATGACAGTATTTATTAAAAAATGAGTTAAAAGAAGTATAAAGCATATTTAAATCGATAACATAAAAATAGATAACATTCAGAATGTAACCAATTAAATGCTGCAAAATAAGTTTTTGGTCTGATATACAATGATTTTCAAAAGCATTGTAATCAGAAAGCATTAGTAAATAGTTTACAAGTAATTATCCAATTGGATTACAAACTTCTTCAAGTTTATAGATCTCTTTGTGAATGTTTTATTGCTTAAATTAAGATGTAATAAAATTGGGAAAAGTTCAGTTAAATTCACAATTTCGCAATATTCATATTATAATGAAATTTGCTCTGTTTTATTAAGAAATATTTCAATCATTATATAAACATAAATAATATCTCTTCAATTGAACAATGGATTGAACTATCAGGAGAGGCCTTCATTCAATCTTGAGACAATGGATCCTCCCTGTAATGTTGCCTTTGAGATTCAGAGAACGCCACCTGCAAATGAGTTATTTCATACCTCGAAAAAGGAATAAGTCAAGAGAAAATAGTTGCAGACAGAGAAGCTTTATTCACCTTGATCTTCGTACAAAATCACTGGGGGTTGGGAAACAGAGAGATCGATAATCACTGTCTAAGCACATTTCTAAAACCACATGTTCACACTTTTGGTGCTTCCAAGGAACTGCCAACTTCTTTCACTCACTCTCTCTCTCAATCATGTGACCTGACATCCTTTTCTATCAATTCTCACAGCTGGCAAAAACAAACATCGCGTTCAGCAAGTTGACCCCGACTGAACTTTCATTTCCTGTAATTTTCAACTAACCCATTTATATACTAGTGAGTTTACACACTTAATATTTAACATCAACAAGCGGCTATTTTTGTTTTTGGGTGTCAAAAAAGATAACTTTGAACGAAATATAATGTTGACATGAGAAAAAAACTTGGAAACAGTTTCAGAACAGGTCAATAAAATGTTAATGTATTTGGTAAAAGTTAATTTATGTATATATAGCTTTCGATTTCTTAGCTGTAAACTATACTGCACTTTTACCAATGTTACTTTGCTTTTGTATTTCTATCCGGTCAGAAAATTGGTGATGATTTTACATTAAATCTATGAGAAACTGATCTGCCACTATATCTCAAATAATTGTTTTTAGGGGGGATGGCTCAAGTTTTTAAAGGTATTTCATCATTATCTCATCATCTGTTCTGTGGTCAAAATAACAGTTGAAGTGCCAAAGATGACCTGTCAATGAGTTTTCTCCAGCCATCCTGATTTTCCTTCCTGACCGTGTTAGTCAGCGCCAGTCCTATCCACTCTCGGATGTTTTCCGAGAACCTCTTTCTTAGTCTGCCCCTCCTTCTTCTTCCCTATACAGTTTCTTGCAAGATTGTCTTTGCAATACCTGATGATCGTGTTACTTTATTTACCTTTTTTTCCATGGTCAGCAGATTATCAATAGCCCTACTGCTTGTATCAGTCTGTTCTTCATTTCCTTATTTGCAATATGGTTCCTGTATAAGATGTTGAGGATCTTTCGGAAGCATCTCATCTATGTAGTCTGTATCTTTCTCTTCATGTCTGCAAGTAGGGTACCCGACTCACACATGTACAGAAATATGGAGATGACCAGGGAGCACACCCGTCTGGTTTCTAAGCTGACTGTGATGTTTCCATCATATGACCCTTAGTTTGGCCAATGCTGCTTTTGTTTCCGCAATACTTGCAAGGACTCCGGGCTTGGATCTGTCATCAATCACAATGTGTCGGCTTTTACATGCAATCGCCTAAAAAAGTAGAATCTCATTTTTTTTTTGGAGGGGGAAGATTCAGCTGAAGGTCCTCATCCACAATAATACCGTTTTCGTTATCAAGCTATCTGAATAAACTTCATTGGCGACAAACAAAATGGTATATAAGCATTTGAGTTAATATTGGGTAATCATGACTAATCCGAACATGAATTATTTTTAAGAAATACCGTTGGGAAAGTAGTCAAAAACAATTTATTTTGTTTCACCTACTTATTTGTGACTTATATGCGCTAAAAAGACTTTAGTGTTGAGGTCTGTAATCCACATTCAGTCATTTCGGATCTGAAGAGAGAAAGTAAATACATAACAGGAGTGGAAGCGAGTGAGTCCTGTCTAATTTACTTGTCTGAAAATGCAGACACACCACTGATGCACTTATTTCCTCTTCTCAGATTCAAATTGGCTGAATGCTGATTACGGACCTCAACACTATTTATGATACAGTAAATTGGCTTAAAGTTTATTTTAAATATTAAAAGTTTTAGAAAACATGTTCTAGTTTGCTTGAAGCATTGTGAAATATGTAAGAAGTATTGTTCAAAGGCGATGATAATACGTTGGTTAAGGAAACATTGATGGTACGTGAAAGGTAAACAGAAAAATGAATGACAATATTGAGAAATCTATAATTTTCAAATAATTTTATTATATTTACTAATGTATTATTATTGAACCGTGGTGGTAGAGATGGTGTATGTTCCTTTTAAATTTTCGAGGGAATCCCTCATCTTCAGAAAATAAAATACAGCCACTCATCGGAGTGTGTTTTTGCCAGGAGTCGAAAGCCGGAAATTACGGGTTGTTTTTGTGACAGGTTCACAGGAAAAGTTGTTTGTTTTTTGTCATTGAAAGTTTTTTTAAAAAACATATAAGTCAGAAAGTAGTAGGTAAAACAAAATAAAGTTTTTGACTAATTTCCCAACGGTATTTTCTTTTAAAATAATTAATGTCAGTATTAATAATGATTACTCAATATTAATGTCAGTATTAATAATGATTACTCAATATTAATGTCAGTATTAATAATGATTACTCAATATTAATGTCAGTATTAATAATGATTACTCAATATTAATGTCAGTATTAATAATGATTACTCAATATTAATGTCAGTATTAATAATGATTACTCAATATTAATGTCAGTATTAATAATGATTACTCAATATTAATGTCAGTATTAATAATGATTACTCAATATTAATGTCAGTATTAATAATGATTACTCAATATTGCTACACATTCCTGAGCAGTACATTGTCTCATGTTGACATTTACACCAAGATTAGATGCACTTCATTAACCGTACCACCACCCCTAAGTTCGGGTGGCAATATTAAAATATAATTTTTCAAAAATCTCTCACTGTTGGTCGACCTTATGTTTTTGTATGTGTGTGTGTGTGTGTTGTGGGTTGGGTTAGGGTAAAGGTTGGCTATTTTCTTCTGGGCCGTTCAACTTCTAGAGCTTTTAGATAAAAGATCAATTTCACCTTATTTAAGTAAAAAAAAAGTTATTTAGCAAAGTTGTCGAAACCCACTTAACTCTAAATGAGTTGAGTAACTGAAATAGGATTTTAATCAAGTTAAAAATTAAGTTATGCTTTAAAAAATCATTCATTACTTACTTTTTCTCCTCCATTTTTTTTGCAAACTTTTTTGTCTTTTGATTTCTTTTCAAAAACGAAAATATATTCTCAAGTAACAATTTGAAAGTAACCTAATGATTCCTTGGATCTTTGGTTAGAAAAAAAGTGTAGTATCTGTTCTGATACTAGAGTCAATTGTGTTACCTAGATAGGTGAATTTATTGACTCTTTCAGCACCTGTAACAATATCTTTCCATGGGAGTCGGATTTCTTATTTACAAATATTTATTTTGAAATATTTGTTGGGGAGGGGGATTAGCTCCTATTTAAAACTATGAGGGAGGGAGCCTATCCCCACCTCAAGAGTACTAATTTTCTGTTACCAAATTGTTCTTGCTTTGTGCCATTTGTTCCTTTTTTACCTGTGCTATTTTTATCGTGCCATGTTTTAGTCTGCACCATTTAAATCCAATAATTTTATAAACAGAGATTAAAACATTTCAGTAAAATTTACTTCAATTATTAAATTAATGAACAAACGAATACTGTAATAATTAAGTTTCAAAATCCTTTTTTTTATTGAAAGAATAAGTTACTTTGAACTTTCTTCACTGGATCAATTTCGTTTCGGTTATTCTCCATTTTTTATTATCTCCTTTACCGATGTTGAGTCAGTGATTTACCCAATATTTTTAACCCGACATATTTTAATTTCTAATCAAGTTTTCATTGAATGACTGTGTTAACGATAAAGCAAAAACTATTCGATTATTTTTCAAAATAGTCTTTCTTCAATCAATTTGGTTTGTTTGTAGGATTTAAAAGGGAAAGTTTTTGTTCAATTGTTTGTTTTGTTTTATTTTGTTTTTAAACAATGCAAAATGTGTTTTTATTTTTTTTTGCACAGAAGAGGTAATGTTTTTAAGTGTTTTAAATTTTTAAATGAAAAGAAGTGTTTTTCTTTCAAGTTTTTTTGTGAGTGTGAAAAACATTTGCTGTCTGAATGTATGCACTCCGGCCATGACCCTACGCCCCCCCCCCAGTTCAAGCACCAGCAACAACAATGGCCAAATGAACCCCAACCTGAGTGCACTAATTTGGTCATGCAGCAGAAACTGGCGAACAACACAGCTTGTTTCTACACCTACCTTACTCAGCATAGCCTAAAAAATAGACCCTAACCTAACTATAATTTAGTGGGACCACAAATACCGAAATGTTATGATCTGCTTCACTTTTGACTTGAAAGTATGTTTAACACACGGAGTATCTCCAGATAATTCTCTCAATAGCTTTTGATCTGACATGCCATTTTTTAGTTTGCTTTCCTGGACATTTTGTTCTTTCTCTTGGTAACCTTCTACACAAGGCAAAATAGAAGTATTTAAAAAGAAAGTAGTCTGAATAATCCACAAAATACAAATGATCAATGCTCATCTGAAAAATTTCGAAACGAAATTGATCCAGTCAAGAAAGTTTAAAAGTACAAAAGAAAACAAAAAATACAAAACAAAATCAAAGTAAAAGGATTCTTGGGAAACAACGTGTAATATCTGTTCTGATACTACACGTCATCTTTTCTGTCCTCGGTCATTGAAAGAGAAATCCTTCTAGGCTGAGGCAATTTTTGCTTTTACCCCAATCCAGAGTGCCCCTTTTTAGGAAGCTGGATTTTTCTGACATTAAAACCCGACATTGTGTCTAACTGCCATTATGGGAGCTGGGTTTGTCTGACTTTCTAATTGCTTTCTCACTTCCCCTCACCACTTGAAATGGTTTTACCCTGAGGCTAGAAAGAGGCACATGCAGGAAGAAACGACAAGAGAACAACATATTATAATGCTGACTGCTCCTGATCACAGGTTAACGAGGACTTCATGCAGACAGGACAATCCTGAGGTACGATCTTTGTTAGTCCTATGCAAAAGTCCGACTTGCTGAACAACAAGACGAATTCAGGTGTACAACAAAACATTTTTTATTATTATTATTTCATGAGAAATAAATATGTCTCTAAAAAGTTGTTGGAGTAGATGATGAACTTGCTGCGGAGTGTCAGGAACTGCTACTAGTGCTAGTAGTCAGGATCTCTTCAGAATGGCACGTGTCAACATTTGAGCCCAATCAGATTATTAGTTTACAAATTAGTTATTTAAGTGAAATTTCTGTTGAAAATTTTAAAAACATTAATTTCGTGTATTGATAAAGCATTGCTTTCTGCTAAGAAGAAATAATGTTTTAGCAAAGCAATGGCTTGTTAAGTGTTATTTGGATTCTGCTACATCATAAACAATGTTCAAGATGTAGTATGCTGACTTAAAACGTGGTCGTACAGACACAAATGATGCTAAACACTCAAATTCGGCAGTTGTTCTGAAACACATTTAAAAAGTCCAGAAACTCGTTTTGGCTGATTGCCAAAATAGCGGAAAAGTTGAAGATATGAGGGGGCAGTATAGTCACCATTTTGCATCGACATACATTCGTCAATGAGAAACCTGTGTTCAGAAAATTCAGATTTTTTTCATTGTTATTAAAATTTGCAACAATAGCTTCACTTAAATAACTGTAATTTGTAAACTAATAATCTGATTGGGCTCGAATTTTGACACATGTCATTTGAAGGTTAGTACTTTAAGAGAATCGTATGGATGTTTTTTTTAATGGCGCCATCTATGTGTTAAGCCCGGGACTTATTGAGTGTTGTATTATTCCATTCCACAGTATGATATTCACCGAAGTGTGGTCAATTTCTGATCCAGAAAGAAGTTCACCTTGATAATCTTGAGAAGGGAACTAATATGATCTTGGTAATTTTTGCTGACAACTTCTTAGTATGCATTTGTCTCCCATAGTTTTTGCTTAACTTGAGCTTAATTCTCTTTCCTTAAGGTAGAAATTTGGAGAAATCCACTACTTTCCTTAATTTAATGGAAGTCGGAAATTCTAATTTAAACTTCATTAGTTATAGTAATATGCCAGTTTATCTTCTCTTTACAGCAATATTTGAATAATTGTGTGTGTAATAATAGTTGAAAAACAGTAATTTCCACATAGGTTAGATGAAGAAAAAGGAAGTTTACATTAATAAGTTAGCAGTTTGAGCTACATGTACAGGAAGTAGCGGCATAGCAGGAACTAAATATCTTTATAACTTCTACTGTCACTAACTGCTGAGAGAGATCACTACCTAATGATCAAACTTTCTACAATATGTCAACAAGACGTACAGCTGTGTTCTGTCAATGAAATGACGACGGGTCAACAAGTGGGGATTAATAATCTGTTACATCATGAAAGAGAATTGATGTCATAATAGTCCACTAATGAAACCTGCTGAACTGTTGCATTATCGTCTATAAATAGAGGAAAATCAAATAATACAATAGAACATATGGAACACCTTTCTTAAAAATAAAGTGTATGAACATCTACCCATAGTATGAACAGAACACATAAACATGATAATTGATCGAAGGATAGACATCAACTTAACAAGTGCGACCATGGACCAACATTTTGACTGATGGAGATAACATGATTTTCTTAATCAGAACATCGTTATATCAGATTTATAGGGCTCCCTTTAAATCTGTTGTGGCATAGTGAGCTGTCAAACAAAACATCTCTACTACCTGTTTGCAAATAAAAGTCAGATTTGTTATCAAAATAACCCTTTAGTATTAAAGGTCATATCACCTGCAGACTTACAGCTAGTGGTGTTACCTGTCGACGGCCATGATTGTGAAGTAAACAGCCACAAGTGACTTTCATTCTTTTCTCTCTTTTTTGTCTTCATGAGAAAGAAAGGACAAAACACAGATGCATTTTTTTAGAGTGCCAACAATTTGGGAGTTTTGATCAGAAATGCAGTAAAAAAAAACTTTTTATAAAGGATGTCTCATCCACTTTTTATCAAGTGTTACATTTTTAGCTGCAAAGATTCCTCATCTCAAAAGTCAACATAAATAATTTTTTGCAGAGAATTAATGACTAATGCAACAGGCTATTCTCAGTTCAGATAGGGGAAGTTTACATTGGTAAGTTAGCAGTTTGAGCTACATGAAGTTCTTGCAAATTTTAAATATGTGGGCTCAAGAACATGGTAAAGTGCTGCTCCGAAATGAAAATGTAACTATTGACATGCATTATCTTGTGGCGCCAGATTCAATTCTGGGATATCTCCACAGTGCAGACACACCAAGATACGCTCCCCAGACCAGGGTAGAACCACAAATGAAAAACAGTTGAAAAGTGTTTTAGACTTTAATAAAAAGTTATCAATATTCATATTATTAGTAAGAGGAAAATTAAATAAAAATATGAAACAAACATTTACTGATAACTGTTTAGTAGAAATTTATTAAGAATTAGGAAATAATGAATCTCAGAAATCTAAATAGATTTCTGAGATTCATTATTTCCTTTAGTTTAGTATAGAATATTTTCATGTTCAAAAGAGAAACACATGATATTTGTATTTTGTAGGAAATGTATTTGTTTCATCCAATTCAAAAGTGTAAAATAATTTTGTAGATACATTTCAGTTTTAGAGATATGTAAAAAAATCAAAGTAAAACGTTTAAAAATAGTTTTGTGTTCAAGTAAATAAATTAAGTCAAGAACACAAAATAGTAAAAACAAAAACGTAATTGTCAGTTTACTGTATCGATTGACCAGCATATATTGAAATTGTTTTACTTTTTATATTTTTTTAAGATTTGAAATAACATATATAAAAATCGAGAATACTCATCCCAGATCGAGTAAAATAATTAATCGGCACAGAATTGTTTATGGAGATTTAAATAAAAATATAATACCATAATATTTAAATAAAAATATGTTACTGCTTATTCCAATTTTGATCACAGAAAGTGTCAAAATTTAAGGCTTAACCTTAAGAGCTATTAAGAACAAATTAAAATTCAAGGAATCTTGCTTAATTAGTTTCGAATGAATATGGATAAAGTTTAATGCAAATCTAGAATATTTAAATTCATATTTGTCTTTAAATGACATGTTATACATTAGCCACACTTTTTCCAAGAATAATGTATCTCTCTTTTTCTTATTTTAGTTTAGTGAGATTACACAATTGCAATATTTATAGGAAATTGTAAATGACCCCCACATCTTACTAGAATAAGAGTTCTCTCTTTTAATATTTTAGTTCAGTAAATCTCAGAGATCAAAGGCTCTCCCTCGCTTTTTACAAATTTTTAATTTCATTGATTTGCTGGGGATGGGACATTCTTCCAAATGTCATATGTCACCCGCTATTTACAGACTCCAACCGAGAGTTCTTTTCAGGAGTCTGGCTGTTCCCTTGAGTGCAGTTGTTTTCATTTCTCTTGCACTTGGTTCACCAGGTATACTTGCTAAATACTTTTTCAAGTTCTTATTCATGAGTCCAGTGGCTTCTATGATAACTGGAATGATGGAGACCTCTTTGAAGTTCCAGTTTTTTTCATATCATACATTAGACTGTAATACTTTATTTTCTCGTTACAGCTCTGTTTTGGCCCCCATCATTAGGGAATCTGACCTCAACCAAAGTTGTCACTCTCCTTCTTGTTCCATATGACATTGTCAGGTTTGACAGCTGCGTTTTCCAGATAGGTAGCTGTGGGGATTTTATGGTCATAATTGATGGTGTATTTCTCATTCCCCACAGTTCTCTCAGGTAGATGTTCCCAGGGCCTGCTGCTACACCCGATATTCAGTTTCTTACAGATGGTCCAGTGGAGGTACCTGCACACTCTATTATGTTGTGCTGTATAGGAGCCATCTGCCAACATGATTTTGCAACTCGATAGGTGGCTCACACTCTCCACTTCAGTGTGGCAAAACCTGCACTTGTTGCCCTGACTGAGACCAGCCATCTTTTTAAATGCATTTGTCATCAGGCCCTGGTCTTGGGCGGCCATTATAAGCCTCTCCTGGTCGTAGTGGAGGGCTCCCCTTTTTACCCAGTCTAAGGACCCTTCCTTATCAATATAGTCCTTGGATAGTTCACTGAGGATGTATGTGGCACGTTTATGTCCTGACCACTCATCAATGCACCTGTTCTGAAAAATCTGGGTGTATCTCTTCTCTGTGGCACGATTGTTTGGTGTTTCTGCCTCATCTATATGAAAGCCCTGTCCAAAATGCTTGGCCAACTTTGTGATAGAGTTTGTTTTGCTGGCTCTTGACTATTCATGTTCATGTACCATTGCTAGGCTGGGGTTTAAGGAGCTTCTTAGGTACTGGCTAATGGTGACAATAGTGGCTCTATGCTGGTGGCTAATCTCTGATAGCCCCAATCCTCCCTCTCTTCTGGGCAAGTACAGTTTTGGCAGACACTGATTTCTATAGATGACCCTATGGAAGGTTAACATTTTTCGTGTCTTTACATCAAGCCTGTTGATGGTTTGTTACGGTCAATCAAAGCTGTACGTAATTACTGGCATGGCCAGTTGGTTAATGGCAGTTATTTTATTTTTCAGTGTGTGTTTTCATGTGTCTATTTAAATCAGATTTTGTTGTAAATGATGAGCCACACACTTCACAAAAGTGAGGTTTCTCTCCAATGTGGATTCGCATGTGTGCCTTTACATAAGATTTTGTTGTGAATGATGAGCCACACAATTCACAAGAATAAGGTTTCTCTCCGGTGTGTTTAAGTATGTGTGTCTTTAAATGAGACTTATTTCTAAATGATGAACCACACTCTTCACAAGAATAAGGTTTCTCTCCAGTGTGTATAGACATGTGTGTTTTTAAACTAGATGAAATTGTAAATGATGAGCCACATATCTCACAAGAATAAGGCTTCTCTCCAGTGTGGGTCCTCATATGTTTATTTAAATCTGATTTTGTTGTAAATGATGAGCCACACACTTCGCAAGAATAAGGTTTCTCTCCAGTATGGATTCGTATATGTGTCTGTAAATAAGATTTTGTTGTGAACGATGAATCACAAACTTCACAGGAATATGGTTTCTCTCCAGTGTGGATTCGCATGTGTGCCTTTAAAACATATTTAGTTGTAAATGTTGACTCACAAACTTTACAAGAATAAAGTTTCTCTACTCTGTGTGTACGCCTGTGAGTTTTTAAAGATTTAATTGAATAAATCATTTCACTGGAATGGGGTATCTTCTCAACATGGTTAAGCCTATGTGCTGTTAAATAATATTTTGTTGTAAATGATGCACCACAGTCTACACAGGAATAAAGTTTCTCTGTAACGTGTGTAAGCAAATGTCTCCTTAATTGAGAATGAATTGGAAATGATGAGCTACAAACTTCACAAGAATAAGGTTTATCTCCAGTATGTAATCGCATATGTGACTCTAAAGTATATTTTCTTGCAAACGATGAATCACATTCTTCACAAGAAAAAGGTTTTTCACCTGTGTGTATTCGAACATGTGTCTTCAAATGTGATTTTGTTGCAAATGATGACCCACATACTTCACAAGAATGAGGTTTCTCTCCTGTATGTGTAAGCATGTGTGACTTTAAATGAGACTTAATTGCAAATGATGAGCCACATTCTTCACAAGAATAAGGTCTCTCCCCAGTGTGGGTTCGCATGTGTGTGTTTAAATTCGATTTGATTGAAAATGACGAGCCACACACTTCACACGAATAAGGTTTCTCTCCAGTATGGATCCTCATGTGTTTATGTAAACCAGCTTTGGTTGTAAGAGATGAACCACATATTTTACAAGAATAAGGTTTCTTTCCAGTGTGTATATGCATGTGTGTCTGTAAATTAGACTTAATTGTAAATGATGCATCACATACTTCACAAGAATAAGGTTTCTCTTCAGTGTGTGTATGCATATGTGTATTTAAATGGGACTTAAGTGAAAATGATGAGCCACACTTTTCACAAGAATAAGGTTTCTCCCCAGTGTGTGTTCGCATGTGGGTCTTTAAATTCGATTTAATTGTAAATGACGAGCCACACACTTCACAAGAATAAGGTTTTTCTCCAGTGTGGCTTCTCATATGTGTCGTAAAATAAGATTTTGTTCTAAATGACAAGCCACACACTTCACATGCATAAGGTTTTTCTCCCGTGTACCTTTCCATATTTGTGTAGAGATTTACGGAAATGATGTCTCTCTTAGTTGATTACAACGTTTAAACATTTAGTTTGTATTATGTAAGAGGAAATGAAGACCTTCACACTTCAAGAATATTTAGCAGTGCATGTATGTATGGGTGCCATTGATGAGATTTAATTGAGTTACGCACTTTTATCTTTTTTCTGACTAAAAGAAGAGCCACACACTTTACAAGTATATGACTTTTCTCTTTGTCTAATTTAGTTAAAAATAAGGTTTCTTTTTTTTTTCATTCTACTTCAGCTCTCAGAAATCAAATGCCCCTTCCTGGGGCTAATACACTCTCTTTATATGTAACATATATATCTGAGCATGCATTTAAGGATCTTCCATATTCTCAAATGTGGTGTAGCATACCTGTTGCTAAATCAGATCTTTTTTTGTAAATAGTGAGGCACAGATTTCAAAGAATGTTCCTTTCCATGTTTATGTGAAGATGTTTTTTTCTAAATGAACAATCACACAGTTTTCTTTTATTATTTTCAAATTAAAACTTTGTTTTAAGCAGATTGTCCTAAAGAATAAGATTTCTATTCAATATGTATGCATACAATATTTTAATTTTTGTCCATTGTTACTGTTCCCTGTAAATAAATAAAAGATTTAATTAACAACTCATGTATTAAGTAAAATTTTTTTCTGAATGCAAAAACAGGGGTGGAGTTCAGTGGGGAGACCACACAGAACTTACGTTAAGCAATTCACAATGCATGAATGAAGACCTACCTGGAGGATAGAACAATATGGTGTGATAGAGTCAGAAAGATTTGTGACATTACTACAACGATGATGATGATGATCACACACGTTTTCAATAACAGATATTGATGAGTCAATGTGTCAGTGTAAAGTGTTGGATATTTACACATATACAATATAATTTTAAAGTTATTCCAACTATTTTCCCAAAACCCTGAAAGAAATAACAGTTCAACTATAATTATTAGAACCTATGAAATAGGACAGGAGGAATAAACAAGACTCGATCCAAAAATAAACTTGCTAAGAAAAATAAGCTTCAATCGATATTTTACTAAAACTTTGAGAATGTTGTTTGTTATGTTGTTATTATTTTGTCATTGTGCCTAATTCAGATGGTTTTGATAGCAACAGAGAGGGTGAATACCATAAAGAGCAGAAGTTGTGAAAAAAAATTAATAAGAGAGGAAAGAGAAGAAAGAAGGAACAGAGAGGGGAAAAGAAAGAGACATGGTCTATTCTAACATCACAACATATTCTGAAATCCTTTCAACAGTGCATTATTTTTTTAGATGGTGGGAGGAATGCCGAATTTGCAAATTACAAGAGAAGTTGAGAGATAAATTGAATGCTGTAAATGTAATGACAACTGCTTGCACTTATCCCATTCAAAGCATAGTGTTTGGCAGCCATCTGCCAAACCTGTAAGACACATGACTGAGTACTTCTGCAGTTCACTGATTTTGTTGAAGCCAATGTTTTGTCGGCATATTCCGACAGGTTACCTAAGCTGCCGGAAGGTGCTGAAATGCTTAGCCAATTAGATCGCAGCAGTCGACAACTGGCAATTACAAAAAAAATATTGTGAAAAATTCAACAAGTTATGAAAATTGGTTAAAGTCATCATGAATTTAATCAAGTTAGGACAGGCGCTTCAGTCTCCTGAAGCAATTATTGACTTTTGATATGCGAAAAGAAGAGTTGCAGAACATATGGACATACAATTTAAAAAGAAAAAAAAGTGTTAAAAGACAAGTCTGCTTTGTGGTGCACAAATGCAGGCCTTGGACGTCAATACAGAGTGGGACTTTTATTGTTAGGTCAAGATTAGATATTGTGCAAATATTATGTGAAGACAGAAATTAAAATATGCAAAAAACAACCTACACCTTACAAAAAAACAACTTTACTCTAACCTAGTTGGTACGGTTGAAAAGAGTAGGCAAAAAAAGCTGAGAAAAACCCAACCTAACCTTAGTAGGGTTGAAAAGGAGTAAGCAAGAAAAAAAATCATTAAAGAAAACTACATTTTCTTTGTAAAATAAATAAATATTTTTTTATTGAAATTACCATATGATAAATATTTTCTTCTCTATTTACATGTTTTTCCCTCAATGTTACAAGTTTGCTAGTGTTTTCCCCAAAAAAAATCACAAAGTTTTCATTTGGCATCTTCCGGTTGTTTATGTAACCTGCCGACGAAATGTTGGTTGCAACGCGGTCCATAAACTGCAAAAGTAGCTGTTACTTGGGTAAGGATCATATGCTGATACATGATTTGCATATTAGAAGATAATCCTGCTTAAAAAGCAGAGTATGATGACGATTGCGTGGAGAAGCAAGTGCTGGGTGACAGAGAAGAAACTTTGTTATTTGGAAGTGAAATTGTTAGAATACACGTTAACAAATGTCTGACAAACAAGAAGCTATTTCAGCCATCCCTGGTTGGGATAGCTTATTGTTGTTTAGTCATGTGTTTCTCTTTCTTCTAACAATTCCACTGCAGTAAATAATTAAAATAGGCACAGAGAGAGAGGGTAAATTATGACATTACAAAGTATTTTTAAATTATTTGATTTTGTGAAAATGTGATGTGTAAAAAAGCAGGTGTTCTATTTATAGATTGTTTTACAATTGCTTAAAAAATCTCCTTTTAACTTTCATGGCTCATCTTAAGTAAAATCATAATTACACATAAATTACCTACTTTTGTGCCTGCATCAAAACAAAAGGCAAAAAACACAAGGATTTCCTAACAAATCTGACAAAAATTTATTTTCAGAATTTTACAAATATTTGACCAAGTTTTGTATCATAAAATTTAAATATGATTTTGCTTTTAGAATGACAAAAGTTTATCTTTATCTTTGATATAAAATCAAAATTAAATTTTAAAGAATAAATAAATATAATTTTCTGTATTTAATTAATAAAAAACAAAAGGCATGACACTTTTAAAAATACAACTTTCATTCTAGCCTAAAGCAAGGGAAGTGTAAAATGCTTTAAATTAAGTTTTGTTGTAAATGATAAACCACAGTTCACAAAAATGTTTTTCTGCACTATGTATTTCCATGTTTATGTAGAGATTAAGTTATGTTTTAAAAGAAGAGTCACACATTTTACAAGAGGTTTCTTTTTGGGGTAAATTAACATCTAAACATTCAATTTGAATTCGGGAGGAAAAGTGGTGAACGAAATTGAATGAAGTAAATAATTAGAGGAGGGAAGGGAAGAGAGAGAGAGGATCCATTATGATATCACAATGTATTCTCAAACCCTTTTAATCCATGCATGAATATTTTAGATGGTGAAAGGCATAGCGAATAATATTTTTAAAATGGGAGAATGATAAGAGAAGTAATTATGTACCTGTTTTGAGAAGCTAGTGCACAAGGATAAGCACATTCTAGCCTATAAATATGCCATAGCAGCCCTATCTGCATTCCTCATTAGGGCAGCTCACGCAATTAACAATAAACATACCTTCTCAGAGAGAAGGTAAATCATGGAAGGGTGGACAGAACCATACCTCAGCCCAGCAGGAATAAAGCCACTGTAAGACTGATTTGTATCATAATTCTATGATAAGAGTAGATAAATTGAATGATGTATCTAATTATAATAGAGTGAAAAAGAGGGGAGAGGAACGAGAAGAGAGAGTAAAGAAGGTTGAAGGGAGAGAAAGGAAAAGAGAAATCAGGGGAAGAGAGAGACTATTTATTATGATATCACAATGTATTTTGAAATCCTTTGACTTTATGAAAATTGGACGTATCAAAAATCAAGTTTTGTCTTTTGATTCTGGTATAGTTGCTTAAAATATTGATCGTGTCGAACCTAATATTTAATGTTTAGCTTTTATATCTATCTATATATCTAATTTATGGTTCGCAGTAAAATCAAAAACATATTTTGCTCAGTAGTTTCAGGTCATGGCTGAACTAACAATACCCAGGAGGGTTCATCTAGTGAATCTTGAAGAAAGGAATCGAAGGTGCAATATATATATATATATATATATATATATATATATTATTATTTCATGTATACAGGTATAATATTATGATGTGATATAATATGTTGTGCATAGATTTGCAGTACTTTAAGAGTGCTCAATACGCGAGTAGAGTTAAGTTAAAGTATGAAAATATATTTATGGCAATCAAGCTACACAGAGTCGTCCACATTTCATACCCACAAAAATCATCAGTCTAAGTAGCTTTTTTGTTTTGTTTGGATGCAGCACATCTTTTTGGTGAATGTGTCAAGTAAACATTAGACCTTATTTAAGCATGCACAGGATTGGAATAATTTATTTTTTTATTAATTTTGTCATGCATTGCTACTTTAGATGTTGATTTAGTTTAATTTTTTTTAATTTCATTTATTTATGTATCTGCTTATCCTAAAGTAAAGTTTATTCTATGTCCACAGTTGGTTACTATTTCGCTTCTACAGTTTTTTTTTTAATTCCCTTCCCCAATTCCTGCAAGTTCTGTGGATCATTAAAGTTTAAAGTTTTTTGTTCAAACAATCTACACAGTAATATTTTCACTCAATTATTGGCAAGCGTCCGCTTTTTTAGCTTGACAATTCTTTGCAGGGATAAAACGCAGACGTCTCTGTGTAGTTAAATGCAATAAAATTATTTTCATACGTTTTCTAATATATATATATATGTATATATATATATATACATATATATGGGAAATGAAAAAGGAAAAACCAAAAAGGATGTTTTTTTATATATTCAGGTTTGGATTCGTGGTGAATGAAGATATGTGTGTGTGGGGGGGTGTATGCGGAAAAGTAGAGAGGTGGGGAAAGAGGAGGGGGAGGCTCTGTGATTTTGGTGAGTGGGCAATGTCATGGTTTTAGAAAAGATTTGAAAAAACGAGGTGGTTTGAGAGTGGGAGGGATGGGTGGGTAAGAGTGTGAGAGAAGTGGTCGAAAGCGTGAAATGGGTGAGGGGGGGAGATTTTGTTGTGGTTAGGTGTGAAATATTTGAAAATCATGGATAACCCCTATTTTTCTCTTCGATCTCAATTATACTCACACACATGTCTCTGCATACACACCCACACACAACCTTTCCCCACACCTTCATTCACCACAAATCCAAACTTTCTAACTTACTCATCCCTCACATTCTTGACATAGCCAGCTGGTCAAACATTCCCACTCTTAAAATATTTCACACCTAACCACAACAAAATCCCCCCTCTCCCCTTTACCCATTTCACCCTTTCAACTACTTCTCTCACACTCTTACCCACCCACTCTCAAACATCTCATTTTTTCAAATCTTTTCTAAAACCATGACATTACCCACTCACCAAAATCACAGAGCCTCCCCCCTCCTTTCCACTTCTCTGCATACACCCCCTTCCACACACACATCTTCATTCACCACGAATCCAAACCTTCCAACTTACTCATTCCTCACACTCTTCATATAGCCAGCTGGTCAAACATTCCCATTCTTCAAATATGACCAACGAACATAGTTTTCCATTAAGCAAGTAACCAACTAGCCAACCTTCTATTGTGACTCCAGAGGGTATTCCAGTTGACTCCCCTCAACACACCACGTCTCGTTAACAACATGCTCGTCACCACAGACATAGACTCAAGCCAACCTACCTAAAAGACTATCTCATAGACTTTTAGATACATTATGCCTATCCCTGTTATTCCTTACCTTAAGGAAAAGGAGGGAAGAAAATAATGGTGTCATGCCGGTATTTATTTATAAACTCTAAGTGATCGGTCAGGGGCGATAACTGAGTATGACTTGATTATTTTTGTTATCGTCTGCAGCCAAGCAATTTTTTATTTCTGTATTTTAACGTCTGGTTGTGTTTTGTATGCTTGTCAATAAAGCGTCTCTTATTACCTTCAAACGGTTTCATGTAATATATCCTTATTTATTGGTGTAGCTTCTAACCACTTGTATCAATCCAACTGTCACAATTAAGACGAGAATTTTCAGTCTCCAAAGCGTGCTCAATGCTTGTCGTGTCGAGAGCCTGTTTGCCGGATAATTATACAAAATGCCTAAGATCTTTATGTACAAAACCTCAACATTAAAATGTAATTCTAAAGCCTTGAAATAGGCAGGTAGATAGTAGTTTAATAGAGCAATGATGGACCACCAGTGGTTCATGGAAAATTCTTGATGGTTTACAGAAACATTTGGACATTATTTTAATTTATATACTAAAATGAACCTCTGCTCTACGGTATAAAATATCTATTTATAGGTGTTTCCAGGATATTGATATCTAACTGAATTTTTTTGGTTATATGTTGATGTTTATATGTTGATATTTAATTTTTGATAATCGTTCTATAAAAATAATAATTGACAATTATTTGCATTTTGTAGGGAGGAGAGAAGGAGGTAAAAAAATTCCCAGAAAACGAGACATTTAATTTAATTGAGAAGACAAAATAAATTGGTTATCTGGAACTTTTTAGCTTTAGTGCGGATGCTATTGAAACAGAATTATCTTATCCAAGTAAGTTCTAGTTTTATAACAATTTGGTTCAATCAATAATTTAATGACCAAACAATACCGTAAAAATACCTAATTATTAGGGTATTGTTTAGTCATTGAACCAAATTGTTATAAAACTAAAACTTTATTTAGTTCAGATAATATTGTTTCAATGGCAGCCATCTTAAAGCTGAAAAGTTCATTAAATTGAATATTTTAAATTTTTTTTCGGTAAATTTATAGAAGTGCACCTCTCGTATTTCTGCCCCTAAAAAAAAAAGTTTCTACTTTTTTGGGTAAATTACATGTAAACAGCCATAACAAATATCTGCTATGAAAATGTAAACAGCCATGGATGTTTACATGTAATTTGCCCAAAAAAGTAGAAACTTTTTTTAGGGGCCGAAATACGAGGTGAGATTCCGTGGCCAAGAAATGCGTGCTCACTTTACGTATAACTTATATAGGAAAGTGATCCCCCACCCCTCCTAACATCTAAAATAATAACAATTTTAATTATTTTTTTCATAGCGGATATTTGTTAAGGCTGTTTACATGTAATTTGCCCAAAAAAGTAGAAACTTTTTTTTTAGGGGCCGAAATACGAGAGGTGCACTTCTATAAATTTACCTTTTTTCTTGCTGCATCAAATTGAAATATTTGTAAAACAATAAAATTAAGACATAATAAAAAAACTCGCTTTTTAAAACTCGAACTGAAAATTCCGTCGTAAAACGATCGTAACGAAAACAATTTCGGCAGTGATTGGACTTACCTTTATGTATTTCTTTCGTCTTAATTGGTTTCTCTGCAGAAAGGAAATTAAAATAAGATTTTAATTAAAATAAGAACATAAAATTCGTTAAAAAATACAAACACTACATTATTTTGCGATTAAAAAATTAAAGAGTAAACAAGGGAGATAATTCAGTATAAATTTAAAAGGTTAAAAAAAATATGTGATCACTTGTCGTGTGTCTGTGTCTTTTTCGCCTTTATATGACTTGCACATTGTCGTTAGTATTTTTTAAGGCACTTGTGCATTTAACTTGCATTTTTTTCATTTTTAGAAGAGTTCCATCCGCTACAAGCCAAGACTTAACAGAACTTCCCCATGATGTTTTATTTTAATATTACAGTTAACAATACAAAATATTAAGTTTAAAAAATCGATATTACATCTTTACATAAAATATTGCATATTGTGTTACATCTTAAATTGCGATGTAATTTTAAAACTAAAAATCGAATAATCGTATAAGAATGGCAATCTTTTCGAAAAGAGAATATAGGACGCTGAAAGCAAACACAATCGAAATAAAATTAACCCTGTGCAAATTTAGAAAGAATTCTTAACATAGGTGGGGGCGGATTTGTTAACTCTTAGCTTGTAGCGGACGGAACTCTCCTAAATTTAAAACAAAAAATGTTAAAATGCGCGAGTGCCATTTTTAATTATTTTTTAATAGATTAAAATTGCGTACATAAAATAAAACGATTTTTTTTAATCCTATCAAAAAAATAGTTTATTAAATTAAATCCATTATAATGCATTTTTTTGATTTTATTCATAAACAAGTCAGCCATTTTCATCTTTTATTATAGTTGAACAAAAAAAAGAATGATTTTGATTCCATCAGAGATCGCATCAGTGATGCCCCATGGAGTGAAACTTTTTCTCTCCTTGCTGATCAGTGCTCAAATGAGGTGACCAATGGGTCAAAGCAGGAATTGAAGCATATGTCCTATGTAAAAATTTACAGCAAGCCCCACTCTTCACAATGGTTCATCTCAAAATGTGCAGCTGCTATTGCACAGAGGCAGCAAGTATTCCGACAATTCGGTCGCCATAAGTAAACTACATATAGACATAAATTTATAGTGACAAGAAAAAATTGTAAAGCAGTGATAGATGAAGCAAAGAAAAGGTATACAGAGATGATTAGAAAACGCATTCAGTCACAGAAACTAGGTACTCATGATTTATGGGAAAATCTTCAATAGTGTGGTGAACAATAGACAATCAACAATTCCCCCGCTATCAAACCACAATGATATCGTTTGCACAGCAACTGATAAGGCTGAACTACTTGCCAAGCATTTCACCTTAAACTCCACTTTGTACTCAGCAAACCACCCCTAAATTGCCATTGCGGACTGAATCCACAGTTGATGAACTAGTCATCACTCCATCTCATGTCAGTGACATCATAAAAAACTTTCACACATCCAAAGCATGTGGGCCTGATCTTATACCAGTAATAGTAATAAAGAAACGCTCTGGTGAACTGGCCCTTTCCTCTCCAAACTCTACAAAAAATGCCTTGCCCAATCTTGCTTCCCTTATAGCTGGAAAATTGCCTCTGTGGTACCAGTCTTTTAGAATTCTGTAGATAGAACTGACCCTCAGAATTATCGCCTCTACAGTCTACTCCTGCTCTTTGCTAAAATCTTTGAATCTTTAATCAATCAAGCACTAGTCCAGCACCTCGTTAATGCTAAACTTTTTTCTAGCCATCAGTATGGATTAAGGCAAGCACAGTCTACTGCGGATATCCTAACAGCCATCTCTGAACACATATACCATACACTGGACAAGGCAGGTGAAGCTACGGCAATAGCGCTTGATATATACAAAGCCTTTGATAAGGTCTGATATAAAGGCCTTCTCCTAAAAATTAATTCATATGGTATTACTGGACAAATATTCAATATAATTTGATTTTTCCTACCCCAAAGAAAGATCAAGGTTGTCATCAATAGTCGTTCATGAAAACAGCATGATATAAATGCAGGTGTACCCCAGGGATCGATCCTTGGACCTTTATTGTTTCTGATTTTAATAGACGACCTCTCTGATTACATTGTGTCTGAGATGGGTATAGTTGCTGATGACACCACACTCTATTCTCGTCATGTCTGCAAAATGGACACACACATATCTGAGGCAATTACTGAATCCTTAGAAAGTGACCTTCAGTCTTTAGTGGAATGGGATCATAAATAAATAGACAGTAACATTTAATGCTGCTAAGACAAAGCTCTTTTCCTTCAACAACTACAAGAAACCTCTTTAACCACCGATTACCATGGCAAATAACACTCTACCTGAGAGTCCAACCTTCAAACTCCTCAGCCTAACATTCACAGGTAACATGAATTGGAATAAATACATTGAAGATATTGCCAAGGCTGCTGCAAAGAAGGTAAGATCCCTCTGCCGTGCTAGTAAACTTCTCACATCTGACAGTATCCTATATCTCTACAAAGCCACCATCCACCCATGCATGAAGTATTGTTGTCACATCTAGGCTGATGCACCATCCACTAGTCTCTCCCTCTTAGAAAATATAAAAATAAAAAAATTGCTAATTTAATAGGTCCCTCACTATCCACCAAGCTCCAGCCGCTGTCCCATCGCTGCAATGCTGCATCCTTGTGCTTGTTTTACAAATACTTCAATTGATTGTGCTCCGATGAAGTTGCTGCTCTGGTGCCCCCTCGACGTAAATTCACTCGATTAACCCGATAATCAGCTAGGTCCCATCCATACACTGTGGAGGTCCCCAGGTGCCAAAGAGCCTTCTACTTCAATAATTTATTTCCTCGTGCTGCCGGCCTTTGGAACTCCTTCCCTGTTCCCTGTTTCTCCGACTGTACCAACATGCAGAAATTTAAATCTAATGTGAACAAGCATCTCGCTGCACAGCTCGCAATTTAGGATGGCTCCCAATGCTTTCACCCTAATTCTCAGTAGCCCTTACGTCTACAGTGGCAACTTGCCTTGTTTATAGTGAACTATGTTGAAAAAAAGGAACGAATTTAGTCAGAGCACCAGTTGCTGCTGACTTTGAGTCGAATGTCTTTCTGGTTTGCCACAAAATGACACTATAATAAGTAAATTTAATCCTATATAAAAATAATAATTTAGTAAAAAATAAAGTTCAAAATGCCGTCTACAGTTAGACCTGCTTGTCGGCTTATGTTGCTATCTCCGGCACACGAGACGAGTGAACGTGAAAAGGGATACTAGCTTATATAAGCTACTCTTTTTTCTTTCCAGTTTGTTTGGCTTACGCTTTCCTCTTCTTTCCCTTGAACTTTAATCATAACCCTAAAATGCTGTATATATTTTTTATTTATATTGTTTTAAAGTTGCCTCGGAAAAACTGAAAGAGAAAGAAGAGAAAATAAAGAATTGCTGATACAAGCTTTTTATGTTTTCATGTTTACTGGGACAAAAACTTTAGAAAAACAAGGAATATGGCGTATAGTTAACAAGAAAAAAGGGTAATGAAAACAAATTCACAGCAAATAACGCTGCTTACTCAAGTGGAAATTCAATATAAACTAACAGGAAAACTTATGGATATACTTACTTATCAGTCAAAAATATTAGTGTACACCAAAAATTACGGAAAATAAGCGAGTAAAATTTTAATAAAAAATAAAATTAATTTACTATTCAGAGTTCAGTAACTCTGAACGACATTCGCATAAAACCAAGCTTGTCGTAATATGAAAATGACATGCTAGCTTGTTATCAATGTATCTTAGACACATGTTTGGCTTTAGGGATGCCACATCTTCGGAATATTCCATGTATATATTTGCTATTACCAGTGACAATGGCGACTCTATAGCCAGACCTTTAGAGGGAAAGGCAGTTATGAAATAGAATGACAAAGTCGATCTATACAAATATATATATAAGTTTATTGACAACAGATAAAATCTGGGAAAACTAGTAAATTTCATTTATAGATTTCTTTTCTCTTGTTGGCTTTGTGTGTCATGGTTGGTTGTAATTATGAGACTCTGAAAGTGGTTGCTATGAGCAACGAGCTTATGTTCTGCATGGAAGGTTTTTAGGCAGACTGAAATAAATGGGTGTCCTGTAGAATATAAGACAAAGTCCCATTCTAACATTTTATAAAAACTTTTATTGGTCATCTTCGTTAAACATGTAGTGAACAGATGTTAGTAAAAGAGAGGTTATTATAAGTAAATGTGTCTGGACGAGAGAAATGATACTGATTTCCACGATAGGAGAAAGTTATTCAAAAAACGAATAAGGATAAAAGTAATTTTATAAGGCTGGCAGAGTTTATATTGTTATTTGGAAGTAAGCCTGTGTGTAGAAATGGTATTGAGAGTAAGTCCATGTGCTTACAGGTAGCTATCTTGGATAGTGAAGTCTTTGTGTCGACGTTGATAGCCTGAGACTAAAGGTAGGTTTGGTTTGTGCAACAAGAGATGAGTTTGGTAGTTGAACTGAGTGACATGGGTTGGTTACACAGCTGGGACTTCTCGTGGCTAAAAGATCGAACAATGTTGATGCGCTTCCTTTAAATAAACTTCGGGAACCCGTGCTGTGCTTGCATTGTGTCTGATTGATTAAATCCCAATCGAAATTAAGCTTTAATCAGTGTCAAGTAAATATTTCAGACAACGTTAATGGCTGCTACTGCTGTTTTTGTATAACAACTACTACTACTAATACTACTACAGCCCTGCTGCTGTTCAGTAGAACGTTCCAGGGTTAGGGTTCAAGGTGAGACAGAAGCATAATTTAGTGTGTGTTATAAGATGTCAAATGTAAATATGTTTGTTCTTCTGTCACTATGTGAATTTGTGTTCACAAGTTTTTGGTAGTTTCTTGTCGTGTGTACCTTCAGCCATTGGCCAGCAGAAAGTCTAGTTGAGTGAGCAACGTGTTTAAGTGGCAGAACATAACAGTTTTCCTATCTTTGCCTTATAGCAAGAGATAGTGGAGATGCTTCCTCTCTTGTTGACAGGGTAAGACATTTCTGCCTGGATGTATTTTCTCTTTGGTGTAAATTGTTCCACAACGATTATTCCTACGTACAGAAGGTTGATTGGCTGGCATTACAACGAAATCACCTCTGTATAATATCAATCTGTCAAAGAAAAATAGCTAGTAACTGTTAAAGTCCATTTTCTTGCAGACGTATTTTAGTACCTCTATACGATTGGCATGCATCCCAATCCTATGATATTAACTGACCAAGGGTGTAGGCAAAAACACACAATCTATGCCCACAAAAAAAAACATCTAAAAAGAAATGAGATTTTTCTTACAAAAACTGGCTCCCAGCACCATATTTACCAAAAAAAACAAAAAATAGCTATCATGTGATGTTCTCTCTACTGTTTGTCACACCTCTGCGATTAAAATCAATTTTCCGCACTAAAATAAAAGCATGCGCTGGGAGCCGATAAAATATAATTTAAGCTCAGATTTTCGTCAAGAAAACCAGTTGAAAAAAATCAGCACACGGCTAAAAGGAGGACAACGTTTCTACCTCCCTCACGCCTTCAGGCTCGGGCAGCTACTATACATTTTTGACTCACGCACACATGCAACACTCTGACAACAAACAACACACACTCACACAAATGCCTATATCGTCGCACACATATACACTCATAAACAGGCCTAAAACATTTTATTACTTTTCTAACTGAACATTTCAAATGAACAATTAATTATATAAAATGTATTGTCATTTTGTATACATAAATAAATATCTTTTCTTCTTTCATTAAACTTTCATGTTTTTATTTTCTTATACACTTTTATCTAATTTTCATATAATAATTTCATTTTCAGCATGGATCTTAGATACAATTCACACATCTTCAGCTTGGGTTACACCCCTTTTAAAAGTAGTCGGTTTCTATGAAAAACTCAACATTTCTATTAAGTTGGGCAATTCTTCTAGTGATAGGTCCGCACTTAGTTTTTCATTAATCATTGTTAATGACTCACTTGTCCAAACTTGGGTGAACAGACTGACTCCATCAAGGTGTGAGTTATGCGTTCCTCTTTCATTGGTTTTCTGAAGTAGTTGGAATTCTTCAGAGTCTTGTTAGCCTTCTTGCTAATCAGTTGATAATATCTACTGAGTAGCAGTCCAGTGGATGGCATGCTAAGCCTCGGCGGCTCATGATGTAATATTGATAAACATTGTATCCTAAATTTATTTTCCTTCAGCGGAATTATAGTTGTACAGAGGTGATTTCGTTATGTGTTAGCCAATCGTCTTTGGTCATAGGAATACTCTTTTTCAAACTACTTACACCAGAGTGTAAAGGCGCTCAAACAGAAAGTCCTATGCTGTCAATGAAAGAGGAGTGATCTCTACCATATGCTTATCATAACATAGGGTTAGCGTGCGAGTAGATGTCATGTTTAGAAACCTGTACGAAACTCGCTTGACAATGCTTCTAAGACACAAATGAAAAGCAACAGACTACGTACAGAGCCCTGATGTTCTCCTACTTTAACATTAAAGCTGCTACTAAATGTGCTGTTAATTCAAACATTATTTTGAACATTTCTGTAGATTCTTTGAACAACATTCACTTATTTGCTTCTAGTTTATACAAAGCAAAAATCCGGTTCTTCCTGATGTAAAAAAAGCAGGGAACTCACATTTCTTATTAGTATAAACATTTTCGTATAATTTTAATTGACATGAATGTAAATCTGCATTTATTTAAAGATTCCTATTTTCATAGAACAATTTCTATAAGCAGGACAACAAAAAAGTGTATGGGAAACTTTTACAAGACAAACAATTAAAAAACAACACAGAATAGCTATGAAGAGAATGAAATATCTCAGTTTACATGTTGAATAGCTATTCAGTGCTGGAACGATTGTGATGATGATAATGATACTGATGATGTCGTCTTAAAATCTATTGAAGAATTAGAGATTTTTTCTGGCTGGATCATTGACTCTTCTCTGACAATTAGTATAAAATATTGACATTTCAAACTTTTACTGCTGCTCTGTACGGTTCTGAGTGTTAGACATTGGCGAAGGAAGTAGAAACTTTGATCATGTATGAATTAATTTTTTTAGGATGTCTATTTTCTCTTTCATGTTTGTGTATATTTTTCATATAACATAGATTATTTCTATAAAATAGTAAACAAAAAATGCTAAGTTTATGGGAAATTTTGACAGTTTTAGATTTACAACATAAACAATTACAAAATAACACAGAAACAGAATTTATAACAACATAAACATATAAAATTAACTCATGTGTAGATCAGTTTACATTTTGCATATAATCTCAGTTTTGCAAGGATTGATGATGATGGTTATGATTATGATGATGTTGATGATCTTAAAACTTTTTGAACAAATGAAGACTACTTGTGGTGATTCTTCAGGGTTCTGTCGTTTGTCCGTATCGTTATTAATTACAGTATATTAATTACAGTATATTAATTACAGTATATTTGTAATAGTACATAGATTACTTTCTATTAATAAAAAAAGTTTCCCATATTTTTTAGGATAACCAGAACTGCTATTTGCACAATAATAACAACCACAGATAAGTCCAGCAATGTATGACTGGCAGTCTACTTTTTGTATAATGTTGGCATATATATATATAAGTAAATCTGTATCTGTATGTTGTAACAGTCAACTCTTGTGTATATTTTTTATAGAATAAAGATTAATTTCTTTATCCAGAAGCAGCACATATGTTGGGCGAAAATGACCTCCTAAGTAGACCTAGTGTAAAATTTCATCTAATATGGGAACCATTAATTATAAATAATAGATTAGAACACCATATATATATATATATATAAAGATAAATGAAGGAAGAGAGATAAAAATGTGTGAATGACAAATCTATTTCATCTTCGATTGTTCAATGCAAAGTGTACTTGATAAAACATGTTTATTTTGTATTTCCTTAAGCCAGGCTTTTCAAAAATTAAAATCTTATCATCAGAGGAATTACATAGATGGATAAATTGGCAGGAGAATAGCCAAAATTCAAAAAAAATTAAAGAAACAATATAATATAATAATTATATATATATATATATATATATATATATATATATATATATATATATATATACATGCATATATATGAGAGAGAGAGATACGTAGTGAGAGTACACATCTGAAAACAAAAATAGGTTTAAGACTTTAAAAGTTAATTATAGAAATGTCAGCAAGGACCGGTAGTGCAATGGATAAAAGTGCTTAGTTATAGTCAGTTTTAAGTTACAGTTCTCTGGAGGTTGAAAGTTCAATCCTCAGTATTAAGGATACAATTAGGAATTACTTAAGACTTCTATCGGATCATGGCTGAAAGAACAAGACAAACTACCCCTGTGGATTAAAAAAAGTGTTTAATTCAAAATTCTGTACAGCTCTCTGAGTTCAACAAGATGTACCTGAAGATTGGGGGTTACATTAGCCAAAACATTGTGTGAATAACATCACAAATGAGAACAGTAGTCCTAATAATCCAAATAACAAGAACGAAAATACGCATATGTTTAGAACATAAAAAGTAAACGATTAAAAAATCGCACAGAATAGTCAGGAAGACAATTTATGATATACTGTAAACTTTATACAAATTTGAGCTTAAAACTTAGTTAGGCAATATTGTATAAGATGTGAAAACACGTTCACATCATATAGCAAAACCTTTCCTTATATGATATCAAATTACGAGGACCAATCAAGCTCATTCAGTCTAACATATTATTAGCAACTATTATTACATACAGGAAACTATTTTCGTATAGTCAGAACTTATATTAAAACACAAAACATACTTAACAAGGATAATCTCCCATTTTAAATCTGGATTAATTAAAAAAAGATGGTCACACTTAAGAGGAATTGTGTTTCTTGCTTATTTAGTTCAATTATTTCTAAAAGATCAAGCGCCCAATCCTGGGGCTAACACTTAATTTTCTTGCCACTGTGTTTGCATGTTTCTTTCAAAACTTCTTTTCAAGAATTCCCCATCCCTGGAGCACAGTGCTCTGTAACTGATTTCCTGCAGGATACAAGTCAACAAATATTTGTCTGGTCGTCTTCTTACATAATCAAATTTTGTCCATTTCATTCACTATTTACAATCCTTTAATAGTATTTTCATCATCTAACTGACAATCTCATTAACATTTATCCTTAAGTGGTTTTTGGTCTAATTAAGTGGTGACTCATTAGTATTAAAAACAGTAAATCACAAGGATAAGTTTTATATTTCTTAGAGATTAAAGATCCACTTTTTACGGTTAAGACTTGCTTTCTTTGGCACTGTATGCTTGTATGTGTTTCAAAATTAGATCAAAAGGATGAACCACAATCTTCACCGGAATAAGCTGTTTTTCTTTTTCATTATTTTAGATGAGTAAGTTTTTAGAGATTTTTAGTCCCTCTTATTATTGAGACTAACACTTGAATTATTTAGTAGTTATATTGTTAGCTAAGAACTCTTCTTTTTTTAGCTGCTATCTGGTGTGTATTTTCATGTGTGCTTTCAAATGGTAATTGCGTGAAAATGATGATCCACAGGTTCCACATGAATATGGTTTTTCTTCTTTATGTTTTTCCATATGTTTCTTTAGAAGATCATTATTTGAAAATGTGGATTCACATGCTTCGCAGGAATAATATTTTTTTTCTGTATGTATTTTCATGTGTCTCCTTAAATTGCTATTCTGTGAAAATGATAACCCACACGTTCCACATGAATAAGGTTTATCTTCACTATGGGTGTGCATGTGACTTGTTAATGAAGAATGATATGAAAAAATTGATCCACACTCTTTACATAAATACGGTTTTTCTTCTGTGTGTGTACGCATATGCACATGTAAGTTAGATTTTGTTCTAAATGATGAATCACATACTTCACAAGGAAAAGGTTTCTCTCCGGTGTGTTTTCGCATGTGCACTTTTAACACATGACCAAATGTAAATAAAGAGCCACACACTTTACACGAATAAGGCTTCTCCCCAGAGTGACATTGCATATGTAATTTTAAATGAGGTTTTCTTGTAAATGATGATCCACATATATCACAGGTGAAAGGTTTCTCGCCCGTATGGATACGCTCGTGCACGGTTAAATCAGACTTTGTTGTAAACGATATTCCACAGAATCCACAAGAAAAGGGTTTTTCCCCGATATGTCTCTGCATATGTACGGTTAAGTGTGACTTCTGCGTAAATAACTTGTCACAAATTTCACAGGGATAAGGTTTATCACCAGTGTGACTTCGCATATGTACATTTAAATGATATCTCTGCGTAAAGGATTTGCTACAGACCTCACAAGAATGAGGTTTCTCTCCACTGTGGCTTTGCACGTGTCTTTTTAACGTACCCTTCGTTGAAAATGTTGAGCTGCAGATTTCACACGAAAAACTTTTCTCTTGTGTTTGCATAGTTATTTGTGAATGAGATTCAAGTGAATATATTTCTCCGCACACCTAAAATTTATTAGGTATATGTACACAAGGTACTTCCAGCTTTCTGCACTTTTACTATACCCTGTGAACAAAAAGTAGAATTTATTTAATAAAATACATTATATTATTATTAATAAATAATATACATAATTAGAGAAAAACATTAATAATATAAATATTAACATATATTTGAAAGGCATATCAATGCTCATTTTAAGTTAAACTAAAAGACAATAATCTAGATGTTAATAGCTATTATATTTTTCAATAATATTTTTAGACTAGCAGGACCACATGAAAATTCTACAATCCTTGTTACATCAATCTGTATAATTTACAAGAAATAATAATATTCCTTCTGAAATAATAAATATCTGTCAGGGTAAATATTATTAGGCAAAATCGACTATTTCTTCTTCTGTACAAATTATTATCATTTCAGCTAAATATTCTTTAAATAAAACGACTCTGTCTTTTTATTAATTTAAAATTGTAGCAATTTTTTTTGAAGCAATAAATACTTTCTGTCTTCTTTCCATAAAAATAATTGTCAGCTAAATATTCTTACAACCAATAAAACGAATTTGAAATGTATTTATTAAAAATTGTTTTAGGCGATGGGAAAACATAATTTGATTTTGGAATAATTCATTTTCAAATGGGTAAAGTCGGTATTGTTTAACTTAGCAACATCATATTAATCACCAATAATCACTTTTCAAATGTTAAATGTGTGTGAAAGGTGATAACGTACGTACAAACATGAAATGCCTTAGCATATTATGATATAGATAAATCTCCATATCATATAGAATTGAGGATAATCTTTTTTGTTTCGGAATTTTTCAGATGAGGATGGATAATTTGTAATTGGATAATTCAAACTTCTTATCTTGGATGATGTTATTCTCACAACGTTTCAGCCGATTTAACCTCTAATCTTTAGCTGCATCTTGTCAACAAAGATTCTAACGTTGTGAGAATAACATCCAAGATGAGAACAGTAGTCTGAATAATCCAAATAATACAGTCTTTTTTTCTAAGGTTTTCATCTTCTTATCTTCATATTGTTACCAGACATCCAGTTTGGCGCAAGTCTGCATTTTAACCTATTCAAGTTATAGCCATTATTTAAACAGCTTGGGCTAAGCATAGAAATACTAAAATGTTATTCTTTGATATAACCGGAAAACATGCAACTTTCAAATAAGGATTTTATACCCTCATAAGAAAAGATACCAAGAAAATACAAAATTATATTTGATATGGAGATTTATCTCGAAATTTTATCAGAAAATATAACTATTAACTATTTCATTTTGAAATGTATTTTGTTATGTCTTTCACAAATATATTAATACCTATTGATTCAATAAAATTACTACATTTCTTTCATCTATGTTTCTTTTTATAACATGTTTTGATAATAATTATTATAAATGGCGACCAATGAATTCAACAAGTTACTAAAACTGATGATCACAAGAGAAACAATTTCTTTAACCAGTACGTATTAAAATAAGCTATTACACTGTTGTCTATGCATAATTAAATACTGTATATTGATTCACATATGACACACAACTAAACAAGTTATTAAAATATAACATACAAGAATAATATTATACTAACAATACTTAGAATAGTGTCTTACAGATTAATTGTTAAAGTACACTGTTTTTAGTTGAAAATTATATTTTTATGAAGCTTAAAATTCAATAATTCCAAAGAAGCTCTTTTAATTCCTAGATTACCATTATTTTTGAATTCATTTACTTGCATAAAATGTATTTGTAGGAAACTTCATCTAATAGATACAGCAGAAAAGGTTCTTTCTCAAATCTTTGTGGTTAATAGCTTTCTTCCTAGAAAATCAATGTTTGTTTCTTATTTGCCCGTTTTTTTTCGCATAACGTTGGTCCATGTTGTTAACAATGAAAAAAATTCGATTGAATTTCTTTCAAAAAATATATATCCGCCTCATAAGATTCTTAAAATGAACACCATCTTAAGTAATGACCTAGATAACCGAAGTAAATACATTACAATAGATATATTCAGCCGAAATAGCTTATTTAAGTAATTGTTATAGACTGAAGATTTAAAGCTTCTGGTTTCAATTATGCATCTTGATATCCACTCTTTTGTTGGAAATCTATTATTTAATATTAATATTGATTATTTATTTACATAAAAATCAAACAGTGTAAAATACTAAAACAAGTCAGCTATTTTAATGTTGCACGATGCTCTCATTTTATAAATAACACTATTATCACTAAAAAATATCACTCTAAAATATAATGGATAGTCTTTGGTGTGTCAATCAAGTTCAAGAACAAAACAGAAGGAAACTATATTGGAATCACAAAAATGAAACTTTGCTTATTTAGAAAGAGGAAGAATACCTTTTGGTATTATTGGAGTCCTACACTCTGTGCGAATTCTTATAAACATAGAAATTTACACTGTGTATAACTAAAAATGCAGGCTTTGAACAAGCGGAAACTCCTTACAGATGTAATGTTATCTTGTAGTAAATGTAATTAATCATAATAAAAACAATAATTATTAGATAAACCCAGACTAAACATTGGGCAAAATCCCATTAACTCTAAAAAGAAAACATACAAAAATGAGATAGGAAAACTTTGACTGTTGATATAAGATTCATTTAAACAGCCAACACATTGAATCTTCGTCATATGATTTATAGACATTAGCGATAAAGTTCAAGTATTCATTTTATAGTAAATCAATAAAAAGAATCAGATTAGGACCATATAAAAACAGACAGAAACATTATTTGATGATAGGGCAAACATTTAATTTTGTAAAGTTTCAACTGATTTTTTTGCCGATAGACAACTAAAAACCCTATGTAGAGCAAAGAACGTAGAGCTACACTTTTTCCCCTTTATAAATTTAAATTGTCAATTTTGGGTGTTTCTCTCATTTTATAAATTCGGTTATTTTCGAAATAAACACAACAGTAGGATTTGGGCCATGTGAACGTATATATCGTCAGATCCTTCTTAGCTAAAAGAAAGATCCAGATTGTTCTCGATGGCCATACATCGACACAAATTCACATCAATGCGGATGTGCATCACCACAGTGTTGATGCTCTGTGCTAGTCTTATAAGGACTTGCACAGATTGTGCTCTAATGAACTTTCTAGACTTGTACCCCTTTCAATAAAAATACACACGAGAAGCAGCAAAATCCCACCCTTTCACTTTATAGGTCCCTAGATGCTGAAAGATTTTCTACTCTGATAGCTTTTTTTCCTCAGACCATTTACCACTGGAATTCCCCTCTCGCTCACTGTTTCCCCCGATAATACCAACATGCAGAAATTTAAAGTGAACAAACATCTTGCTGCCCTTCTCCCTACCCAAGTTGTTCCCCTCCCCTAGAAATCTGACACCTATCACAGGTCAATGGCAATGCTTTGTTTGGGTTGAGCAAAACTTTAAAATATATTTTTTAAAACATAGGAAAAAGAACGTAAATATCAATAGGAGACCCTCATCTTCCAAATGTCAATATACCTAAAATGTCCTCTTTAAAATTCCTTATAGGGTTCTTCTGTTTATGGAAAAAGCTTAAAATAAAACTAAACCATTTTTTTTAAACAAATAAAAAGTAAAAGTCTATTCTATCAATAATGAAGCGATCTAATAACGATGCGCACATATTAAAAATGAAGATTGAAACACAAAAAGAGTGCGCGCAAAGTTACATTAATTTTTATATTTTACATTATGTTTTTTTTTTCGTATTGCAAACTTAAGGTTAGTTTAAGGGTTATTGAAGGAGATGTTTTGTTTTCTGTGGAAATTTTTTCCCCATTTCTAACAAAAGAACGAAAACAAAGAAACATTCCCTTCATTAAACACTAACCCTAAGTCCCGGTGGCAATACGAAGAAAAGTTAAACTATACTAGTTCTAGAAAAAGTCCTTAAACTCAACAAAATTTAGAAAAGTAATATTTAAACTCTTAGCAATTTGATTAAAACTCTGCGCAAAACTGTGCGTTACTGAATTAATTTCTCGTCGTTGAGTCGTGATAATCGACTTTTGCCAATTAAAATAACTCTTTTTTGCAGCTGTTTAGACTGTTAAATCAGTTTTGGGTGCTAATGCAGAATAGCATATAAAAAAATGTCAGTACTTATAAAGATTCCCAAGTCTTCACGTACCCAAACGCTCAGCAAAAAACTTTTTTCTTATTTTGCAAAAAAATATTGTGTACGTTTTCTTGATTACCCAGAAGATGTCAATATATATATATTTTTTTCAGTTTTTTTTTCCTTCAGGGGAGACGGTAAATGAAGATAGCAGACCGATAAATTATTTTGTTTTTTATTTATATTTATTGATTATTTTTTCGGTTTTTTTTAGGGGTTTATTGCCAGCTGAACTTAGGGTTAATGTTAGTGGTAAAGTTCCAGTGCTATTTGTGTGGAGGAAGAAAGACTGCACATGGGGAAAGGAAGGTGACAAGAATTAGGCATATTTATCAAATATTAGAAAGCAAAGAAGAAGAAAAAGAAAAAGAAGAAGAAGGTGTGTGATGTTTCAATTTATCGTCTGGACGTCTCTGTCAAATCCAGAACGTGGGAATCTCCGCTAGATTTTTGGATGTTTATTCTGCACAACTACCTTAGTTTTTAAATCACTAAAAGAAATCATCAACACGTCTCACGTGTAATTTTATATTTAATAACTTTATTTATTAAATTGAAAAAAAATTTTTTTTTTAATTTGGCAATTGAAAAAGATTATTTGAATTAGGACGGCAAACAAGTAAATGTTTACATCAACTTTTTTGGTAAAATTATCTTTTCCCAACCAAAATGTGGACAATAAATGCTCTGCAGTTTTCCGACTTAACAAATGAGGAAATGTTTTGGACTAATTTACCTTAAATTATTTTAAAAGAAATACAGTTGGGAAATTAGTCAAAACATTTTATTTGGGTTTACTTACTCATCTGTGAGGTCGAAAAAAATCTGAAAGTGTTTTTTACAACTTTTTTTAACGTGTATAAAATTGAACTTTTTGTAAACCACATTGTCAGATAAAAAAATACAAATGAACATTTTTCAAGTCTCATCAAAACAACTTTGGTATCTTGTAAGAATTGAACAAAAATCATTTAGTCCTATTTTTTCTCGCTCTCTTTTTCTCTTTCTGTTTTTGTTATTGGCGCCGAGTACTGCAAACACTATCGATGGTAAATCTACTTACTTTATATTTGCGCATTTCTTTCGCTTGACAGTTTTCTTTCTTTGTAGAAATTAAAATAATAAGATGTCAATTAAACTAAATATGTTTTAACTTTCTTCCAAATGTAAACTTCTCTTCCTTAAAAAAATATTAATAAGAGTCAACAAGGGATGTAACCCATGACCATCGTGAAAACAGAACTTTCTTTCATTATCTAACTTTACAGAAACGACGGTGGTACCCAGGGGTTTTTTACCCCGCCTAATAAACCGGTATTGTCCGGGCCTTTGGGTCTGGATTTACGTCGGTTTATTGGGGGTTGTCGGTCCTGTGCAGTTCTAGGAGGTGCACCCTCTCAGGTTTTGCCTCCCCTCTTTGGAGAGGAGTAAGTTTATTGCTTACTGCCTGAGGCGCCCCTACCGGGCAATTTTTAAACAGCCAGAATGCTCAAATTCTCGAGCGCTGGTTCTTTCCCACTTTCCCGACCTTGTGTCACATTTTACCTTGTGGGAGGAAGATAAATAGAACCGCTGGTAAAGTGATTACTGACGCTCGGCGTTCCTTTTTCCTAATCCTGTTCAGTCGCAATATTTACCCACATCCTCTCGCCCGTCCTGGCGAGAGGCAAGATAAAAGACCTGAACTCAAATCCGTTAGAGATGTCAGTGTGATAAGACGTTAGATTTCTCTCTGTACTTCTGCAGTTTACGGACCATGCTATTTTTTAGATAGGATTTTCAAGTTGAATTCATTTTTACGGTATCTTTTGGTTATTAAATTGTCAAGTGAAAGTACAGAATAGTTAAAAAAGAAAAAAAAAGCCCATATCGATATTAAGAATGAGTTTCTAAATAATAACGTTATTACTTTATCACGGTCCGTACACTGCAGAAGTGCCTTTCTCTCCTCGACTCTAGCAGGTAATCGGTAAGATCGACCCTGTAAACAGTTTCTTCAAAAATTCGAATGAAATTAGTGTATAGGTGATAGTAATCCTCCACCCCACACACACGTATGTATGTATTTATATATATATATATATATATATATATATATATATATATGTGAGATAGAGAGAGAGAAAGAGAGAGAGAGAGAGAGAGATAAATCAAATTACTCCTACTAGCTAGAAGATCCATACTTAATTTTGACGACAAATACTGGACCAGGAAAGATACCCCTAATAATTACGACATCATTATGGGATCATCGGACTCAGCCCAAGTTACAGACTTAGTCGGCCTCTTCCTCTTGTATGAACTCAGACAGGGATTTAAGAACACGCAGGGGGGTGTACAGAGATGATGCCCTATTCGTTTCTAAAGATAGACCTAGATTTAGAATAAAACTATCAACCAATTGCATACCTTCTTCAATAACTTCGGCCTCACAATAACCATCGACAAAGGGAAAAAAACTTCCAATTTCCTCGATGGACTTAAACTCCGGGGCTGACTCCCCCTACCACAATCCCAACCTAACGCTATTCTATGTGCATAAACACTCTAACCACCCTAAATCGATAATAAATTCAATAGTCCACTCTGTCTCGAATAGAATCTCTAAACTATCAGCTAATAAAGCAATATTCGACCAAAATTCTAATTTCTACAACAATGCCCTGCTTAATTCGGGATATCCAGACAAGATAACCTATAAACAAGAACGCCCCACACATCATAAGCCACACCGCAACATAATCACGCACAACATGACGCAGAGACATAGTAATTACAATAATAGAAATAATAATAATAATATGAACACGAATAACTTAAATAACACCAAATATAAGGAACACATTAACCACCAACCTGAAAATAAACACAAACGATTAAGGAGAAAGAAAAATATCTGGTTTAACCCTCCGTACAACAACAATGTTAAAACCAATATCCCTAGGGAATTTTTCAAAATAGTTCAAAATTCATTTAGATAACCACACACATAAAATACCATTCTAATTAAAAACAATATCAAGATATCGTACTCCACAATGCCTAACATAGCACAAACCATAATAAGTACTAACAATGAGAAAATCAAGTACGCTTAATCAATCATTACCCCAGATACATTAACTAACCCCGAATACATGCGTAATACTCAATAGATTTTAACTCGAAATGGTACCTCGTTGAATAACACATATCTGTTTGTACGGACAAATCAGCTGACATGAAGACAGCACTATCAGCTAATCAGTCTGTATAAAAGAGGGAAATTTTGACATTTGCAAGATGGTAATCCACACCAATAATGACGACAATCAGCAGCAGCAAAGCAGTAATGATAGTCAGTAGCAGTAGTTCCTATTCCACCTGCAGCATTAGCCACAGCTCCAAGGCTAAAAAACCTTTGCTATATTCCAAACACCACTTTACAAATCATCATTATCAAGAAGATGGTAGTAGTCGTTAAGTGGCGACGGCGGCAGAGAGAGAGCGTTTCCTCGTTCCTCGCTGGTACTCTCTGCGATGTGTCCAAGCTGGTGCCAGGAGGTTGTTTGATCTTTTTCTTCGAACCCTAAGGGGAGATAAGTAGTCCCTTAAGGAACTAACGATATTATTGCGCTCTGTGATTGGATTGGACAAGCCAGCTCACAGGGACAGTGATTATGCATTCAAAAGTAGTCCCTATTGGTGACTGCTACATAACCCCCTGCTTAGACAGAAAGCCGACAGGAAATAAAAGGAAGTGAAGCAGTGGGAAATAACAAAAATACAAAATTTGTCAATTAACAAGTGTTTAAAAAGTTTGTTTTTTTCTTTCCTTCATTTTTTTCCCTTCATTTTTGGGTGGGAGGGCAAGAATCAAGTACTTGGTGTGATTTTAATAAACTAACCACTCTAGCAAGGGTGAAGGTAAAGGCCTAGGACTGCAGCCCCGTCGGCATTCCCTATAGGGGCGCCTCAATATCCAGATGCACCTCTTCTGCACAAGTCTCTGGTGTGAAGCAAGGGTTGTTCAATCCCAGCAGCACTTCATAACATAAGTGTGTTGTGAGACAAAGGTTGCTCAATATCCAGCCGAAATTCTTTTCGACAAGAGTGTGTAGTGAGGCAAGAGTTACTCAATCTTTTTGAACACTACATTTATATAAAAAACATAATTTTAAAATTTATTAATTTTTATTCTCTGCAGGACTGGTTTGCCCAGCCCTACTCTCTGGCATCCATTTTGGTGAATTCTCTACACAGACGGATTTTTCCTTTGGTTTTTATTATTTTTGACAAAGGGAAGATTTTCCTGAAATATTAAATAAATGATTTTTTAATAATCATCCAGACAACACACAAACAGCCAACACCACACTTGCTGTTATGTAAAATTTTAAGAAAAAATAAATAGTAAGTCCCACTTCGATTTATTATTTTTGTTCCTTCCAGCTTACAACCTACCCAGCACTCTGCATTGCCTTCTTAAACATACTAATACATGAACATATTTTGTGAGTTCTTTTATATAACAGGGGCGCTACATAAATGAACATGATTTTGGTTCAGTGACACAAATGAACCATATGGGTTCTTTGATACAACACGAACGAGTTATTCTATATAATAGGGCCGCTACATGAATGAACACACTTCATGACTTCTTTCATATGACAAAGACACTGTATAAATGAACATAATTTTGTTCCAGAAGCAGAAATTTACCATATGGATTCTTTGATATAACACTGACGCATTTATATGAGTTCTTTTACGTAAAAGTTTTAATATAAAGATGTTGCACACACTTTTTAACCACTTCTATGCCGTGGTAGAACTGCTAGTTATACATAAACGGTTCAAAGCCAGAGTCGTAATTACTAAAGGTAAAGCTACGTAAATGTCCCAATACAATTGAAATACTTGTGTTGTCAGGGTAAACTAACAGAGATAGATATGCTTGGACAATATATAAATTAATATGTTCACCTTGTTGATGATATCTGGGAGTGTATATGACTGTTACCATGTAAAGGAGTCATGACCATAAAAGACATCTGACAGGTACTTCATCAGAGTTGTTTAAGCCATGCAAATTTGAAGAACCAGTTAGACCATGTCCGACGGCTTTGAAGCCCAGTCAGAAAAGAGGCTCACATTGGTTTCTATATTCCCTAATAGGTGGAACTAGATTCTGGATGCCTGAGAATAGAAGAATATGTTTGTTACATATTTAATGAGCCCATGCTGACTTCTATACTCAGATGTTTCCACCTGGGTAACTATCAGTTAAAAACCTGCCTGGCGTCTTGATGTTCATGCATCTCGTAGTGATTTTACCTGATGATAGACAATCCTTAGCTGAAATCAAAAGTCTGGACATCAACAACAAAAGAGTATGGGTCAATGAATCAATTAAAAAACGAATTTTTAATGGAAAAAGATAAGTTTATTCTCGAGTTCATATTTGCTGCAAAACATTAATTGCGGACAATTGAAGGACAGTACCGACGTTTGTCAGTGGATAAGGAAGCTTGAGCTGGTCGCGAAACTGAAAAACGTTACGGACCTAGCATCTTTTTTGCCGTTATTTTTGGAAGGAGACGCCCTTGCCCTATAACTCGAGCTTAGCTAAGACGAACTACAGAATGCGAAAATTATAAAAATCCGTTTAAAAAGAGCATTCGCAGAAAGCCCATGTGAAGCGATAGAGATGCTGAAAAATCTACGGTGGGCAGGTGGGTCCGTCGATGTTTACGCCAATAAGGTGAAGCGATTGGCCGGACTGGCAGGATATGTGACCCGAGGGTTTGAGACAACGGTCAAGCTGTTCTTCACCACTGGATTCCCAGATAATGTTGCAAAGGAATTGCAACAGGTGCCCGGATTTGACAATGCCGATGTCCACGCATTAATCCCCAGGGCAAAGGTGCTGACGTGCAGGCGATCCTCGCGGGTGAAGGACGAATCGGCAGTTGCACAGAGCGGTGCACGAGGCCAAGTGAAGGTGGCAATCAAATGTTTTGAATGTGGTGGGCCGCACCTCCGGAAAGACTGTCAGAAGTATCTGACGCGGATCATATGTTACCGGTGCCAGCAGAGTGGCCACCTAGCCAAGGACTGTCCGGGAAACGATTAATGGGGCATCATCACGCCGGCCGATACCCCAGCGCAAAGACGGCAGGGATAGCCCCACGGATCGTGGTCGCAGTGGAGGGGAGAGAGATCGAGGCACTGGTTGACACTGGCTGCTCAACTACCATGGTTCGAAAGGGCCTGGTGAACAGATGGAGTGGGGGTAGCAGCATCAAGGCATTCGACGGCACAGAGGTGAAATGTTGTGGGACCAGCACTGTTCGCATCGACATAAGAGGACGACGACTGACTATAGAAGTATTGGTAGTCGATCGTCTGGTGCCTGGGGTAGAGGCAATCCTTGGCATGGACGTACTCTGCCGGATGGGGGGCGTCACTGTTGACACAAATGGATGCGTTGAGTTCGGTGACGACCACTGTGCGGCCGGTGTGAACCCGGAAGCCTCGCCATGTGATGGAGGTGGAGTGGCTGAGTGCGAGATCAGCGATCAAGACTTCATTGCAACATTTCGCGATGGTAGGTGGACTGCCAGATGGAAGTGGACGACGGAGCCTCCGTGCCTGCAGAATCGAGTCGGGAGGTATGACCCCAAATTAACGGAGTCACAGGAGGCGTCCTTTGAGGACGAAGTGGAGAAGTAGATCAAGGAGGAGATTCTCGTGCCATGGAAAGAGGAAATTAAAGGAGGTCTGTTACCTCTCATGGCGGTGATCCAGCCGACCAAGGATAAGGTCCGCCCCATGTTGGATTACCGGGAACTGAACAAACATGTGTCTTGCCACACAGGGGGTAACGTCATGGACGTTTGTGCAGAAACCATGCGGAGATGGAGACAGAAGGTTGGGGCGTCCACAATTGTTGATCTGAAGTCGGCGTATCTGCAAATCCATGTCAAGCAAGATCTCTGGAAATATCAGCTGGTACAATTCAAGGAGAAGGCGTATTGCTTGACGCGTTTGGGTTTTGGGTTGAATGTTGCACCCAAAATCATGACTGCAATACTAAAGCGGGTGTTGAAAGAGGAGGAGGACGTAAATGAAGCAACCAACTCCTATGTAGATGACATACTGCTGGATGAGACAGTGGTGCCAGCACCAAGAGTAGTGGAACAGCTCAGGAGGTTTGGTCTAACAGCAAAGGCCCCTGAGCTGTTAAATAGCGGTGCGGCGTTGGGACTCCTCTTAGAGGAAGATGCAATGGGAGAGCTGCGGTTCACAAGAGGGAACGCTATTCCAGAGGTCACGGACAGAACGAGCAGGCGACAATTGTTCTCGGTTTGCGGGAAGTCGGTGGGCCATTACCCTGTAGCTGGGTGGCTCAGAGCAACCTGCAGTTATGTGAAGAGAAAAGCAGGAGTGAAATGGGAGGACAGCGTTGGCGAAAATGTGGTGGCTGTGATGCGAGATGTCCTAAAAGAGGTGGATAAGGAGGACCAAGTGAGAGGAAGGTAGAGAGTCCCTAAGACAAAAAAAGGGGTCGTATGGTGTGATGCAAGTAGCATTGCCACTGGCGTCGCAGTTGAGATTGGAGCCGAGTTGGACGCAACTATCAAGGGCATAAACCTGGCATTAAGGTGGGGACTGAAAGAGGTGGAGCTACGTACAGATTCAGCGACCGTGCTGAACTGGGTGCAGGCGGCTGTGACAGAACAGCGGAGAGTAAAGACAAAAGGTGCTTCGGGAATGATCATCATGCGTAGAGTCAGGATCTTACAAGAGTTAATCGCCGAATTTGGATTTAAAGTCAGTGTTTCGTTCATACCTTCCACCAAGAATAGGGCAGACAGCCTAACGAGGGTGAGAAGAGGGTGGATGGAAGCCTTGGACGAAACAACAGAGAGTGCTGATGAAACATGCTGCATGACCTATGAGGAAGTCAAGGACCAGCACTATATGCACCACATGGGAGTTGACAGGACTTTGCATCTAGCCCGCAAGGTAGATCGCAGTGTTGCGAGGGAGGTCGTTCAGAAAGTAGTCCAGCAATGCGTGCGGTGTCTATCGATAGATCCGGCACCGGCGTCACATCATCAAGGAGAGCTCCAGGTGGGCGAAAATTGGAAGAGACTCGCCGTTAATGTCACCTACTATCGAGGGGCTCAATATCTAACCATGATTGACTGCGGACCAAGTAGGTTCGCGATTTGGAGGGAGTTGAGGAGAGAGACGGCTAGTGAGGTGGCAAGCACAATGAATACAGTGTTTCTGGAACGTGGACCCGTAGATGAAGTCTTGATGGACAATGGGACGGCTTTCCAATCAGGAACAGTCAGAGAGATGCTGGAGAGATGGAAAATCAGACAATACTTCATAGCCGCGTATAGACCGGAAGGAAACGGCATAGTGGAAAGGAACCACAGGACCATCAAACCGTTGGCTGAGAGAGGGGGAACCGCAGCAGGAGAGGCCCTGTTCTGGTACAACATGACTCCCAGATCAGGGCAGGTGAGGGAGACGGTGCCATAAGAACAGATATATCGATATGTCTGGCGGCATCCAAGCGTTCCGCCACCGGAGCAGAATCAAGCAACCAGGAGCACAGTGCGAGTAGAAGATTAAGTGTGGGTAAAGCCGCCTGGTGCGCGATGTACAACACGATGGGCGCGAGGAACAGTTACAGCCAGGAATTCGGACAGTAATGTGTCTGCTGATGGCATGCCGAGACACGTTCTGGACCTAAGACCTGTGGAGAGGCATGAGACGGAGTTGCGAGAGAGGCCAACAGCGACCGATCTGAATGGAGGTGTGCATGAAGGGTCACCACGGAGATCACAGCGAAGCCGGCGACCTCCAGTGTGGACTTCAGACTATGTAATGTGATCAGAGATCAGGGGGTGATGTTGTATATTTGAATGAGACGACGACAAACGTACAACGTACCTCGTGTGGGGAGCCGGGCACAACGAAAGAAAAGAAAGAGAAGGAGCAATGCGTTTTTATGGGAAGGAAGTACTTCCGGCGGAAACGGAAGTACTTCTGTCAGAAACGGAAGTGCTTCCGGCGGAGACGGATTGTGGGAAGGAGGCTGCACTATAAGAGCAATCAATGTTTAGGTAAGAGCGGCAAGCAGTTGCCTGAGAAACACGTAGTGCCGTCGTCTAAAGTGATAGAAGGAAGAAGGAGAGAGAACGAAGGGAAGAAGAAGAAGGAGAGAAAGAGGAATTTATTTTTATTTCGGGTTGCTACCTACTGCCCGAAACATAAGGACACGCACCACTTCTCTTTTTTAATCTTTGCTAATCTTCGTGTTCTTGACTTGAATTTTCACAAAGTGTAATTTTCATTTTATATCTTTAGATGACGTTTGTATTTCCTCTCCTTAAAAAACCTATTCTTTCTACTGTTACTCCATTACACGTGTACATTTTGAGTCGCATTTTATTTCACTCAGACTTAACGTAAATGCAAATGAGTTCGTGTTTATGTTGATATTAGGGTAGATGAAGAACGGACGTGAATTGCAGGATGAGCGAGTTGTATCCCTTTTGTAGGTCTTGTTTGGTAGGAACAAAAATCGTTTACCGTAATTTTGTTTTAAGGACAAACTTCTTCATTACAATTGAAATCAATTTTACTCATACAGTTTCATCAAATAAATAGGCATGGGCTTGAAAGAGTTACGTAGACAAAAATACAAATATATGTTAAGTCAGTAAATGTGTGGGTATTCAAAAGATGGCTTGAATCTGCAGTATAGTTCTCGTTTTTTCTTTTGTATAACAATACTAGCAAAAGTTATTAATAAAAACAGCACACGATCATATGGGGTTTTATGTTGTGTTCAGAGTTTTTTTTACTTAATACTCCACACCCATCCCCCATAGAGGGAGCACCTTTCTTAAACTTAACCACTGTTTTCACTTTGAAATCGTGCAAGGAAAATATACATCTTTTTCCATATTTATTAAGGGCCTATATGCGTAAAAATTGTATTTTGAAAGAAATTAATAAAAATCTATTAATGAGTACACATCAATTTGCTTGAAAGTCACGCTGGCTTGTCAGCACTAAATGTTCCCATTGAATAAGGACAACATGCGCTCTAACTGATTGCTCTGTCAGTCATTCTACAAACACACTGGGTTTAAAAGACCTGTAGAACTTTGAGTGTTGACCCAACTCAGTTGTAGACTTAGGTAACTGGCAGACGACAATTTCTTTCTGCCTTGGTTTGAGAAAACGTTGTCAATCTATGTTGAGGCTTTTTCATTGTGCTGTGTCCAAGTTGGGCCGTGAGCAAGGAAACTAATAAATATTCACATAAAAATGATAAAGACATTTTACTCCTTAAATATATACTTTACTAGTGTACACACTCATTAGAAAATTACGCTTCGCCTTTGTTTGCACTCACAATTTCTCTATGTATTACTAAAAAATTCATATAACATCATAGAATTACGTCATTAATTTAATTTTTCATACATAAATTATTATAATTTGTGATGACCTTAAGACAAAAAACAGCCACGGTTGACTTTTTATTATTTATTTGTGGATTTCTTTCTGAAGTCTGAGGTTGTTTGTCTGACTTGCTTTCTTGCTTCCATCATTGTCTTTATCATAGAGTAGAGGATAAATAACTTAACTAACATGGTGGCTTCATGCCCTTACTAAAATATAAAATAGACTTAGACCATACAAATTACACATCTTTCTCCATTCAATTCCAGTCAACTACTGACTTTTCATTTCAGAAATATCTTTCATACACCCCCATGTCACATGACCAATCAAACGAACTAAACATGTGCCGAGACCCACATGTAACCTTTAAAAATTCATATATTAAAACCACCTTCAATATTTTCTTGTTTCGATAAAGCAACCTCAATTATTAAAAATTCTCCATTTGCTATGTGCAGATGAGAAAGCAGTTCTAACCAAAATATAATATTGTTATTCACCGGTTAACAGCAATCATGGTGTTATAATACTTCCCAATAATAATATTGCTATCCACTTATATACATGCATGGAGTATTTGCTTACAGTAGCTTGTATTATCAAACGGTCACCCATCTAAGTACTAACCAGGCTCAACGTTGCTTAACCTATTTGATCTTGTTGAATAACAAGTTAATATATTTTCGCATGGGTGTGTGTGTCTGAGTACAAGCAACCTTGCTTACTTATGAAACAAAGAATGTCCACAGATTGTATTCTAGAATAACTTGGCACCAGAAGAGATTGACGGATGAGGTCAGAGAGATCAAGATTTAGAACGATATGCAGACAAAATTCCACGGGGGTGATGACATGTGGGAAGAAAGCGTGAAATAACAGTTGTATCTTGAAAGAGATCGGTTTTGGGCATTGACGCGAACGGTCGCTGACACAATGTCTTAAGTATGAGATAACTGTTGATGGTCGTACGCGGCGATGGTGGCTGATGTTTGTCTACATGATGTTTGAATGTTTGTCTCTCATATATAGTTCATTGTAAATAGTACTTGTGACTTATTTAACCTCTTCTCTTAATAAAGCTCCACTTCCGAAACTCTGTCTTCTCTCAATTGTTCTGACTTTGACAACAACAAGAAGATTGAAGCGATTAAATGATTACACAGATTCCGACAAAGAAACGGCACGAGTCCTGAAGAAGAAAAGATGACGAAATGGATTGCGACAAAGAGAAAACGACAATGCAACAGTATGACCGAATCCAGTGTGTCACAAAAGATCCAACTACTTTTACCAAAAAATGTGACTATTTCTAACAAAAAATCCAACTACTTTTACCAAAAGATCCAACTATTAAAAAATAGATCCAACTACTTTTAACAAAAAATGCGACTATTTCTAACAAAAGATCCAACAACTTTTAACAAAAGATCTAACTATTAAAATAGATCCAACTACTTTTAACAAAAGATCCACCTATTAAAAATAGATCCAACTACTTTTAAAGATCTTACTATTAAAATAGTTCTAACTAGTTTTAACAAAATATCCAGCTATTTTTAACAAAAAATCTAACTACTTTTAACAAAAGATCTTACTATTAAAATAGATCTAACTACTTTTAACAAAAGATCTTACTATTAAAATAGATCTAACAACTTTTAACAAAATATCTAACTACTTTTAACAAAAGATCTTACTATTAAAATAGATCTAACTACTTTTAACAAAAGATCTTACTATTAAAATAGATCTAACTACTTTTAACAAAATATCTAACTACTTTTATCAAAAGATCTTACTATTAAAATAGATCTAACTACTTTTAACAAGAGATCTTACTATTAAAATAGATCTAACTACTTTTAACAAAGGATCCAACTATTTCAAAAGCTTTATGTTTTTTTCTACCATTTATAAAAGTCTCATTAACAGCAAATTATAATCCCCTCTATTCTGAGAGATAGTTCTAACCTGGCTGGAATTGAACAGAGAAGATGTAGACTTTGAGTGTCAAAGTCTATTTTATATTCCATGAAACATGCCAGTATACTGAAATCATATGCCCTTAATAGGGTTAAAATGAAAATCCATATACACTAAACACTAAATGTAAAAAGCAAAGAAATTCCCAAATTTTTACACTTTTATTGTCATTAAGGGTATGCGAGCACAACAGGCACTGGCGTAGCTGGGGGGGGGGGCGAGGGGGGCGGGCCGCCCCGGGCGGCACACCTGAGGGGGCGGCATTTTGAGAGGGTAAAAATAGAAAGTAGAGAAAAAAATTTTAAAAAACAAAAGTTAACAAAAAATATGAAATTTTATACTATAATTTTATATAATAATAAATTTAAATGAGAACATTTGAAAACCTGAAAATGTTATGAAATGATAAAATCATTTTTATCTACTTTTTTGTCGTTGTTGTTAAAGTCCGAATTTTCGCCAAATAACATGGATGTATCAAGGAGAGAATAGTCCGATGTAGTTTTCTTTTCTTTGTCTTCATAATGTTATTATTAAGAGGGCGAGCCCTCCGAAGAGAAAAAACGTCTTGTATCGGTGCTTTTTTAAATCCGTGTGTGTAATCGCTCGGTTTTCAGAAATTTGTTGTTGTTAATAACGTTTCAACTCTTTTAAAAATAGTTTTAATATATTTTAAACAAATGTATTTATGAATGGCAAATAAGGCTATAAATTTATTTTTTCTGAGAGAACTGTCGCAAGGCATCAAGTCGGTTGAAAATTTACAAACAGATTTTTCGCGCCTTTTTTTTGGCAAAGTTATCAATGACTCTATCAAAATTCACTTCCTCGACAAGTTCCCTCTCTATTGAGAGGATTGCCAAGTCTGTAAGTCTTGTCTGGCTCATTGCTGATCTAAGGTAGTTTTTTATGAGCTTCAGTTTTGAGAAAGAGCGCTCACAGCTAGCAACGCTAATAGCTCTGGTGAGGAAAATTCTCAGCAAGATCACAATATTAGGGACGGAATCCCCAAGTTGGTATCTTTGTATAAAGTTCAAAAGTTCAAGAGGTCCATCGATTTTGTCTTTTTCTGAAGCTTTTACAACATACTGTAACCTCTTCTTTTCAGCAAAGAATTTCTCTTTTTCTATATCTTCGTCAAATCCACCAAGCTGACAATCATAATTATCATCAAGCAGATTTGACGGTATAAGAAAAGCGTATTTATTTGCAAGATTGTGAACTTGTTGAAATCTGCAAGATATTTCTTCAGTCAATCTGTCTATGACAGACAGCATTTCCTGTCTCAACTCAGTATCAAAACTCAGCGCTGCATCAGTCAATCCTTCACCATCCATTCGTTTCTTTTTGCGAATACGACGCTCCATGCTTATCCCCATTTCAGAGCAGAGTGTTTTTGACTCGTCTATTGCAGTGTCCACTATCTTTTCTCTATTCTGAAGAAGGAAATCTTTCAACGCCGTCAGCCTGACAGAACTTTGTTGCAGATCCAGCCCTTTTTTTTGAAGATATTTCTGGGCATCATTGATTTCTGGGAGAATAGTTTTCCAAAGGTTCAGAAATAAAAGAAACGGAAACGATAGTACCGAGTTGAGAATTAAAGATGCATCTGATCTTGTGGTTGCATTTTCTCCTTCTTTTCATACTTAAAGGGGAACTTTCATATAAATTTTTATCGAATAGGTGCGAAAAGAAAGTTGGATATTTGGGTGTATATACACCGACATCAAAGAGGAAATAACATTAGATGCGAAAGTTTGAATTCATTAATTTTATTACTGTCCAAACGTTTGTTTTTGTAGCATACTTTTTATAACTCCTTGTAAACTTTACAATTGCTAGCTGGGGGATCGGACAAAATCACCCCGGGCAACCCCCACCATCTACTTAAAACAAAAGGAAAACAGATAAAATCTCAAATGAATAAAAAATATTAAAAATCAGTTTTCATATTTTAATTTTAATTTAATTGAATTTAGGAAAATTAGATACCGTAGAACTAATTTTCGCAAGGTATGAAAATTAAGAATAATGTTAACTTAATAATAATGGACCAGTTTTCCTACCTAGCAAAAAATTTTCGATGGATGAATTATCCATGGGCGAATTATCCATGGACGAATTTTCCCGGCACCCAAATGCCGGGGGGGGGGGCGGCAAATTTTACTACCGCCCCGGGCGGCAAAAGGTCTAGCTACGCCACTGACAACAGGGCTATGTATTTTACTGGTAGGAATTTTTTTAATGAAAATATAAACATTGTTACTATTTTAGCACTGTTAATATAAGCATTGCCAATTAACATTTTAACTGGTATTTTACTTACCTTTATAGTATCCTTATCAATCACGCCCAAGTGGAACCATTATTCATACGACACTAGCAGCATTGTTATGTATTAAGGAAAATGCAAGTATTCTCTTTGTATATAAGTCAATTTTATGTTTCACACTTTAATTTATTAGAATTAACAACTTTCACCATTTTTTTAAATATATAAACGATTTTTACTGTATTTTTTCAACAATACAATACATTTTTTTACAATTCAGATTGAAGATCCTAAACAAGAATTTTAAATCTTATGAATTAAAAAAATGTGAACTGTAAACCTTGGTATTTTTCATTCTAAGTTCTTACAGGATAGACCTAGGCCCAATCGATATTAGGTAGCTTCCATAAGAACATCAGATCGATCAGAACGTTTGTCAATAAAAGAAGACGATGAGTTCCAGCCGAATTCCATTCGGAAAAGCCCAAGAGATTTTGTATAAACGATTAATTCTTGTTCGATGTTTTGCGCTGAAAAAAATTCCTACCAGTAAAATACATAGCCCTGTTGTGCCAGCATACCCTTAATGACAATAAAAGTGTAAAAATTTGGGAATTTCTTTGCTTTTGTACATTTAGTGTTTAGTGTATATGAATTTTCATCTTAACCCTATTAAGGGCATATGATTTCAGTATACTGGCATTTTTCATGGAATGTCATTACTTTTGTAAAGGCTATGCCTCAATACAATGCCTTCTCATAACTGATATAGTTGGTAGTTTGACTAATCAATGTTTCTTCCACTATTCACAGGTAAATATTTTTAAAAAATTATGGTGAGTGTATATTTACTCATGATACAATTCAAACTAGAACAAATTTTTCCACAGTTAATATATATACTTATATTAACTGTGAGTCAATCAACGTTGTTTTCTCTAAGGCTTTCTTATTCCTATGCTAAAATGTAATTTACTTATGGGATTGAGTTATGTCTAAAAAAATGTTAGGTGTAGTTTAGAATTATGGTTTATTCTTGTAAAATCAGTACTTTTCTGAGCAAGAAACAAAAAAAAGAGAAATTGATAAGAAGTTGATGAATTACCTGTATAAAATTGTTCTATGTGGCGCCCTGTAGGAATGGTAAATCAAAATAGGATTCCCCCTCCCTTGAAACCGCCATATCTATATATTAATACATTAAGGTGTATGTACGTGTGTCACGCTCCTAAAGAAATTCAATAAATAAATAAACAACAAATAAGTTGGACGGAGAGACTTGGAATCGAAACTGTAACATCTAGCTGAAAAGCCGTGACTTTACCACTGAGCTAACTAAATAAAGTTGTTAATAGATCAAAATTAACTTAATTAAACCATTAACTGACCCTGCTCGCTACTGTCGCTTCAGTGTGGAAGGAGAAGGAGACGACGTTTATGCACTTTTTCTTCGGTTAAATATTTGAACGACGAGAGAGAGAGAGAGAGAGAGAGAGAGAGAGAGAGGGAGGGGAGAAATGTGAAATATTTTCATTTTACAATGCAACATTATCAAAAATAAAGGTAACTTCTATGAATTTTTGTGCTTCAAATACTTCTACATATATAAAAAAAATCCAATATCTATTCTTGAAATACATTTAGAATATTTACGAATAAAACTAATGAAACTAATAAAACTCCTTACGAGCTGTGCCAACGCTGGCAGACGATAACTTCAAACGTTAAAACCATTTATTTCCTTTCTTTTGGTGGCCTTGACTAATGATGCTGAAATTCTACACACTTATAGAACCTATAAAAAAAATGTGTGCAAAGTTTTAACTAATTTGGTTCATTGGTTTTTGAGTTATGATTGATCAAAGAAATGAGATTTCCAGCATAGGCCGTTTTTGAAGTCTATTAAGGGATATAGAGCGCTATTGCGCCTCCCTTGATGTTGGTAAAAGAGAAACAGTCTATTTGATGACAGCTTCCGGTTTTAAATTCGAAAATAGACAGTGTTTATCAGAAAACTATTAGCCATCATATTTTATGTCGGATTTTTTTTTGGGGGGAGGGGGATTAATAGTTTGTTTTCCCATTATTTTTTAAATTATTAAAACAAGAAAATCAAACTTCTTTTATAATTGGATATTTTGTATTTTTTAACAAATAATAAAATAAGATTTTATTATAATAATTTTTTTTTAGTTTGAAAATGTTTTATAAATAGTTTATTTACTATTTTTTATAATCGAAATGTTTTTATTTTTCAAAATACTTTTGAAATAGTTTATATTAAAAATATTCTTAAATACTTTATTTTTTTAATAGTCTAACATTTTTTTCATAAATAAAAATGTAACAAAATATATAAAATATCATAGTAATAAAATATATTTTAAATATATTATCTGTTGGCATTTTTGTTGATTGGCAATTAATCCATGGCGAGCAAACCATTTTAGTGCTAGCATATTTTCTGTCACTTCGAGGGTTAACTCACTTATTAGGCTGGAATTACTTCTTCACAAATTTACTCCATGGTTGATTCGCAAGTGTTGAAATTTAAAACAAAATAAAAAATTCTGCAAATCTCTAAGTGGGCAAAAATGAACGATAAGTAACTGTTTTCTTATGAACAATGCTTGTCTATTTTCGAATTAAACACCGGAAAACATCAAGTAAACTGCTGCTCTTTTACCCATATTTTCTTTAGGGAATGTTAATTATGTTATAAAAATATTTTTTTTAAACACAAAAATGTCTTTTTCATTTTTGTATGTTAATATCCAACTAATTTTTAGAGCTGAATATCCCTGAAAACTCAATTTGAAACAATTTTACAGAATTGTATTATTTGTATCATTCGGACGAATGTTCTCATCTTACAATATTTCGGCCGATGTAACCACCAGCCTTCTTCAGGTGCATCCTGTCGAAACATTGGGAGAATAACATCCAAGATTAGTCCGAATAATATAGATAAAAAAATTCGAAATAATTTTACATAACTTTATTAGAAATACAAGTAAATCTTGAAACATGTAATATTGTTACATGTGTGTACACCCTAACCCTAACCCTCTGTTAAAAATGACGACAACAAAGTTAGGCTTTTCTAGTGTTCGAACTAATATTCATATTGATATAAAATAACGTCTAAGTTAGTGAATTTAAAACAAAAGACATAAGAAAGAAAACATCTCAAACGGGAAAATAAAAAAAATAAAAAGCAAAAATTAGCAAACGATGTAGAAAGGAAAAAAAGAAAGAAAACGTCTCATTATGAAAATAGAGTAAAGGATTTCCTTCAGAATTTATTTTAAATTACAGCTAGATTTCAAACATACTATTAGCTTTCTCCCTTTCCCCATAACATTTGAAATGGTCTGACAGCTTGTTTACTCACAAACGTTTGTGTGACTGGATGGATATATACAAATACGTACACATTGGTCTTTTTTACAGAGTTACTTACATTTACTTATAAAAGTCATTTAACATGAATTGTTAAATCGATTCATGTTATCAGAATCATATCTTCTTTTCTCACCAGTTATGTGTGTTGTTTCGTCCAAGGAGTGAGGTCAAATGCGTAACTGAAATCAAAACTTTCTCATGCTTACACATTAATTCTGTAGTTGCTTAGTTGATGCAGCGCTTCTTAATGGTTTATTCAATCAACCTGAACTTGTAGCAGACATAAATACTAACATTTCTTTTTTCTTGCAGAGAGCAACTCCTGTGAGGTGGTTTGGTCACACGAGGACCAAGCAAACGTCGGGGCATATTAATTTCAACCAGGACTTTGAAGGACTATTTTCAGGTCCGACTGAGAGCTTCTTGGCACCAACCGTCCTCTCTCCTGCCTCTGTAAACTGGACAGCCAAGCGAGGCTATATTTACTTGAAGATATGCCGTTATAAGAAAATACTTTGGCAGCCGAACATTGTTACTTTAATTCCTTTCTTCACTGTCTAAACTTATAGCAACAGTGTCGGTCACTGAAATAAATACATATCGTTGTTTTTTTCGTTTCGCTTTTTTATTATAAGAGTTTGTTTTACAGTTCATATAAAGGCCAAGCCTCTATAAACTCAAATAGAAGAACAGAGAGATACTTATTTTGTAAGCTTAGTTATTTTAATGCTTGTCAAACCCTCTTAAAATATGTCATGTCGATCACAGCTTCCATACAAGACTGTCAAGATTGTAACTCAATCGTCTGTCTCATTTACACATTACTTCTAAAGTTAATTATTTTCATGAACAAAGCTGGACACTTTAAACACTCGCACATTGCTTGTTTGATTAGCTTTTCCGACTGAAAGAAAAACAAATAAATATATTTTTTTAACCATCAGTTAAAGATGGTGGATTTACACTTTAAACAGTCACGTCGTTTGTTTGATTAGCATCGCTGACTTTGACAGAAAAACAAACAAAAAAGAAAACATTTTTTTTTAAATTAGTAGGTGAAGCATTCTGTAGACTTGCTAAGAAATCATTTAGAGATTGTGTATCGATAAAATAATACTGATTCCCATCACCTCACTATGTTGGTAACAGGAAGGGCATCAAGCCTATACATTTTTGACCTCAGTTAAGGAAATGACTCTCAAAGAAACCTGACAAGAGATAAGTTTGGAAGCCAATTTATGACTGCTATCATGTAAAACTGACATTAAACCAAATATGATCATAGTAATGATGATGCTGAAGCTTATTACTTAGCAGAGAAATCCTGTAAGCACATCATAACTTCTCCTCTCAATGATATATCCTGTTTACACCTAAGGCTAGATCCACCCAAACAAATATATTTTAACTAATATTAATACAAGCTAAGGTACTCACTAATATGTAACAATATGGGGATCCTGTGTAAATAAACTATGCATAAATTTCCAAGTTTTCCATGAAAAATAGATTAATTTCTATGATCAGGCTCCAAAAGAAAGTTTACATGAAATAATCAGTATTTTCTATAAGCAATTAATATATAACATTAATTTGGGGGAATAAAATATATTTGACATCATGTAAATTTCTACAAATTTGGTTTTGAAAATTATAATTCCTAATTTATCTTGTAACATGGTGATGTGTTAGCTAGTAGCAATATTAACTAAATATTTTTGTGCAGGTTGATCTAGCATAGAGTCATAAACAGGACATACACTAGACAAGACATCAGAAATAGGTTATGTGGGTAACCTTTCAGAAAATAAGCAGTATAGGAAGTGATAGTACTTAGGTGCAAGTGACGTCAGACATACTATTGAATAAGTGATAGTTGTAATCAGTAGAGTCCGAATGGAAGATTTGAAAAGCCCACATGTGTTTTAAGACGATCTGATGAAGCGTTACAAGGATTCAGCTAAAACCTGAGATCAACTGCTTGTCAAAACCGGTCATTGTCAAACTCATTTACTCGTCGGATCGTCTGCTCAAACCGATCTGCTTTGTTTCCTTTAACAACTCTATCTAACTCAACCTATTAAATGTTCGGTCTTTTACTCAGCACACTACTAGAATTGTCTACATCTGTTTTTTCTTAGCTCACTCTCCCAATCACCATCTGGCCACTCAAAAGCTAACACCTAATTTTCATGGTATCACTTCGTCTGTAGAGGTTCAAATGTGCTTAAAATATATGATTGTTTGCTCTCTTCTCATCTTCTCATTTTTGGCTACCAGCTAAAATAGACGATTAACAACTGATAAATATGTAGCAGTGAACTATTTTGAGCAGATGTATTCTTCTATGTAGACTGATTAATTCATAATCCATTCAGAACACTTTCAACTGAACTGTATATAAAATTTTCACCTGCTTTTTACCAGTCAGGTATTTTCACATCAAGCCAGATAGACGTGTCATGTCTCAACTGGACAGAAGGTTTGATGCATGCGTGACAAGTGGATGAAAGACCAAATTGATTTGGCAGGTATACACGAGCCCACAAACTACGCTTACAGCGATATTTCTAGTTACATAACTCATTCTTGGTCCTTTGCTGTTTTTTGGTGAAGCAATAAAACTGATTTAAAAAATGGTGGAAGAGTTTGTCCTCATATTTAAGCTACTGGTAACCGCTATTAATGGCAACACAATGGTAACCCCTTTTTTTTCTATGCATACAGAATGGACACCTCATCAATTCTTCTTACCAATGATCAACCCTCTTTTTCGATTATAAATTTAAAAAATCCCTTTTTCAGAAGTTTTTTTGTTGTAAATAAAAATGTTTTGATTGCATATATTACATTGCACAAACTCCGGCATAATCACTACAACATTCATGCAACACCAGTCAGGCAGAAAACAAGGTATGATTTAAAATGATTTCAACTTTTAATTAATTAATGCAGACATCAGAAGAGACCGCACACAAGCACAGTGGGACCCCAGTGAAGAAGAATGTATGGTTTGATATTAATATGGTTTGAACAGAAGTGTGGTATGACAGAAGGTAAGGCACATCAAAATAGAGTATGATTTTATTTAGTTTATATAATCTATGTATTGACAAGAAATAACAGTTTGACCTGTACTGATCTGCTTATTAAGTATAAGAAATACAACACTCAACAAATATAAGGATTATCTTGAGTGAAGTTGTACAATGAGCAATATGTGACATTCATAATTTATTTAAATCCAACATTTTGTTAAAAAGATCCTAACGATTTACTCGAATAGGGTTTCTCTCAATGTTTAATTTTACTTCAGTCGAAGATCTCAGAAATCAAGGGGCCCCTTCCTGGGGCTAACACTTGATCTCTATATGAGATACATAGATACCCGAGTATTCTATTAAAATTCTCCTTTATTTCTCAAGCATTGAGTTAGTAAAAAAGTTAAGAATAATTTCTTCTCTCCCCAACTGACCAGTCAAGTATGTAGTAGTATATCTTTTTTGTAGTCTGTTGGTCTTACCGGATTCCAGGACAAGAATTCATCTAGTCTGGTGGAGTATCCAGCGACGTGGTGTTACTTGAGGTAACATCACTAGGAGAATATGCACTATTCCTCATATGAGGGGATCTTATTTGTGCTGCGGATACTATGTAATTTTGAATATTTGGTCAGGGTTTACTTGTAGGGGTAAGTATCCTCAAGTCAGGTTTTCCTGACAAACCCTTGTACAGAGAGACCGAAGACACTCGAGGATAGTGTCTAGTAGGTAATTCAAACTCTCCAGTAGGTAATTCAAACTCTCTCCAGTGTATTCACATGTGTGTATGTAAACAGATTTCAATTTCAAGGAAGACTACGAAGGAATTGATTGGACAAGACTATGGAGTGAAGTTTGAAGAATTGAACCACTGAACCATGAAGACTGGAGAATTAGCAGGCAAAATATAAAAAACACTTGTCTCCTGGACAAGAGGAAAGTCCTCTCTTTCTCTCTATCTCTCTTTTTGTTATGTATTGTTATTTCTCTCTTTTTTTTCATAAAACGTTTTACTCTCTCCCTCTCTTTGTTGCCACGGGGGAGAAGCAAATGTAAAATTTCTTCACACAAAGCAGTTGGCTGTATGCCAAACTAGCCAACTTTGGATTTTGATGTTTTTTGGAAGCCAAAGTAAATAAATTAATAGTTATATTTTTTTATAATTGTTTTTTGTCCACTTTGTTTTACAAAATGATCGGTTTTCTGCAGCGATGCCCCCTCTGCCCAGCCGAGATAATTAATTCTCTGGAGAGAATTAATCATGCTAACCATACAACGACGGTATTCTCCATTCGAACAGTATAAGGCCATTATATTTAGGAATTCTTAGACAGTGTGGGCCCAAACAAGAAGAAACAATGGTCAACCACTGTTCAAACCAGGGAATATGACTATCGTGTCCAGGACCATAAGATTCCTTACAGAGATGTCCCCACAGTAAAGACACATTAAAATACACCCCCCAAGCCATGATAGTGTTAAATGATGTGTGTATATATATTATTCTTGGAGATGTTATGAAGTGTTTACTAACAGAATCTTCCCAACTTTATTAACTTTTCTCCAAGACATTACAATTTATTTGTCTTGTGGTCTTTTCTTGGTTTTTCTGAATTTCAGAACCAGAATTCATCTGGTCTGGTGGAGTATACAGCTTAGTGTTGTTACTATTATTTGAATATTTGGCTATGGTTTACTTTTAAAGGTAATTATCCTCATGTCTGGGTATCCTGACAGATCTCTATTCAGAGAGACAGAATACACTCGAAGTTGGTGTCTAGTAGGCATTCAAACTCTCTTCTTGTAGGCATTCAAACTATCTCCTTTTTGGTCAATTTTCTTTTCTCTTTGTTTTTGTTGGCGATGGTGCATCCTACAAGAGTACAGACATTTATCTGCTATGTTTTAGACTCCAACCGAGATAACTTTTTAGGATTCTAACTTTCTCATTATGGGCAATTTTTTAATCTCTTTTGCACTTGGTTCACCGAGTATATTCACCAGGTAGTTTAAAACATTATTTTTCACGAGCCCGCTGGCTCGTACAGTTATAGGAATGATTCAAATCTTCCTAAAGTTCAAGTTTCTTTTCATTTTGTACTGAAGACCTTGACATTTAGTTCTCTTCTCCCTCTAAGCTCTGTTTAAGCAATCAATAGGGACACTAACTTCAACTAAGGTTTCTACTCTCTTAGTCTTGTTCTATATAACTATGTCAAGTCTAACAACTATATTTTCTAAGTATGTCGCTGTAGGGATTGCATAATCATAGTGGATGGTGTATGACTTATTTCCAAGGACTTTCTGCTAAATTATATGTTCAATTCTTTGCAGATAGTTCAGTGGAGATATCTACACCCTTCATTGTATCACATTGTATAGTAGACGTCACCCAGCAGAATCTTACAACTAGAGTTCAGTTGACTCACACTCTTTATTTCCATATGACCGAACCAGTACTTGTTGTTACTGAGACCACTCATCTTAAAACATTGGTCATCAGGCTTTGATCTTGGGAATCCATTATAATTGTCTCCTGATTATAGTGGAGCAATCCTTTTTAAGCCAATCTACAGAACCTTCCTTGTCTGTGATTGTTCTTTAAGGAAATATTTTGCACGTTGTTGGTTGACGCATTCATCCAGTTTTCTACTATGGAAGGTCACTGTGTATTTCTGGCGGCTGTTTTAGGTTATTTCTGATACATGCTTGTTTGGTGTTTCTGTCTTATTAATGACACAGCTTTGTTCAAATGTTTGGTCAGTTGTGTGATGGAAGCTGTTTTACTGGTTCTTGTCTCTTGATGTTGATGTACCATAATCAGGCTTGGGATCTGGAAGCTCATCAGATAATGGCCTGTGCTCACAATAGTGGCTCTATGTTAATGGTTAATCTTGAAAAGTTGCTGTGTCTAGCCTGTTAATGTTCTGTTATTCTGAAGCTGTATTTTATCACTGGCGTGGCAATTTGGTTAATGGCAGGTATTTTGTTTGCAGATGATTTTTACACAGCAGATATATTCTCTGCCAATTTTTTCTCTCATCTTGTCATGTTAAATTGAATAATTTTCTTCTATGCCAAGGTATTTGTATCGTTCCTGCTCTTCTAGGTTTCCATGTCAGTCTCTTCATCAATGTTCTTTGTTTGGATCTTTTTCTCGGCTCTGAGAGAGTACTTAGCACATTTGTCCAGACAATACTTTATTCCAATATTGTTGGAGAAAGTATGTACAACCTCCAACAGTTGACTTAAGTGAGTGTCTGAGCTGGCATACAGCTTGAGATCATCCATGAAGAGCAGGTGGTTGACTCTTTTGGTTGTCTTGTTGGTAGCCTTGGCTTAAGTTGTAGGCACACTGACAGATGTTCAGAAGCTTATTGGGCAGATCTATCGCCATGCCCCCAAAATAAGAAATATAGGCTGTATCCTTAGAAGATTCCTATTTGGATCTTAACGTCTGTAATTGCGATCTTTCAGTTGTGGCTGAAAGATATGGTTGTTTGCCACATTTGTGTATGAGCAGCCAGTATTTGTTATATTAGCGGATGGATCTTGTACAAATCAAGACACCATAGTTTCCATGATTGAAGGATACTATCTTCTTTTTTTTCATTTTACTTCAGTGAAAGTCCTCAGAAATCACGGGAGCACTAGATGTAGCAAACACATGATCTCTATATAAGATACATAGATATCCAAGTGTCCCATTAAAGCTCTCTTTTACATCTCAAACATTTAGTTAGTAAAGAAGTGAAGGACATACATTTTACTCTCCCCAATTGACCAATTAACTATGTCACAATATACTTTTTTGTGGTCTTTTGGTCTTACCGGATTCTAGGACAAGAATTCATTTAGTATGGTGGAGTATCCAGCTTAGTGCTATTCCTAAAGGCAACATCATTTGGAGGTGCACCATACTTCATATAAGCCACTGTGGGATAGCCATACAGAGCGGATCTTATTTGAGCTTTGAATACTATGTTATTTTGAATATTTGGTCAGGGTTTACTTGTAGTGTGTGTTAAGATGTGCCTCTCTAAATTAGATTTTATTGCAAATGATGAGCAACACATTTTGCACGAATAAGGTTTATCGTCAGTGTGTGTTCGCATGTGTATGTTTAAGCTAGTTTTTGTTGTAAATGCTGAACTACACAATTCACATGAATATGGCTTCTCTCCCGTGTGTCTTCGCATGTGTATATTTAAACTCGTTTTTGCTGTAAATGCAGAGCTGCACAGTTCGCAAGCAAAAGGTTTTTCTCCGGTGTGCGTTCGTATATGCATTATTAAATTAGATTTTTTTGTAAATGAAAGGCTGCACACTTCACAAGCGTACGGTTTCTCTCCGGTGTGAGTTCGCATATGTAGTTTTAAACTAGGTTTTGTTGTAAATGATACGCTGCACACTTCACAAGAAAAAGGTTTCTCTCCAGTGTGAGTACGCATATGCATTTTTAAATCAAATTTTCTTGTAAATGATGATCCACATAATTCACAAGAAAAAGGGCGCTCTCCGGTGTGCCTTTGCACGTGTTCTTTTAAGTGATAACTCCATCGAAATGATTTGCCACACATTTCACAAGGATGAAGTTTCTCTTCACTGTGCGTGTGCATGTGTCTCTTTAATGCATACTTTGTTGAAAATCTTGAGTCGCAGACTTCACAAAGAAAAGGTCTGTCTCCAGTGTGTATTTGCATATGTTCTTTTAAGTGATAACTCCATCTAAAGGATTTGCCACACATTTCACAGGGATGATGTTTCTCTTCAGTATGGCTTTTCATGTGTCTTTTTACAGCATATTGAGTTGGGAATTTTGAGCTGCATATTTCACAAGAATTGGGTTTCTCTTTAACTTCTGTTTCCATTGTTACTTGTAAGTGAGATTTAAGGAAAATATCTATCTGCACACTTAACTAGAATAAGCGTCCTATTCAGCATATTCATATGTAATGTATTTTTACTTGCTGTTATTGTCCCCTGAAAATGAATGAGAGGGTTTAGTAAAAAAAACGCACCTTAATAATAATAACAATAACAATCATAATATATACATAAAAAGACATAAACAAGTATTATAAACAAGGCAAATGTTTCTTGTGACAGGATTCTTTGAATTCGAAAAGGCTATCTGTACATAAAGTTCATGAAGATAGTTCACAAGAAAATGTCAATTCCGAGAGAAAACAATTATAGTGGTAAGTTTCAAATAAGTTATTATACTCTTGTTTACATCTTCAAATAAGTTATTATACTCTTGTTTACATCTTCAAATGAAATTACCATACTATATACTGTTAAGTACGAGGTTATCCGCAAACACAAAGAATATAAATTGAGATGATGAGTGAAGAAATATTTGTAAACTGAAATAAGAAATAACTCATTCAGATTTATTTAAAGGAGTAGATATATACATAAATCAAACAAATACAAACGGAATGAATTCAACATGCAGATAGCATGTGTATTATTTGTGGAAGATGAATACAAATGGTCCACAAAGTGTTCATGGAAAATGCCATTTTATGTATATATATATATATATATATATATATATAAACATGAAGGGTGTTTAACTGAAAGAGTATAAAACAGTGCTATATAAATAGTCTTAAAAGGGTTACAGTAAAAACAGTATTTTCGTATTTGGTCAATGAAACAAAATAAATTATTCATAAAAGTGTCCTTAATATCAAAAGGTAAAAAGATATAAGGTTTTAGAGTGATTTAAGATGTTACGAAATATCCTGCAATATTTTCTTGGGGAGGAGCCTGCAAATGGGCATCTTGCTTTTTCAACATCTGGAACAAAACTTAATTTTTTCTTTCGAAACCTAGAGGGGGAGAAGTCACATGACTACATCATTCGTATTCATCATACATTTAGAGAGAAAGAGAGAGAGAGACGATAGGAAGAATTCCAAGGAATGGGAAGAATTTGTTATCCCCTGACTTAACCTTATTAGCAGGTGGCCCTTCGCACTTGATTGACCAGAAATTCTATGGGCCAATGACTTAGAACATGCAATCCAATCTCTTTGTGTAGCTAGACATTGTGGCACCTACACCATACTTATTATATATATATTACTGTATACTTATTACACAGAATTAAAATGTTTATTAAAATAAGACTATGTAATTTGAGAGCATGAAATTTAAAGCGTGAAATTCTCTTGAATTTAAACTTGTGATATCTTACTTATTTTTGAGGAAAAAAATTAACGATTTTTTTATAAGTGAGCAATTCTATCCTTTGTGTCCTGCTGAATACTTTCTTTTCGTTGATAGGCGATTCATTTTTCAGATGAAAAAAATATTGGTGTTGTCAAATGCTGGGGATCTTTACAAAACAACGATCGTCATTCTGGTGGGTTTAATACAGGGTGTTAAATTGCCTTTCACAAAATCCAAGTTCAAAACTATAAAGAATGAAATAATAAAGTAATCTTTGGCCTATTATTTAATTGTGTTTCCGTCTGTTTTTACATGGTCCAAATCTGAGATTTTTTATTTACTATTAAAAAGAATATAGCTTGATCTCTAATGTGCTATGAATCATATCAGGAATATTTAATGAGTTAGCTGTTGAAATAAATCTTATATGAACAGTCAAAGTTGCATTCCTGTGAAATTTTTGCTCCTTTTATGGAAACATAGTGAAGTTTAGACAGGTTTAATATAAAAATTACTACATCCCTTGTGATTAATTTTCATTTACCACAAGATGACATAAGATTTGTAAAGAGTTTTCACTTGTATAAAACCTGTATCCTAAGTTATACACTGTCAAATTTAGCTTCTTAACCAATAACATCCGAGATAGCATTTTTTCTAATTGAAACCAACTTTAAACTGTTATAATTCCGTGGCTAATTGAACTACCAAAATAAATTTGCCATCATTGTTTAATTTTTTACAAATATCTGCGTGTCTGCATTTAAAGTTAAATATAATGAAAAATAACCCATTTTGGTCATAATACAAATGTATACTATTTGCAAGAAACATTAAAAAGGCAATTGAGACTAATTATGTTTTAAGAATTAATCGTAACCGAACATTTTTTTTAGTCCCAACCTATGTTTTATGAAGTGAAAAGTCCAAATAATCCAACATTATTTTCAAATAAGTCTTATTTGCTTGCTTCTCCATTGATGGATAAAAATTAGCCCTCTACTTCTTGGCTGCAGCAAAAAGGAGTGCACTCTAGGCGCACACTCCTTTAAAGCCCTGCATATTAAATAAGCATGATTTCAGAATACAGACTTGATGAACTTCATAAGACATAAAGAAACGTGTCTGTTAATAACTACGAAAAGTAAAACTTTATAAAATAAATTGATTAATATAATGATGGAATTTTACTTTTTCTTTCTTATATGAATAGTTATATAAAAGTTTCTATCTCAAAAGTGTAGGGAATATGTATTAACTATTATTATCATTATTATTTAAATAATAATAATAATAATAATAATAATAATAAGCCCAAAAAGAATACATAAACAGACACGACTGTGTGGAGAAAGCAGTACACTGGGAACTATGCAAACGACTGCATTTCAAACACATAGCTGAATGGTAAAAACATAAACCCGAGACAGTAATGTAAAACAAAAGTCACAAAATCCTCTGGGACATGGAGGATCAAACAGATAAAGTTATTCTAACAAGGAGACCGAATGTCATAATAGTCAACAAGAAGGAAAAATCCTGCCAAATTGTAGATTTTGCTGTTCCAGCAAACCACAGAGTGAAGATCAAGGAGACGGAAAAACAAAGCAAATACACGGAATTTGCCAGAGAATTGAAAGGGATATGTAGCAAGAAGAAAGTCAATATTATATCAATAATCGTAGGACCACTAGGAACAGTCCCCAAAAAACTGGAAAAAAAGACTGGTAGAAATTGAAATCAAAGATCACTGAGACGATACAAAGGACGGCAATGATGAAAAGAGCTGCAATCTTAAAAAATCCTCTAATGCAGAAACCAACCTGCATAAGTTACAAACAGTAACCAGTGACATGGAAGATTCAATAGGAAGAAAACAAAACCACATGAAGAACACCACCACACAAACCAGGGAACAGAAACTGCAAGAAATCTCATGAATTCCCCCCCCCCCCCAAAAAAAAGAACAGTGATGGCACCAACCTCGGCTGTATACCACACAAAATAGTTATGAAAAGTCAAGAAGGATGGGAAGACTGAGAGCACTAACCAGACCTCCACTGTAAGAGTGCAGAGAGTACTGGGACCTTGGGGAGGTTAATTACCACACAAATCACAGAGGAGACCAATGGTTGTCACCAGTGAAAATCAATAGTAAGCGGCTGTTGCAATACTGCAAACTCATTTGCAATAGTTATCGAATAGAGGTGGAGATGTAGCAGTCACCAATAGGGACTACTTTTGAATGCATAATCACTGTTCCTGTGAGCTGGATTGTCCAATCAAATCACAGGGCACAGTAATATCGTTAGTTCCCTAAGGGACTACTTATGTCCCCTTAGGGTTCGAAGAAAAAGATCAGACAACCTCCTGGCACCAGCTTGGACACATCGCAGAGAGCACCAGCAACTTGACGACTACTACCATCTTCACCTGAAGAAATCCATGGGCGGCCCTAAGAACTCTTGTATTCTTCCTCTTCCTCAGACAGACACTGTCCCACTCTCTTCTACCTATACCAAACGGTATAGGTAACCTTGAGTTAATAAACCCCTTTTTGTTAGTTACAGAAATACTTGAAATATGGTGAGGCCTGTTGTCACTCAGGCTTAAGAGAACACCACTGCTTATTATCAGTGAGCAATCACTGATGATGATTTGTGTGATAACTCCTAGTAGGTACAAAAAATAATAATAATAATAATAATAATAATAATAATAATAATAATAATAATAATAATAAAGCTCCTTCGACCGTTCCTTTATACCCGATATGAATTCGTTTGAGAAGGTCACTTCCGAAGCGGCCACCTCAATCAAACCCCATCTACACAGAAGATGTGACAGTCTCCCCCTCAAAGTTAAGTCTTTTTCCTGTTTCGCCATTTTGAATGTATTTAGCATTTTACTAATCTCAAACAATGCTAGTATTTTTCACCCTGTAAACCAATGCTTTTTCTTCTTTTATGTTTTTTTTTTTAAAGTTTTATTTCTCTTTTTTTTTTCTTATTTATGTATCTTTAACCTTTTAAATATTTATTTTTATTCAATTTTATTCTATTCCCTTTTATCCCTCACTTAGGTATCCAACTATCTCTTAGCGATTAATCTATAAATATCTCGTGGCTCTTAATAGGCTGCAAATCTTCGATTAAATGAATGAGACAACCACTATCCCTGTGACAGGACCACAGGAAGAATAAGCCTGGGTCTGGTGTGGCCACACACATCAAAAATATGAATAATGCACAATAATATCAATACAAGCCGTGGGACTCAGGAGAAAGACCTGAGTGTCATGATGGGCAGGTGCTCCCTCATTAGCCAATATGGGGGGCCCGGTCCGCATCCTGCGAATGTTGGCCCTTCTCATTTCAGAAGCAAGACAACGGACAAGAACCAAGTAAGTAACCTCTATGATTCCAGGTATGACAAGGACACAGACCAGAGACAAGAAAACCAGAGCGAAAACAGCAAACTGGAAAGATATAGAAAGAAATGGACCACGAAAAAGAACAGACTGGTGATGGAGTGCTACTATAAAAGCCGCTACCCTACAGAAAGAGGCTACCGAAAACGAATGAAACATCTCTGGGACATTGCTAGTGACTACCATACAACGGAACAAAGGATAGCAGATCAAGCAAGACAGATCCTCAAGCAAGGATGGTTCTCGGAGATGGAACTGACGGAAATCAGACAGAAGGCTAATGGCGAAACGAAGAAAGAAACACCACCAAAGGAGAGACCACAGGAAGAGGACGGGCAAAACATACACACTGAAACTTAAGAGATTGAAGACTACGGAATCACAGAACCAGGGGAGATAGAAGACTGCGGAACCACAGAACCTGCTGAGATAGAACTCAACGAAAAAGAAGCAAGTGAAGTGGAGAACATTAGACGATATGTTAGAAAACAAAACAAAACTCCCATCTCTCAGGAATGAAGTAGCGAAGAAGTTACAAGCAGAAACAGAAAGAGTAAACAGACTCCTCACACACATCCCAACAGAAACTATTACAGACCTAAACAACCTGATATATGCAGGGGAAAAATCGGTAAATATGAAACTAAGAAACGAAGAGAATGGACAAAAGAGAGGACCGACAAAACCTGGATGGGAAATCAGACTGGAAACCCAGATCACCAAACTTCGGAAAGAAGCTAAAACCGTGAACAGAAGGAAGGAGGACATGAAACGATTAAGAAGCAAAAATCAGAAACGCAAGGAAAAACTAAATGAGAAACATGAAGAAATAAAACAAAGAGTAGCAGCAATAGAAGGAAGACTGAGACGATACAGGTACAAATCAGAACAGAACAAACAGAACAGGACCTTTGAAAACAATGAAAGCCAGTTCTACAAAAACGTAAATGGAGAAAAAACAACAACAGAGCAACCGAACCCAACAGAAACAAAATAATTCTGGAGCAAGATATGAGAAGAACCAAAAAAGCACAACAAGCATGCCCAATGGTTGAAAAACATGAAAGATGAACTGCAGGAAATCGAAGAAGGAACCGAAACAGAAATCAACAAAGAAACGATCAAGAAAACCCTAAGAAAAATGGCAAACTGGAGAGCACCAGGCCACGATGGAATACATGTATACTGGTTTAAAAAATTCACGACCCTGCATGAAAGAATAGCGCAGAAACTGAGTGGATGTATCCGCAAAACAGACGTACCAGAATGGATGACGGAAGGAAGAACAACACTAATACAAAAAAGACCCCAAAAAGGGAACGACCCCCAGCAACTACAGACCGATAACATGTCTACCAATAATGTGGAAAATTCTCACAGCACAACTGAGAGAACAAATCTACCAATCCCTGGACAAACGTGGACTGCTCCCCGAGGAACAAAAAGGATGCCGGAAAGGACAAAGAGGGGCACATGATCTACTATACATTGATCAAAAGACCCTGAAGTAGGTGAAGAGCAGACAAAAGAACATAACCATGGCATGGATTGACTACAAGAAAGCCTACGACAGAATCCCCCAAACATGGATAATTGAATGCTTAAAAATATACAAGATACCAGACAGAATTATTAATCTCATCCAGAAAGCAATGGAAACATGGAGACTAAAACTGACAGCCGGAGGACAATACCTGTCTGAGATAAAAATACAGAGAGGCATTTTTCAAGGAGACTCTCTATCACCACTACTGTTTATAATAGCCATGATGCCACTCAACTACATACTCAGAAAGTGTGATGCCGGATACAGGTTTACAGATACAGAACAAAGAATAAACCACCTGATGTACATGGATGACCTTAAACTGTTTGCAAAAAACAAAAAAGTACTGGAAAAGCTGATAAACACAACCAGGATATTCAGCCAGGATATCCAAATGGAGTTTGGAATAGAAAAATGTGCACTGCTAGAGATTAAAAGAGGAAAACTGGAGACGACAGAAGGTATAGAACTCCCCAACCAAGAGGAGATGAGGGCGCTAGGAGAACAAGATAGTTATAAATACCTGGGAGTTCTGGAAGCATACACAATCAAATATACAGAAATGAAAGAGAAGATTGGAAAAGAATATCTACGAAGAACAAGGAAACTCTTAGAAACTAAACTATATAGCAGAAACCTAGTAAAAGGGATAAACACATGGGCTGTATCACTAAGAAGATACTCTGGGCCATTCATAGGCTGGACCAAAGAAGAACTCAGGCACCTTGACCAAAGGACTAGAAAACTAATGACTATGCACAATGCATTGCACCCAAAAGACGATACGGACAGACTCTACATGAAAAGAAATGAAGGAGGTAGAGGACTGGTAAGTGTGGAAGACACCAAAAAAGAGCTGGATCAATATGTAACCCAGAACACGGAAAGACTGATCACCACAGCAAGAGACACCAGCCAAACAAACAACTCCGGAAGCACTGAACCCAGAAACAAAAAGACAAGAAAGGAAAAGTGGGAAGAAAAACAACTACATGGACGCTTTATAAGACTCACAAGCGATGAAGCCAATGAAAACAGCTGGGCATGGCTAAGAAAAGGACACCTGAACAGAGAAACGGAATCTCTGCTGACGGCCGCACAGAACAATGCGATTAGGACAAACTTTATTAAAGCAAAGATAGATAAAACCCAGGAAAACAGCAAATGCCGATTGTGTGGACAAAGAGACGAAACGATAAATCATATAATAAGTGAATGCAGCAAACTAGCACAAAGGGAATACAAGAACAGACATAACAGCGTGGGGAAAGAAGTACACCGGGAAATGTGCAAACAACTGAATTTCGAATATGCAAAAAAACGGTACAAACACAAACCAGAAACTGTACTAGAAAACGAAAAACACAAAATCATATGGGATATGAATGTACAAAGACAAACCCATAACAGCAAGGAGACCGGATATGATAATAATCTACAAGAAAGAAAAATCCTGCAAAATTGTGGACTTTGCCGGTCCAGCAGACCACAGTATGAAGATCAAAGAGACGGAAAAAAGAAGCAAATATACTGAACTTGCCAAAGAATTGAAAGGAATATGGAACATGAAGACAGTCAGTATAACACCAATAATCATAGGAGCACTAGGAACAGTCCCCAAAAACATGGAGAAAAGACTAGGAGAAATAGGAATCAAAGGGATAACTGAGACCGTACAAAGGACAGTAATGATCAAAACAGCTACAATCCTGAGAAATGTCCTCGAATGCGGAAACCAACCCACATAAGCAACGAATGGAGAACAAACACATGGAAGCACAAAACAACAGAACCGGGGAAAATACAACCGCACGAGAGAGGCGCAAGCATAGGCTGACACCACGAAAATTATGGACAGAGGGTCGAGGAGGGAAAGCGCAAACCAGACCTCCACTGGAAGAGCGCGGACAGCTCTGGGACCTTAGGGAGGCTTGTTGCCACTCGGGCCCCAGAGGGGACCAATGGCCCTTATCAGCGGGAAATCGTTGGTAGGTGGCTGTTGCGATTACCGCAAGGTCATCAGTGGTGATGAACGAATAGAGGTGGAGCATACTGGAAGTCTGAGGAGACTTGTTGTCACTCAGACTCCAGGGAATACCACAGGTTGTCGGCAGTGGGCGATCACTAACGATGACCAGTGTGATAACTCCTAGTGAGTAAATAATAATAGTGTGTGGATAACAAAAAGGAATTGAAAAAATAATATAATAATAAATAACCCAGAACACAGAAAGGCTAAATACTGCAGCAAGAGACATCGTTTTTATTTTTACTTCAGTGGAAGTTCTCATAAATGAAGGCATTTTTTCCTGGGGTTAACACTTGATCTCTATATGAGAAACATAGATATCCAAGTGTTCAATTAAGTTTCTCTTTTACCTCTCAGGTGTGGAGCTAATAATGAAGTAATGACGTGAAGAACATTAATTTTCCTCTCACCACTCGATGAGTTAAATATGTTATAGTATATCTTTCCTGTGGTCTCTTGATCTTGCCGGATTTCAGGACAAGAATTCATTTAGTCTGGTGGAGTATCCAGTTTAGTGCTGTTACTAGACCATATTACTTTGAGAAGCTGCACCTTTCCTATTATATACCTGTGTGTAGCCTTGCCAAGGGGATCTTATTTGGGTTTCGAATACTATGTTATTTTAGAATAGTTGGTCAGGATTTACTTGTAGATGAAAGTATCCTCACGTCAAATTGCCCAGAGAGACCTTAGACACTCGAGGATAGTGTCTATTATGCATTTAAATTCTCACCTGACACTATCAATATGAGCAATACTGGGAGCAGTGAAACGATAAATTAAAAGATGAGAAATGAAAAGTGGGAAAAGAAACAGTTACACAGATGAATAATAAGAATTATAAGAGAAGAGACTCACTAAAACTGGACATGTCGATGAAAAAGAAAACTGGAGCAGACAAACAGAATTGCTACTGACAGCTGCACAGAACAATGCGATTAGAACTAATTATATCAGAGCTAAAAGAGACGAAAATCAGAAACGCAGTAATGGCTGCATTTTGAACATGCAAACAAATGGTACAGGCAATAACTGGATACAGTACTGGAAAACGAAAATCACAAAATCCTTTAAGACATGAAAATACAAACAGATAAACTCATCCAAGCAATGAGACCGAATGTCATAATCGAAACGAAGAGGGAAAAAACTGACAACTCGTAGATTTTGCCTACCCAGCAGACGACAGGGTGAAGATCAATGAGACAGAAAAACGAAGCAAGTACACAAAACTTGCCAGAGAAATGAAAGTGATATGAAACATGAACAAAGTTAATATAATACCAATAATCATAGGAACACAAGGAACAGTCCCGAAAAACCTGCAAAAATGACTGGAAGAATTTAGAATCAAAGAGAAGAATGAGATTATACAATGGATAGCAATGATGAAATCTTATGGAAAATCATTGAATGCAGAAACGACTCACATAAACAGCAAACGCTAACAAGTCACATGGATGTTGCAGTAGAAATAAAACAAAAACATAGAAAGAAAATCACATGAATCAAAGGAAACTGAAACTGCAAGAAATTTAGTAAACTGTCTTTCTCCTACTCCCCCCCCCCCAAAAAAAATACAACAACACTGTGATGACATCAGACTCGGCTGATACGACATAAAATTGTCGTGAAGGCTCAAAGAGTATTGAAAGAGAGAGGAAGGAGAGCACTAACCACTCATCCACTGGAAGGTTGCGACGAGTACTATGTCCTTAGGGAGGCTTATTGCCATCAAATCATAGAAAAGACAAATGGTTGTTGCCACAAGAAATCAATAGTAAGTGGCTATTGTGATACCGCAAAGTCATTTGCAATGGTTATCGAAAAGAGGTGGAGAGTACTGGAGATATGGGGAGACTTGTTGTTACACAGACTCCACTGGTTATTATCAGTGAGCAATTACTGATGATGACATGTGTAAGAACTCTTAGTGAGTACATAATAATAATAATAATCTATATATTAATACGATAGCGTGTGTGTTCGTGTGTCACACTTACATCAAAAGCTCTGTGCATGCGTGCTGCACCAAGACTTGGAAAAGCATTCAAGTCACCTAATTTTCGTAATATTTCAAGTATTTCCCTTTGGCGCAACGGTTAGTGACATAGGATTTTGACCTCAGTTTTTTATGTCGGCCCGACTGGTTTATGGTTCGATCCCAATCAACCTCTAAATTTTTTTTTGAATTCTAATGAGACTATGGTATATTGGAAAAAAAGAACAAAATAATTATTTTCACGCCAAAATCGCACCAAATATTCCATGACATAAACGCATTACACAATTGTAATTCTTTACATATCACAAACGCACCAAATATTTTCAAATATTGTACTTGTATTTCATTTCTTCAAATCTATCATCTCGAGGAAGTCTTGAAATAAATACGAAACATATATTGGGTTCGTAGATTTGTATGGCTAGGTTTCTTTCCTCTTATCTATTTGCTTATCTGGTACCAATGGTACTTAAGCTTTTATTATATTATATATATATATATATATATATATATATATATATATATATGAATCTTTATTCCTATATAATTTTATATGCAAACTACCATATCACAGAATAGTTCTTATAGGTAATGTTTTAATAGTATTACTATTTATTTATTTATTTCCTCATATATATATATATATATATATATATATATATATACATAGATATTATTTTGCATATATATATATATATCTTATTTTGCATATATATATACACACACATATATATTATTTGTCATATATATAGAGAGAGATATTATTAAAAATAACCGACAACTCATGTCTGGATATTTTTGTATGAATCCCTTCAATTTTCCGGATTAAAGTCCTAATCTCGGATGAGAATTGGCTGATGAATCTGCCGTAATTTTCTTTTAGGTCCAAAGTACTTTCTGACCTATCTGAATCCATCTTCAGTGGAATAATGCCAATCAGGTAAAGACCTGGAGTGAATTTATAGTTAATTTTGGCAGGAAAATTTAAATACGAAACTATATTTATTTAGTATTATAAACATTTAAGTATATTAGTACTAGTGTTAAAATTAATCCTGTTAATAACCGGTTTTTTTTTTAATGTAAAGCTTCTAGTATATGGAGTTTTTGTATAGATGTCCAATATCCTCGTCTCAATCAGGCAGAAGGTGTGACATACGCATGACATGTAGGTGTAAGCAATTGTTGTTTTTTTAATATTTTGAATGAAAATTAGAATTTGTGCGAGATAAGGGGAGGTGTGGGTTAACTTAGCTAATATGGGAGGGGTGCACTTTTATTTTTGCAATACAATAACGTGCAGAAACAATATTTAATATTATAGTGTATAATAACAAAAATAGTGTAGAAAATATTTTGGAAGGGAAGTATAATTTTTTCACTTATGAAATTTACTTTTTTTTCTGATTTAAACATAAATTAAAATATGTAAATAAATAAAAATAGAGGGGGGGAATTTCCTATTTTAAGCGGTGAAGAAAACTTAACATTTTCAGATTTTAATTTTTGGGGGGTAGCCATATATTTATCCTAATCCTAACTTAACCCTAACCATAACCTAATCATAAAAAGGAGAAGGAAGCGATATAGCCGAAAGCGAAGATATTTTTTTTGAAAAATGGGTGCAATTCAGAAATTTGTTTTAAAATATTTTTGAAATAAATTTTTTTAAAAAATTAGTTACGCGTCTCCATCTACCGCTAAATAACCATGAAGTGGGTGCTCAGTTTATGTTAAATTTTAATAGGAAAGTGATCTCCCATTCTAAAATATAAGATATAATTTTTTTTTTTTTTCTTTTTTGCGGATATTATTTCAGACTGCTTACACATAATCGCCCCCCCCCCCCAAAAAAATAGAATGGGATTTTTTTTCGGAGGTGGGGGAATAAACTGTGGTAGACTGAGGTACGATCTGAATGAACGCCAAAAAGCAAATGGCTTGAATTGCTACCCACTTTCTTTCTCTAGTTCTTTGGGATATGCTTTCCTTTTCACTCACCAAAAACCAGTTGGTTCTTAACAGGGACGTGTTAACTGAGAATTTCCAACCAATCAAAAACGGTTCAAAGTCAAAACCAAACACGTCTATGTTACATTTGAAAGCTGACACGAACTCCATACTCCCTATCAGAACGAGGAAATAGACAGAGTTCTTCAGACAGACCTAGGTGACGCACCTCAGAAGAACAAACAAGACCACATGCTCCTCCTCAACCCCTGGCTTTTAGCTGGGGCGACAAAAAGAACAGAACACTTTAAAACTCACGTACAAGCTTTCCTTGCCTTACAAGAACCTACTTACACGCTGACAAGTAGTCTGGCGAACAGAAGCGAACCGCTATGACTCACACACACAGTAACAGAACAAGGTAAACATACCCACTCACACAGTATCACATTACCACTTACACGCACTAACAAATATAGACATACACATCTTTAGCCCTGATGTATGCTTATTATAACTGAACATTTCTACCAAAGAACACGAATTGTATAAACTTTACCAAAGAACATTTCTCTACTAAAACTCACTTTTATATTCATTTAAAATTGTGGTTTTATAAATGGATGGATTTGGTAGAAAAAAATATATTAAATCCAAATATATTTTAAACTTTAGAGTCGGTGATTAGGTTAGCATATAAATTTAAGATAAAATGAGCACTCACTACAAGGCAAGGTAGCGTTATTAAGGACATGTAACTATTTTTTCAAAACATTTTTAATCTTGGCCATTTTCTTAATTTGTGGGTGTAGGTGTCTACGGGAAGATTTTTTTCTTTTTCTGCATCATAAACATACATTAAAACATAGTTCATTTGGGGGTGAAATTGACTTGTTAAAACTCCAGTAGACTATAATTTTACTTTTAGCAGTCCCATTACACCCAGGTTTAGGTTACCGTAAATATCGATTCTGAGCAAAGTAACAATCTCGTTTAGCAACTTAGTTAGGGATCTTACTTCCGCTGATTAAACAAGATAGCTACTTTACTCAGAACCGATATTTACGATAAATAAAAAGGCTTATAACTTCTATTAAATATTTTTTTTATAATGCAAATAGGTCACAAATGATTAAGTAAACCAAAATAAATTGTTTTTGACTATTTCCCCAACTGTATTTTCTTTTAAAATAATTTATGTTTCTAATAGTAATGTTAACCTAACATTTGATCAGGAACATTAACTTTACAATAAATATTTAGGGATCGTTAAAGGTCAATTTCGTCAATAAAAGTAATACGTTTTATCACAATAAATGAAAATAATTATTCATGGACTTATTGTTTAACAGAAAGTTAAATGTTTATATATTGTTTGGTTTAAGTTAGGATTGTCTGCTCTGTTCTTAAGTTTCGGGCAGTAGGTAGCAACCCGAAATAAAAATAAATTCCTCTTTCTCTCCTTCTTCTTCTTCCCTTCGTTCTCTCTCTTCTTCCTTCTATCACTTTAGACGATGGCACTACGTGTTTCTCAGGCAACTAATATTTATTTGTAAAATATTACAAAATGCGGCACAAGGCCAAAGAAAGGGGAAGGGGAAAGCGATCGGTCCGAATCTAGCTTTTTAACCTAGCTAGTTCCATGCAGGACCATCATTCACCAAAATACCACATTTATACTGTACATCCTTCTCAATTCACCAAAAGAAATCACTCCATGAATAACCTACTTAAAACCCATATTAACAAATATGCAACGGGGGGGCCGTTACTAAACTGTGGCAGATGCACAGATTTGCCAGTCGAAACGAAAAACTCGAAAAAAAGGTTTGATGCAGGCCCCAACGCTTTATTTAACAACACCTCCTTCGAAAATTCCGAAGGGTGACCTGCATCCTGACAAATCTAGTGCTCTGTCACCTAGGTGGGGACGGGCTGAAAAAAAAAAAAAAAGAAAAAAAAAAAGGGCCATTAAGAAATCATTCACGCCCTAGCTAAGTTATTAAACTTATAATAACTAAAACCTGTCTTAGTCTTAACTTAAAATGTCAATGTTCGGTTTTGCAACCCAAAATCCTCTACCTAAGGTACGTCTGAATACCACTCTATACTAGCACCACTCACTCTACACAGTCGTGCACCTCGCACCCACCTTTCACCAAAATCTGCCGAAGAGTCTCACTCTCTCGGCCCTAATGTGTGCTTTCAGATAAAATTTGAAAATTGCAATAAGGTCGAGAGGAGCGTAGGTCTCAGCTCCGTAGACTGTCTTCATTCGAGTCTTCCATATCGTATCTCTCATGACTGCTAGTAAGCTTAAAAATAAAAATCGTTTTATCCTATCACCTGTCGGAGCCTAATTGCTACATACATTAATAGGTTCCAGGTTGAAAGAAGATACGCCAAGAATGCGAACCATGAATCCAGAAACAAGCCTGATCAGCGGCACGACTATACGGCAAGTAACGAAGGCGTGAACCAAGGTCTCGTCCTCGTCACCACACCTAAGACAAGTTGGCGAATTTGCCAAGCGAACTGAATGAAGCTTCTTCTGGACCCAGAGGGCATTTCTTATCATCAGCCAGATCAATGATGCCTCGTCATTATCGAAGCACCTTAACCCAGGCGTCCAAGGCCAGATTGAGCGTAGCTCCCCCCTTGACAAACCGAGCCCCTCAATACTAACATCTCGAAAGGTTCCCCTCACCATGACCCGATATATTGCCTTCCGGGACATCAGCAGGGTGTCAGAGAGGCTTTCTTTCACCCTTGAGAAAAACTTCAAAGCGCGTCTACATTCGCGAAAAAATGAACACTCACCTCGGGGCAACCTGTGTGCCTCCCCCTCGTCCAAGTGCACACTTTTAAAATCAGTGAATGCTTTCTTGGTGTCTTCCATCCAGAAGACCCCGCTTCCGTCAGTTTGTGACCTCATTCGATCTAGGTAGAATAGTCTCAGGGTGTGTTGACGGATTTCTATACATGGCATACCTAGACCGCCTTCAGACGGATGGAGATAACAAATCTCCCGACGGACCATAGGGGCCTTACCAAGCCATAGGAACTTGAAAAGAACCCGCTGCATTTCCCACAGCGTATCCGACGGGAGTGGGAGTATCGATAGACGATATAGGATGATCGGGTAGATGTGTGAGCAACACACTTCCGATCTCAAGGGGAAGGGTAACTGCCCCGCCGCTCTTGTCCAAACATTGATTGCTCTTATAGTGCACCCTCCTTCCCACAATCCGTCTCCACCGGAAGCACTTCCGTTTCCGACGGAAGTACTTCCGTTTCCGCCGGCAGTACTTCCTTCCCATAAAAACGCATTGCTCCTTCTCTTTCCTTTCTTTTCTTTCGTTGTGCTCGGCTCCCCACACGAGGTAAGTTGTACGTTTGTCGTCGTCTCATTCAAATATACAACAGGCTCTTTTTGAGTTCCGGTTTCTGCAGAGCAGAAGGAACGCCGGTGAACCCAGATACGGTCCCTTCTGATTAATGATTAGGAAAAAATCTTTACAATAACCGTATTTTTTTTAATAACAAGTATTTATTTCATAATTAAAAATGTAAGACAGTTTATTTTATAAAATACTGAAACGAATTTGTCTGTTTTTGTTTTTCTTGAATTATGGTTATATTGAAGTTTTTAGCTTTAAGATGACTGTCATTGAAACAACATAATCTTAACCAAATTCGTTCAGTTTTATAACAATTTGGTTCAATTAATAATTTAATGGTCAAATAGTACCCTAATAATTAGGTTATATTATTACATATATCATTAAACTGGCAATGGTACAGAATAGTCAACAAATAACTGTTATCCAAGGCAATAACATTTACTTATGTAACTATATGCCGGGTATTTTTAACAATAGCCCTTCAACGAAAACGCTGAAAAAACAAATATACAACAAATAAAAGTTACCTGGAGCCTCGTTCTCGTTTCGGTTGTTTTTTTACTGGGGCTCATAGTCAAAGCGAAATTTTTGCATTTTTCAGCCAAGCAGAAGAACAAAACAAAACTACATTTAAAGCAAAAGGAATAAAATAATTTTCTTTTGATTTACATTTCAGTGTGCTTTTATTTACATATTATTTTCATTCGTCACACCGTAATGTTTTTTTTTCCTGTTTCTTTAAAAAATTCCTAACCCTAACCCAGCCCTAACCCTAAACCTAACCCCAAGTTTTCATATTTCAGTCAAGCAAAAGAAAAAAGCAAAACAACATTTTAAACAAAAGGAATAAAAGCAGTTTCTTTTTTTTTATTTATGTCGTTATTCCTCACACCGTGTACATGGTGCACACCTGCTGTGACCAAAATGATCGTTAAAATGTTCGTTTCATAAAATTAAATTTCAAAAATGCAAACCCCAAAAAAACGCCGCTTTGATTATGAGCACCGGTAAAAAGAACACACACACGTGACAACAACAAGCAAGACTGGCGACGCCATTTTGTTTATAGTTAGAAGACTTGCCAGAATTTTTTTTTTTCATGTCTAATAAAAACTGATTCATCCTACGTAAAAATCCAAACAAATGGAATAGAAAACTAGGAAAATCTCCAGTCTCTACGTACGTCGCATTTATTTGTTGCATATTTTTTTTTTTTTGACTACGTTCTACAACTGTTTTTCAACCCGACTCGCGAGTTGTAGGGCTAGTGTTAAACATTCCCTATATGCCTAATAATTTCTTTTTTTTGTTTTAAAAGAATATTTATTAGAATACAAAAAAAAGGCAAAACAAAAACGACTTTTTAAAAATTAATATTAAAAAATGTTAACATGACTAGCTTCTTATTATGTAAAATTGAACGTACGTTTTTTATGCGCTTCGGCTGTACTGTTGAACGCGACTTACAGGAAAGCTTCCTGTCTGTATTAATGAAACTATCAGACAAGATCTCATGTGAGACTGTGACATAATGGGAACCTAAAACTATTTTTTTCTTAATTAATTTTTTTTTACTATATTTTGAATTATTTTTTTTTAATTCTCCACCCGAATTATTTTTCACCGGAGCAACGCCGGGTAGTACAGTTCAGTATAAAAAGGACTGAATTTTGAAGTTTAATTAATTCGGCCCTTTCTTTCTTTTAAGAATTTTTAAATGGCCGGATATCGAAAACGATTTCGGTAATGATTTGACTTACCTTTTTTGCGCATTTCTTGTGTGTGTGTGTGTGTGTTTTTTTTTCTTTGTAAAAAGTAAATTAATAAAATATTAAACTAAATTATTTTTTAAATTAATTTTTCGGCGAATGTGTAGTTTGACAGCCAAAGTAGCAGACATCTCTGACGTCCAGCTAGCGTCTGCTCTATTCAACCGGTGCCTCGATAAAGTGGTCCCTCGTTTACATGAAACAACGTACACTAAGAAAATATTTCCTTTTTACAAATTTATTGTGAAAATAAAATCAACAAAACTTTTAACCAACATTTTTTCGGAAGATAACAAACATTAATGTACAATTTAACAAACTTTGTTGCAGTGTTTTTTGTTTTTTTAAAATTCTTGTGAAAATAAAATCAACAAAACTTTTAACCAACATTTTTCCGAAAGATAACCTACAGTTATGTACGATTTAACAAAGTTTTTACAGTGTTTGTTTTTGTTTTAGAAAAATATTGGGTGCTTGTGCAGATGAGCGGCCGTACGAAAAAACAGTATTATATACTTACTCAGTGTTATTTTCTTACACCCTGTAGCAAAAAGTAGAAAAAATTATCGACTAAAACTTTAATTACAAGTATTTTTCCATTTTTCGTATCCTTACAGCGATTCGTTTAGTCAGCGTCCATCTTTTTTCTTAAAAATAATTCAAGGGCAGATAATTCGCAAGGGAGATAATCACGCAATTTAAAAACAAAAAAAAAAAAAACTACATATATAAGAATTGCATTTATTCCAATAAATGTCCTTGGAAGATACCGCCGAGTTTATTGTCTGTGAACTTTTGTCGCCACATAAATTCCGCTAGGTAGGAATCCACCATTTGTGTGTGCGTCCCACATTCTGCTTTATTCCGTTTTTTGACTTCATGCCAGATCCGCTCCCCGTGATTGGTGGTAGCACCTGTGGTGGGATAAACAAAGTTTTATCGATGGTTAGCATGCAAATGGTGGAACCCTTCTGCATCTAGGCTGTTGTAGACACGCCAACAGTCTGAGACAATGGTGGTCCCTGAGTTCACATAGTTCTTTATTATAGGAATTAGGGTCGCAGCATCTCTTGCTGGTACAGTCACCAGAAATCCAGATTTGGTGGCTTTCTTCATAGCCACCAAAAACCCACAGTTGGCGCGACATACGCCCAGTATTGTTCTTTCGCCGACAAAACATACTTTCATCTATTTCGACGGTACATCCCACTCCACCAATACCATCTCGCTACATACATACCATAAGATGTTCCTGGAGCGAGTGAACTCAGAGGGGCAGCCAGTCACCGGTGCAACTAACATTGACAAACTATACTCACTGCGTTCAATGGCTACAGCATCACTCAACATGGATCCATGCAGATGCAGTGTGCCTAAAAGGGGGCCTGGAAAACCCTACGATTCTTTGTAGTGACCTCAGAGGGACCTATAATCATAGGATAATTTTCTCTTAGAGACCTGGGCTTGGTAACTCTGCACTGCGACATCCAGCATGGATAGGCTCAGCCAATGAGCTAGTGAATGTGTACCCGGATCAGTTTGACCGAATAGGCAACTTTGACGGTGAATATCACATTGTCCTAAAGCCAGACAGTCATCTCGTAATCTCTGCGCCCCGGAAATGTCCCATCCACATGAGAGATCAGATCCAAGCCGAGCTAGAGGATGTGGTGAAACAAGGCATCATACGGAAAACTAGCGAGCCAACAGAATGGGTCAACAGCCTAGTGTATGTTCGCAAAGCCAATGGAAAACTTCATCTCTGCCTAGATCCAAAAGATCTAAATAGGGCTATCATGCAGTGTCACCACAAGACTCCCACAATGGAAGAGCTTGCTAACAAGCTCTTGGATGCCAAGTATTTCTCTAAACTGGATGCCAAAAATGGGTACTCGTCTATCAAGCTAGATGTTGAATCTCAGTTACTGACTGCCTTTAACTCACCATTTGAGTTTTCTTTCAGCGAATGCTTTTGGTTTAGTGATGTTGCAGGATGTCTTCATGCAGAAAATGGCAATGATACTTGAGAAATGCCCTGGTACTCTAGGATTAGCTGATGACGTCAACATCTACGGCAAAACCAAAAAAACAGCATGGTGAAAGTTTGCGCAGTTATATGTAAATAGCACAAGTAGAAGGACTCGTTTTTAATAGTGAAAAATGTGCAGTCAACCAGAGGCAAATACACTTCTTCAGATCAATGTACAACGAAAATGGGATAAGCCCTAATCCCAGCAATCTTAAATCAAGGCGGTAGCCAGCCCAACGAACATCACCGACCTACAAAAAGTGTTGGGCATCATCACCTACATGGCACCCTTCATCCTGCATCTGTCAGATCTCACAGCACCTCTGAAAGATCTATTAAAGAATGAAGCTGAGTACAGGTGGACTCAAAGTCATCAAAAGTTTCTTCAGCAAATCAAAGACGTCATATGCAAAAAGATTCTATCAACCTACTTTGATCCAATGAAACAGACAGGTAGATGCATTGAACAAAGGGTTTGGTGCAGCACTTCTGCATGAAGGAAAACAATAGCTTTTGTATCAAAATCGACACAGAATAACAATATGCTAACATCGAACGTGAGCTATTAGCAGTTGTGTTTGGATGTGAGTGTGTGGGGAGCGCAGGCCTTAGCTTAGTAAGATATCGTATCTTAGAGAAAATGCTGAGATCTACGCTTACATTTAGATTGTTTAAAGAAATGTTTAAAAGAGCAAAAACATGGCAAAACATTTATGAAAGTTGAATGTTAGATAAGGCATGCATATGGTGAAGGAAGAATAAAATGTAATTTAAAAGTAACATAAAATATTTATATATGTCCAAATCTTACATGGTAAAATGTTCGTTGAAAGTCAGTTCCGAAAATAGTAGTATACACATGTGTGCAACCATGTTTGTATGTGTGTGTGTAGCCATTTGAGGCTTGGCGTTAGTATGTCGAAGTGTGTGTGTTGCCTTTTGTTCGTGGTTGTACTAATGTGTATGCGTGATAGTTAATTCGTTTAGGCATTTGCATGTATTTGTGTCTTTCTCAGCAGTGTGTGGTTGTATGCGGTGAAGAATGATAGGAGTGGTAAGCCTTTGTGTATGTGTGTGTGTTTAGTAGTCAGCTGATGCACATGGCACCACTTCTAGCCTCTCGCCCAAAGGTGAGGGGTAGAGAAAAGATGGAACAGAGGCAGATTGTGTGGCATGGTCTGCTTTTATATGTTTTCAGTGGTTTGGTGGACATAGCACAGTGCACGTCATGTGATCAACATTTTCGGCTTTTTTTAGCGCTTTTTTTAAAACTGTCTCTGGGAGCTGATTTTTATTGCTTCAGTTTGAGCATTTTTTGTTGAAGTGAATTAGGGTTGGTTTCTGTTTTTGTGTTTATGCCGTTTGTTTATAACGTAGAGAATGTCAATCCAATAAGCGCTTCAGGACGTATCTCTACAAATTCTTATTCCAGGTCGAAAGTGACTACAAACCACTGGAGATGATCAATCTGAAGAACCTGGCTGCAGCCTCACCTCGTCTCCAACGGATGCTACATCACATACAGGGTTATGACCTAACCATCGTATATTGCCCTGGCAAGGAAATGGCTTTAGCTGTACAGTTTCTCAAGGCTACCCAACAAGAAAGCCAAGGAGGCAATCAACCTCGACCTCAGGGTTGACTTTGTACAATTCTCAACAGAGAAATTGACACAAGTAGACAAATGCTGATGTCACACTGTGCTAGCTGAGGGACTTGATCCTGCAAGACTGGCCTGACACAGTCAGGGAGATTGAAAAATGAATCCGACCCTACTGGCCTTATCTGGACGAGCTGGACATCGGAAATGGAATCTTAATCAAAGGTGATTATAATACCCAAGTCCATGCAGCCAGAAATACTGCACAAGATCCACTATGGGCATCAAGAGATCGTGAAGTGAAAACTTAGAGCAAAAAGTGGCGTATTCTGGGATAATATAAAAAATACATAGAGCGGGCAGTCCAACTATGTGATATATGCCATGAAAACCAGAAGTCGTAGTGCAGAATCCCTGATGCTACACAAGATTCCCTTAAAACCATGGCAGATAGTGGGTACAGACCTGTTTTACTTCTACGGATCTGACTATATGGTGATAGTGGACTACTACTCCAAATATACGTTTGTCAGAAAATTTAACAACTTTTCTAGCTAGGAGGTCATAGATCTGACCAGACAAATTTTGGGGGAACAAGGAATCTCAGAAAGGGTCGTAAGTGATAATACTCCACATTTCAGCTTTGCTGCTTTTAAGCGGTTCACTAGGGAATGGGGTTTTGAGCATCGTACTTCATCACCCCGATATCCGCAATCTATTGGCCTGCATGAGCATTGTATACAGGCCATAAAATCGCCTATCAAGAAAGCCACCTCACGTGGGTGTGACCTAGACATGGTTTTGTTATGCCTTCGAACAACTCTGATAGACCATAGAATCCCATCCCTTGGTGAACTGCTGTACAACAGAAAGATGTTAGGAACCTCCCGGTAAGATGTGCCAATCACACTGTACAAAGAGAGGAAGTGACAACTCGCTTATACCAAAGGAAAACCGCACAAAAAAGTATTATGACCAGCATGCCAGATATCTCTACAATCTACAGGTTTGACAGCATGTTTGAGTACTGGAGAAGGATGCTGGGAAATGGTCACCTGCAGTTGTAACTCAAGCGTGCATGGAGCCCAATTACCACTAATCGCAGCAGGCAATTTGAATCCTGCTTATTTCAAGAGCTATCCAAACTACTTGGTATTAAACGTATGAGGACTACTAGTTATCACCCAGCTTGCAATGTGGTGATTGAGCACTTTCATCGACAATTAAAAGCATCATTACGTGCAGCCCCTGATCCACAACATTAGATGGCATATGATGTGCCCATTGTTCTTGTCTGTCGCTCTGCTATTAAAGCAGATTTGGGATTTTCCCAACCGAACTGCATTATGATTTATCTGGAACATGCTTAGTCTTCAACAGTTTGCTGCCTATAAACATGTAGCAGTCTGAAATAGGACCTATTTCTTATGCGTCCACTGTGGACAAGTTGGTCTTAAAACTAACCAATAGGCTCACAGGGCGTATTGATTTCAGCTAGTCACTTGCGGACTATTTGCACCCCTGTTGAACGGTGGAACGGATCGTCAGAGAGACCCTGGCCGTCAACCTAGAAGGAACTATTTTTCACCTCTCTCCTGCCCTGTTATCCACTGGATTTCCGAGCATCGCTCCCCGGGCAGTAAAGGAACTTCATTTCCTTCCACCGGACACCAGTCCTACCTTTTTCTATGCAATACCCCAACGGTATAGGATACCCAATGAAGATTTGTTTAATGTTAAAAGAAGCATTGAGTTTTTCCTCGTATGACTACCGTCTACCGTGCTTATACTTATAGTGAGGCTACGACTACTAGCCTTAGCTATTATAATGGTGACCCAACGTAACACGACTATCATAAACACTCGTCACTAAAGCATCAAGTCAGCTGTCCCTCAGGGCATTGCATCATGGATCCATATGTTTACAAGGAATTACTCTGTTAAACCCCCACTCACACCACCCTATTCTGGTCCATATTGTGTACTCCAATGTGATGACAAATTATTTACTCTGGATGTTGAAGGAACTAAAAAGAATGTGTCGATTGACAGACTAAAACGAGCATTTTTAGACAGCAACACCCATGAACCACATGTTCCACACACAGTAATATTCCCTCAAAAAAATGATACGAAACCTCCAGAAACAGCCAAATTGTGTCTCTCAACTCACGTTACCACCACACGTTCTGGTAGACATGTTCATTTGCTACCAAAATTATGCAAAACTTTGTATATTTGAACTTTTACATTCTATGAAAAATGACTAACCCCTTTTATAACGTTACCCCTAGAGGGAGGGCCTGAGGACGAGTGGTTATAGCACTTGTCTATGGGCTGGACGACCCGGGTTCGATCCCACTCACGGCATGCAAATTTTCGGGTCTGAAAACTCCCTCTGTCCACCCAGCAGTAAATGGGCACCTGGCTAAAACTCAGGGAAAGTTCAAGGCAGCGGAAGGAGAGGGATGGGCTCCGCCTTCCATATGCTGTGCCCTAGACACGGTGATTCTTAACAAATCACAGCCGCTACGACCATGGGCAGTGTGCGATGTCGGCAACGACACTCGTGCGCGTCCAGGCTATGCGACCTTTACCTTTTACCCTAGATGTGAAAATTTTGAAAGAACATTTGTCTTTTTTTCAGCAGAAGAATGTTTTTCTTGTTCAGCAGAAAAAAAATTGCACACTGCAACATAACAAAGACATTTTGGAGCAAACTAAACAATTATTTCATCTATTTTTCATGTTAATTCAAATGTATTATGATGTGCTGCTACCACCAACACAGTTTCCTTGGTTTGTATCGGCTAAAATCCTAAGTTGGAGGGTAATGTAGCAGTTACATGAGGGATTTATTTTGTTTAAATGTAAGCGCAATATCATGTGTTAGATTGAGTCATTGTTTGGCTTCACACTCATGTACTCAAGTCTGGATTGTTAACTGTGTGGGGGTTATGATAAATCTAAGTACTAAATATGGTTCGATTGAAGAAATGATTGTGAATATTATTAACAATTCCGTGGGTTGCCTTAAATTAGTGTCAGCCTGTATAAGCGACAAATACACTTTTTTCTTTAAAGTAGCTTCACCAACATTAGTAAGAGTACTCATTCCTGTTCTGGATTTAGTTTATTTTCAATACAGACAAAGCATGAAGCCACTTGATGCAAGGAGCTAAAAAATACTACTTTAAGGTAAAACAAAAACTAGTGTTAGATGGATAGATTCCGACCAGAAAACAGCAATTCTTCCCTCTTTGTCATGAAATGTGTAGCAGTTACCTCCTCCTTTTCAAAACATAACTACACCGGTTGGCCGTTAGGTGGCGCTTTTTCACCGACAGGTGGCGCCGTAAAGCGACACCAGAGTTATCTGCCCTTCGGACTATAAAAGCCGGTGCAAAACGGAAATTCGCCTCTTCTTCGCCGACCAGTCTCGACAGAACAACGCTGACACTAGCGTTCCGTTTCACTCTTCTCTTCTGGTCAATTGGCCTAAGTAGAACGACGCTAATACACTAGCGTTTCGTCTCACGCTTTTCTCTTGAACTGGTCCCAGCATAACAACTACCAACACACGTGGTCAAACAACGGTAAGAGTTCTCAACTCATTTTCTTTGTATACGGCTTTTAAAGACTTTCTACTCGCCGGATTCATTTCTTCTTATACCTTTTCAAGAACTGTTTTTCCATCGACACACATGCATACATCACACACTTCATCATTCCACGTACACACACGTTCAATAAACCTTATTTGAACTACTTCATTTTGTTTATTAATTATTACTCTGTCTTTGCATGCAACATTGCTTGATTATACGAACACGTAAATAATCGGGGGACACGACCCTCGATCCGAACAAATGTAAGGACTAAAGGACAAAATAAGGGACAAGGCATCCTCATCACTAATAAAACTGAAAATACTCTACCATTCAAGGGATATACATTCTAGAACAGTTTAGGTCTTGGAATCTATCATGAGAAAATCATCTCCTTATGGATAAGATGTCAAGCGAACTGAATACTTCATGTTTTTGAAATTTTTAGACAAGGAGTGATGATTAATATCATTTAGATTATACGAATTACTGTTTTCATCTTGGATATTATTTTCACACTTGTTAAAGGTGTTGATAAATAATCAGTTCTAAGTGACAATCTTCTGGTGTTTGAAGGTTCAATCTGTAGGGGGACAAGGGAGTATACCACCGGTTGCTAAGGACACCGGTGAGTTATTTCCACTTTGACAAAGAGACCCAGACTACTGGAAGAGAGAGAAGGGTGTTTACCATGTTCTGAAGACCTGGGTGTTCCAAGTTCGAATCCAGTCGGTTACACAGTACTACTTTCACTTAGGGATGTTAGCAACCTTCTCGTGGTCCTTCCCATAAGTACCCAATGTCTTTCCAGAAAGATTTCTAACTAGAAAAACATCGGGGTAACTAATGCCAACACCAGAATCATCTTATTCACACGAAAGAAGAAAACCATGTTGGACAGGATTCCACGTGGTTAAATATGAAAGAACTTTGGACATTTATTAGAAGAGCCCTAAAAAACAAAAAAAAAAGTGCAAAAAAGTAATGGGCAACAAATAAATGTTATCAAAAGCAAGATAATTTACCCGGCTACCTACCTGGATAATTTTGTATGTGATTTAACTTATTTTAAAGCGTTTTTGACGTAAATAAAAAGTGGTGTCGAGGACGTCACATTAGCATGAAAAAAAAGGCAAATAGCTGCAGAAGTGACAATGTGACGCCTCGAAAATCGCCCCCAAATCGGAAATTAAACAAAAATACAGTAAATACCTGTCACTAATCAGAAGCAAATTCTATATTCACCTGAACTGTATATTTTATAAAGAAAACTATTCAGTTAGGTAGAAGAGTAACTTATCTTGCCTTTGGTAACATTTATTTGTTGCCTATTTGGTTTTTTCACCACTTTTTTGTTTTGTTGGCTCTTCTAATAACTACCTGGAACTCTCTCTATGATTTTAAACCTACTATTTATAGTAGAGACCAATACGAGTAGTAAGAAGCCCACTTATTGTAAGTTCTTTTATGTCGAGTTGCAAGTCCATTTCACGTTTGTCACTATGTAAATAAAATGTGTACATTGAATTTGTCATATTGTCTCCTTATTCTGTGTGCCACATACCATTGAGTTTAGTAGATATGTGTTCACTTAGAGACTGGTGATGGTAATGAAAATAAATACTAACAAACCTTTACTACAGGTGACAATAACTCAGAATAATATCATAATCTGTATTCGTTTCGCTTTCAGTTTGTTAAAAGAAGAATATCATTTTAAATATAAAGAACAGGACATTGCTACATAGCCTCGTTTAATGTACAACATGAAAAAATAATAAAGTACCCACGTATCTGTTGAAACGTATTAGAACTCGTTGTGAAATCTCTGAGTATTTCAATAGAAAATAGAAAGTAAATCGATCCCCCTTTTGATAAAACTAAATTAATGATTATGTCTTTTTTGCTTTGATATATAAGTTCAATGAAATTTTAAAAGCCATGAATATTGAAATGTTTTTTGTACGAACTTAAAAAATGCAATGGGAAATATTTATTGGATTTACAGTTAATTTTAACATGCCATGGGTTATACTCCACCTCAGAAGTGTGCACTGCAATGTTTCAACATTAAAAGGATTACACCCCAACAAAGTAATGTGCATTGCAGTGTTCAATGAAATCCTTCAATTTCAAAGTGAATCATCAACTTGTATTTCTTAACCAAACAGCAAAGAAATAGTCATACCCCCTTTTCTTCTTACGATAATCTTTTCAAATATTTTACTGTAATACACATTATTGTAAGTTAGATGCCACAAGCTTTACGTAATATAGTACTGATGATTACATACACAGTTGAGACAGTCAATCCAGTATATAGTGACGTCAAGGCTGCTACTGATACGCCTACCATACAACAAAGTCTTGTTTCTATACTCTTTTCCATCTGCCTATTGCTACTAGGTTTTATTCTTACATAGGCGGAAGGTAATTATTTTGTTCTTTAATATTTTTAATCAACATGACTTAATACCTTCGTTGCTGATCGCTGGCACTACACATGTGTGGTGCTGCCTTTTTTACATCATCATGCACTTAATTTGACTAACGCTTCTTAAAAGATGAAGGATTTATTCAACCAGATAATCTTCCAGTGGCTGAAAGGTGAATAGGAGGAGGGGGGAAAGGGAGATAATTATTTGCTTAAAATGCATCGCTTAATTATATTATCGTTTTTCTTAGACCATTTTTAAATGATTGTTGTCTCATTTGAGACTAACAATACTTTGACCACCGCTTTCTCTGTTCGTCATATCTAACTTCATGTCTGACTAAATATAATCGACTTCCTTTTCTCAAGATGCAGCAGGCTAAATATGCACTAATATCTACTAGTAAACCTACCCACATCAATACCAAACACTATAACAATCTGTCTTGTTTCTATACCGTTCACCATGTAATAATTACTACAAGGATCTGTTACAACATATATATGGCTGATGTCATCTTAATGATTCAAGTGTTCAAAGAAAGGTTGTGGTAGTTCAGGCAGTAGTTCTGTAGGTGCAGTAATCAATTGTGCTGACAGTACACAAATCAAAAATCTCTAGGTAGTTATTATCAGTAGGATCAAGGATTGGCTACACAAGCTTCCTACAGCTAGATGTGGTGACATGTTAGTTGCTACAATAAATGAAGGAAAGGTCAGAATTAAAAAACAAGTAATGCCAGCAATTATTTTCTGACAGTGGAAAACTTTCCTGAGAATTTATGGTATCTTCCAGATGATCAGCACTGACGCCTTCTAAGCACTCAGTATTTACCTCCCTCCTCCCCGTCGTAAGATGTGGCACAAGGCAAGAAGTTGGGGATAATAAGCCAGCATGCAAGATGTGGTGCTCCTTAAAAATTGCTTGAGTTGCCCCATCGGCATTCCTCAGTGAGAGTGCTTCAGACAGTTAGCTATAAACAAACTCCTTCCAAAAGATTGAAGGCAAGGCTTGGGAGGCTGGACTTCATGGAGCTGACAGAACAAAGACCACATCTCAACAGAAAAAAGGCGCAGCCTCTGTCACATTGATTGTCCTCGACTGGTATGCCTGATGTAAGAAAGGGGGGGGCGATATTTACTTCAACCCCCACATCCTATTGTAAGATGTGACACAAGGCCATAAGGTGGGAAGAATAAGCTAACACACATGCACTCATGCCACTTAAAAATTGTCTGAACAGCTCTCTCAGCATTCCCCAGTGAGATCGCCTCAGGAAGTTAGCCATGAACTAATTCTTTCCAAAAGTAGGAAGCTAAGGTATAAGAGAGTAGACTACCAACATATGAATAGAACGAGTATCTCAGTCTGACAGAAAAAAAGCCACCACAATGTCAGACTGATTGTTGAGGACAGATCTTTGAGTGGTACGCTAGGCATAAATAAGGTGGTGACTTTCTTTGCTACTCGTCCACACTAAGCTTATATAGCCAGTTCCTGCCACTGGCTAAGCTTTAGGTGGAACTTGATTAGCCAATACTGCTGCTATGAAGATTATCCACTAGCATCACCATCCCAAATTTGTCTCCTCAACAACAACACAATTACTCAAGAGTAAATAACTCAATTATCTTAATAATAACCTTTTGCCTTGCTTCATCTTCCCCGGTTCTTTCTGTTGTACAATGCTTCAGCTTCCATAACAGGTTCAGGTCTTACAACAGTGACTCTCTCAACGTGACTTATGATGTATCATACCAATATCAGCTCAATAGCCCAACATCTGAAATATATTCTTGCCTACATAAAAATTTCGAAAATAATACTGATATAAAATACATTAGTATATCAGAATAACAAACAGAAAATAGAAATCCTTGATGCTGTATATATAAAAAACAAAAAGTCTACACTTAATAAAATTAATTTCAAATACATTTTAAATGGAGAGAGTTTTTGGCAGAGTGCCAATAGAGGTTATCTGGTGAGCTTTACATAAAGTAGAGGAAAACGAGTGATTGGTGAAGGCTGTTCCAGCAATGTACGGAAATACTCAAAGTCGTGTTAGAATTAATAACACATTTAGTGACAGCTTTAACGTTAAAGTAAGGGTATGTCAGGGTTCGATACTGAGTCTGTTGCTTTTCATTTGTGTTTTAGAAGCATTGTCCAGGGAGTTCCATGTGGGTTTTCTGATGATTTAGTTCTTGCCTGTGAAACAATGGATGACCTATTTGGTTAGTTAAAGACTTGGATGAATAATATGGAATAAAGGTCTGGAAGTGAATATTACCAAGACCAAAGTAATGATCATTGGTTGTAGTGTTGGAAAGCTCATCAAAAGAGGAAAGTTTCTTTGCTCAGTTTGTGGAAAGGGAGTCAAATTCAATTCAATTTTGTGTGGTACCTTTAAGCATTGGGTATACGAGATGTGCAGTGAAATTACTGGTAGGTTGAGAGAAGATAACCAATTTGTCTGCAAAAGTGTAAGACAATGGAGATGGATAAGATCTCAGATGTGGACAAAGTATGTCTGGATGATGAAGCTATTGAGATTGTCAAGAAGTTGTGTATCTGTGCTGATACTATTGGAGCAATGGGTGGAACAAGTGCTAGTGTAATTGCAAGAATTAGGAGAGGATGCAGTAAGTACAGGGAACTCTTGCCATTACTAACCAACAGAGTGTTAACACTGTCGACCAATAGAAGAGTCTATCAGGCATGTGTATGCAGGGGTTAATGTATGGAAGTGAAACCTGGCCAATGACGGTTGAGGACATTAGATGCATGGAGAGAAATGACAGAAGAATGATACAATGGATGTGTAACGTGAATCTTAAACACAGGCTTAGTTTTGATGATCTCAAATAAGATTAAATCTGGATAGTATAGGGAGATGTGTGCAGAACAGGAGACTTTGATGGTATGGCCACGTTAAAAAGAATGTATGTGAGTTCTTGGATTATTTAGCAGTTGAGGTAGTAGATTCAGTTTATAGGAAAAGGTTAAGGAAAACATGAGAGCAGTGATGAAAATGAACTTGAAAGAAAGAGGGATAAATGGAAACTCGGTCAGAGATAGTTTACTTTGAAAGTCAATTCTTAAAGCCATCCAATGCATGCTAGCATGTAAAATAGATGGTAAACTGAATATGATGATGATCTGTTTATATAACATCTACATTCATACTAATGATAAACTTTTGAAGTAACATCATTTTCTAGACGAATTTACTTCCATAAAATATTTAAGCTGCAATAGCCCCAGGAGTATTTAGAACCATAAAAACCATGATGAATTTACTGGTCAGTTTCGACCCTGACACAATGATACTTATCAAGCACAAACAAAATATGTAGACTAAAATTATTTATATTATTCAATATATATATATATATATATATATATATATATATATATATTATAAACAAGGAACAGAGAATCACGAGACAGGGGAAAAATGAGAAGAATCACTTCAAATGTTATTTTTCTTCTCAAAGAAATGTTTAAAAACTATTAGTAAGAGTAAAGGGACAGAAAACACCCTACGATACCTATTAAAATTCTGTACCTACCCTACTCTTAGTCTTTGATCTAAGATCAAAGTGTAGTATCTGTTCCGACGGATACTACACCCCATAGACTGGTATTGTCTTGGCCTTCGGGGCTTGATTCACGCCGGTCTATGGGTTTGTCCTGTGCAGTTCTAGGAGGTTCACCCTCCCAGGCTTTGCCTCCCCTCTTTGGGGAGGAGTAAGTTTCTTGCTTACTGCCTGAGGCGCCCCTTCCGAGGAATGCCGACGGGGCTGCCCAGGCAATTTTTAATGGCCAGAGTGCTCACCTCTCAGGTGCTGGCTTTTCAAACCCCACATTCCCGACCCGACCGTGGGTCACATCTTACTTGTAGGAGTAAGATAAAAACTGGCGTTGTGCCTAACTCCTGGAGAGGAGTAAATAAATACCCTACTCTTAGCCTTTTGGCTAAGATCAAAGTGTAGTATCTGTTCCGATGGATACTGCACCCCATACTGGTATTGTCTTGTCCTTCGGGGCTTGATTTACACCGGTCAATGGGTCTGTCCTGTGCAGTTCTAGGAGGTCCACCCTCTCAGGCTTTGCCTCCCTTCTTTAGGGAGAAGTAAGTTTATTGCTTACTGTCTGAGGCGCCCCTCCCGGGGAATGCCGACGGGGCTGCCCATGCAATTTTTAAATGGCCTGAGTGCTCACCTCTCGGGTGCTGGCTTTTCAAACCCCACTTTCCTGACCCGACCTTGGGTCACATCTTACTTGTGGAAGTAGGATAAAAACAGGCCTTGTGCCTAACTCATGGAGAGGAGTAAATCAATACAAGCCTGACATTAACTCAGCTTTAGTAAACTAATAGATTGCAGTATGTTTGATACAACACGGTTGATTATCTCTGCTGGTTCAATCTTTTATGCTTGCAGACAAGTAGTGAATACTAATTTACCTTCTTTGGGTTATATGAAGATGATGCGATAATCAGAAACTTTTTTGGTCGGTCTTAGGTTTTTCTGGGCAGGACCCTTGTGGTGATTCTACATGGGTATCCACTGTGACCTGGATCATTAGTTTTTGACAATAATTAGCACAAAGATATATTTACTCAAAATATGTTGTTTAATCCCAAGTCTATGGCAAAACTAAAGAGATAAAAAGAGAGTGCTTTAACTACAAGTTTTTACAACCTATATTTTGATATGTCCTATCTTGTTCGCTTCCTTTATTTTACTTCTGAAAATACCCATTTCAACTCTGTGCATGCGTTCATGTGGTTCCATTGCTTTCAGAGCACACTGGCACACATGCATATCCCATCTGAATTTGGATCGCTTTGAACATATGCACCACACACTGGATAAGGCAGGGGAGGCAAGAGCGGTAGCACTAGATATCTCCAAAGCATTTGACAAAGTGTGGCATGAATATCTTCTCAGGAAAATTAACTCATACAGGGAGAATGTTTAATATGATGTTTCTTAACCTAAAAGAAGATACAGATTGTTCTCGATCACCATACACCTAAACATCACATCAATGTTGGTGCATCCCATGGGTCTATAGGTAAACCCATATTATACCTGATTTTCATAAACGACCTCTCTGATGCAATCGTGTCTGAGATGGGCGTACTTGCTGATGATATCATGCTCTATTCCAAATTGCTAGGTAAATTTTCAAGGACAAAGAATCAAAAAACCATGGTTAGAAAGTAATAAAACATATTGTTTTATTGTATGGGCGACACTTTGGTGATCATCTCATCAGTATAACTTTAACCTCTTCCCCCAGCTTTTTAGCTATAGGGTTATCTAAAAGATAGTGTCTATCAAAACAATTCCCAGACTGTTGAGGAAGAGAGATACCAACAAGAAAAGAGAAAGAAATAGAAAGCAAGAGAGAGAGACAGGAAGAAGAGGAAGATAAAACGATAAAGAAAATCTAGCCAAATAAAAAAAAATTTGGTAGGAAAGAAAGCTTTGACCAAAAAGGTACTTAAACAGAAATCTGCTTTTTCTGGATTCAAAAAAGGCGGAATGCAGCTAAAATTACTGATATGTGTATCTATACACACAATAAACATGTACGTAGTATAAGATAAGTCTCTTTATTTCTATTTAAAAATAATAAATGATAAGGAAGTCATGAAACTTATTTTTAGTCATGGAAAAAGAATGTCATAACAGATATATCACAGTTTATGAATTGTTTAATGAAATCAAAGTAGAATACCAATAGTGGTTGTATTTTTTAATGATACATTAGATTTAAATTATAGTTAAAAATCACAAAACTCAAATTCCATTCGAAACATTTTCTTTATGAATTTTGATATAGGTTATATTTATTTACCTCCTCTGGTCCAGAAGGTTAGACACAAAGTGGAGTTTTAAAAAGATAAGCTTATTCTAGCCTACACAATGCCTAAGCAGCTCCATCAGCATTCCTTATTAAGGACACTTCAGACGATTAGCAATAAACAAAGCCTTTCTCAGAGACAAGGTAAATCCTCCTAGACCTGAATAAAGATATACCTCAGTCTGACAGTAACTGATGGACTGATTGTCAAGGAAGTATCCCCGACTGGAATAAATGCTTACTCAAGTTGATTATATTGATTTGTTTAAACATAAATATCCAATTTTGTTCACTTTGACATTGAAAAAAATTGATTTCTAAGGTCATTATCCAAGTAAATTGTAAAATAAATACTAGCCACTTTTCAATTAAAAAATAATATTTGCTGTGAATAATTTGAAAAATTTTTATTAGAAAATCGTTATTTTCTAAAATAATAAGCTAACTCTACAAAATAAAATGTTGTTCACTAAAGCATAAGTATTAGATTTTTATCATTTTCAAACTAGAATTCATACAGTGAAATTTCATAAGTTTATGTACAAATTCCTAAGAAAATGCTGTTCATTTAAAGCCAGAACAACTGAATGTATGTGTGTGATGTTTGTGTGTTCCCTATAGAAATAAAGGTATGATAATCTAAATAAAATTTAAACATGTATTCTTATGTAAAATTTACAAAGGAAGAAAATGAAAGTGTTTCAAATTTCTCAGTGCACCCTAAGGGAGCTATGATGGCATAACCTTATTAAAACTTCAAAGATATCCTATTTTCATGAAATTTATATCATATCATACAATTCACTGAGAAGAAAATGGAAGTGGTCCTGAATCTCAACATTTCCTTCTATGTGTCGAATATCTATGTGATCCCACCTCTAAGTGACCCATTCAGATAGAACCACCTTAAACCTTCAAATTCGTATATCCAAATTTAAAGAATTTTCCAACATGTAAGCTTCTTTTGATTATGGTAGGAGTGGGGCAGTAAAAAGAAAGAAATACCAATTGGTGTTAGGAGCATAGTAAAGAAGTACATAGTAGTGATCTTCATTCAATCTCAAGCAACATCGGGTCTTTCTGCTAGTGTATTATATTTGTATGCATTTTGAAATTGGAATTCAAAGAAGTGTTAAAAAGTAAAGGTTTCAAAAAGTGTTTGCTCGTAACGGTTGAGAACTGACAAATAAAAATTAATTGATCTGAATTACTATACTTGTTATGAACCGTCATTATAAGAAATCAAATTTTGTTCATTCCACTCATCCTTTCATATTCTTCATTATTCAACTGACGATCTATCCATCGAATTACCCTTATCCTCAAGAGGCTTTTGGCCTTGATATTACTCATGAGTAAAAAAAATCTTTTTAGTTTTATTTTGCATTTAATTCAGTAAACATTCAAAGATCAAGGGACGCCTTCCTGTGGCTAACACTTGAATGTCTTATGAGATACATAGAGATTCAAATGTTTAAAGTTTACTTACTCAAGGTTTGAAAAGTAGACAAGTCTTGAGTAAGTAAAGCAGTGAAGAATAATAATTCGCCTATCCCTAATGAACCAATTAATTATGCTATAGATTTTCTGGCAGTTTGTTGGTTTTCATGCGAAGGGTCTGGTCTGGTGCAGCATGCAGCTTAGTGCTGTTTTTGTAGCATCACTATGTGATGCACCACAGGATGCACAATTCCTCATATGAGACAGTGTGTAGCCATTTTGAAGGAATCTTATTTGGGCTTCGAATATTGTTATTTTCAATATTTGGTCAATGTTTACTTGTAGGGAAAAACATCCACATGTAAGTACAAACCCCCGTACAGGAAGGCTGAAGACACTCTAAGATAGTGTTTAGTAGGCATTAAAACTCTCTCTTTGACCAGTAATTGCTTAAATAAGGATGTGAAAAAACTAACCACTCCTCAAATGAATCTATTCTCTCAAGGGTAAGTTGACATCTAAAATAGAGTGAATGCAGGGATTTTGGTCTGCATAATAATAATACAAGAAGTGTTTATTTGCATGTCTTCTAAGGTTTTCTTGTGAATGAGCAGGAACTCACTTTACTAAAATAATTTTTTTTTTTACTTTTGTTCATCCCAAACAAGGCATAAACAGCCACTGAGGCATAAACAACCACTCTGATAGCGGCAGTATGGATGGGGAGTTGAGCAGCAAGATATTTTTTTCCTCATCATATTTAAATTTCATCACATTAGTGTGGTTGGGAAGCAACGAGAGAATTCCAGTCTCAGACAGAAACTAGTAGTAAATCTTCCGCGATCTAAGAATCTCTATAGTGATGGGGTAAGATATTGCTACTAGTCGGGTGGGTCAAAGTAATTACATTGAAGGGGTACACGTGCAGTAAGTTTATTGGAGCACATTTCGTGGATGTACTTATAAAACAAGCACAGGGATGCAATACTACAAAAATGTGATAAGAGCTGGACTTTGACATTTTTTGCATACATATAAAGGGGAGAGTCTAGTAGCTAATGCACCAGCCCAGATGTGGCAATACTTAATGCAAAGGCAAATGGTGCCTTCTAACCTGGTGGAGGAAGCCTACCTTCTTTGCAGCAGACTTGGCAGTATCCTGCATGTACTTATTCCACTTACGGTCAGGCCAAGAAGTTTAAACGTTGGGCTCTCAGGAAGGGTGCTATGGGCCATGAAATTGGTGGTTGGAAATGTAGTATGATAGTAAATTACTACAAGATATATTTCCCTCGTAAGGAGAATATTATGGTTATTTTGGGTTGAACTCTCAAATACGTTATTTTAATTTTTAAAGGTTCATCAGCTTTCTGCAAAAAATATTACTGACGATACTGCTGGAAGAGGAACCAGCGTATAGCTATTATCCATAGCAGTGTGTTTTTGCATGTGTTTTTTTAAACACGATTTTGCTGTAAATGACGAGAAACATATTTCACAGGAAAAAGGTTTCTCTCCAGTGTGTATTTGCATATGTCGTTTAAAATGTGTTTTTTGTGAAAATGATGAGCTGCACACTTCACAAGAATAAGGTTTCTCTCCAGTGTGTGTAAGCATGTGCCTCTTTAAAATATATTTATTTGTAAATGAGGAACCACAGCTTTCACAAGTATAAGGTTTCTCTCCAGTGTGAGTTCGCATATGTGTTTTTAAAATATATTTCTTTGTGAATGATGAGTTACAAACTTCACAAGAATAGGGTTTCTCTCCAGTATGAGTTCGCATGTGTATTTTCAAAACAGTTTTGTTTGCAAATGAGGTGCCGCAAACTTCACAAGGATAAGGTTTCTCTCCAGTATGTGTTCGCATATGAACTTTTAAATAAGCGTTTTCTATAAATGATGAGCCACACACTTCACAGAAATAGGGCTTCTCTCCAGTATGAGTCTTCATATGGGTCTTTAAATAAGATTTTCTTGTAAATGATGAGCCACACTCTTCACAAGAATGTTTTTCGCCAGTGTGGGTTTCCATGTGTGTATTTAAAATGCTTTTTGTTGCAAATGATGAGCCACACACTTCACAGGAATAAGGTTTCTCACCAGTGTGGATCCGTACATGTGATCTTAAATGATCTTTTCTAGTAAATGAGGACTCACACACTTCACAAGAATATGGTTTTTGACCTGTGTGAGTACGCATGTGTATCGTTAAATAAGATTTTGTTGTAAATGATGAACAACATATTTCACAAGAATGTGGTTTCTCGCCAGTGTGAGTTTGTATATGTCGCTTTAAAACAGTTCCATTTCTAAATGATAAGCCACACACTTCACAAAAATAGGATTTCTCTCCAGTATGTGTTTGCATATGTATTTTTAAATGAGACTTTTCTGTAAATGACGAGCAACAAACTTCGCAAAAATAAGGCTTATATCTAGTGTGACTTCGCATGTGTGTATTTAAATTATCTTTCCGTGTAAATGTTGATCTGCACTCTTTGCAAGAATATGGTTTTTCTCCACTGTGTGTTTCCATGTGTTTAGTTAAAATAAATTTTGTTGTGAATGATAAACCACATTCTTCACAAGAATATGGTTTTTCTCCGGTGTGTATTCTCATGTGTGAAGTTAAGTTATCTTTTCTTGTAAATGAGGAGTCACACACTTCACAAGAATATGGTTTCTCACCAGTGTGGGTCCGCATGTGTATCTTTAAATAAGATTTTGCAGCAAACGCTGCATCACATACTTCACAAGAATAAGGTTTCTCTCCGGTGTGTATTTGTATGTGTCTCTTTAAAACCGTTCCGTTTGTAAATGATGAGCCACACACCTCGCAAGAATATGGTTTATCTCCTGTGTGTTTTTGCATGTGCACTTTTAAGGAAGATTTTGTTGTGAATGATGTATCACACATTTTACATGAAAATAGTTTTTCTAGTGTTTGTATTTGCATGTGTCTGCCAAAATGCCTTTTCTGTGAAAATGAGAAACACACTTCACAAGAAAAAAGTTTCTTTCAGAATGAATGTAGTTGCTAATGATGAGTCACATACTTCACAAGAAGTAGGTTACTCTCTAATAATTTTTAAAATAAAATATTTATGTCAATAACAAACAAATTTTACAAGAGTAGTTGTAATTGCCATGTTTGTCTAAAGATTGTGGATGTAAATGAAGAAGCACACACTTTACAAGAAATCTGTTCTTCTCTGCATTGGTTTATCATTAATTCTTTTAGGGAATAATTAGCTTCATGCATTAGAGAATAAGTGTCTCTCTTCAACATTGCATTGCAATGGAAAACAGTTGAAATTTGTATTTCTATTCCATATTTGTGCAGACAAGACATCCATGTTCTTCTATTGAAACGGTTTCCTGTGAATGAACAAAAGGTTTTATTTAACAATCCATACATTAAGTAAAATATAAATCAGACATACATTAAAACCAAATATTAATTATAAAAATGTTTATGTACAGAAGTGTTTGACAATAAGAATATGTTCCCCCATATGTGTGTGTCAATAAGTTGACGTGAGCCACTCATCTCTCTTACTAATGGCCATTAGGAGCCATCGGTACAGAACCGCCTTCAAACTTCAACTACTTACAGTCGATTTTAGTGAAATTTAAGACAATAATTCAGAGAATTTTCTGGCATTTCACCTTCTTCTGACTTATATTAGAGGATGAAAGAGGAGAAAAAACAAAAAGTAATATGGTGTTATGAGCATAGTGAAAAATTCCACAGGAGAAAAAGATCCTTATTCAATCGTGAGCAACGTTGGGTCTTTCAGATTATAATTCCTGACTATTTCACCAATTTCACATTTGGAAGCCATACTGAAAAGAAGTATAGATTGTTAATTATATTTGATAAACGGCTTCTGTTTATTATGAACGAAATGATGAATTACTTCTCTTCTAAGAATTATATAGTTCATCTATAGAAGTAAAATAAGGTTAAAACAATGATGAAGTAGAAATCATCCACTAACACCAAACACCAATTCTAAGTTTAAGGTGGCGATTAATATCAGAATCAAGATTCTAAATTCGGTTTAACCTCCTTTTACAGAGGTGGCAGTTTCAACGATTTCATTGTGTGGAGGATAAATGTTAATAAGAATGCAATAAGATGAAATAGTAAACAAATTAAATAAAACGATACAAAGAAAAGATGCAGATATAAATTATATGAAATATGAAAGGAATGAGAACAAGAATAAAAAGAGCACATGGTGTTCTATACTAGAGGTCAATTTATGCGATAGAGGCCGATTAAAATAGGTAAATAAAATACTAGATACCAATTCATGGAGAAGCTGAGAAGCATAACGATAGAAAATGTTTGATTTTAAAGAAATTAGGTTAACTATATTTAAAAATAGATACAATAACATTTTGACCCATTGCTGAGTAGATGATGTGTTTAAAGATAAACAAATGAAAATACATATTTTCGTTGTAGAAACTGATAAGTATTAAACACGACAAATTAATGTAATTAAGATGTTTGTAAAAAGATATGATCCACATTTAGAACATCATGATAATATGCAAATTGAGACATAAATAAACGTTCACAAAACTTTTGTTTTAAAATTATCCTTATTCAAGAATAATTAAGATATAGCAAATTTGGATAAGGGCATGGGAAGGACATGGAGTTAAAATATAAGGATTATATTGTAATATGCACTGTGATTTATATACATATATATATACACATGTATGTATATATATATATATATATATATATATATATATATATATATACAATAATATTTTAATAAATAAATATTAAATATTTAAATACCTAGAGACATCGATGTTTCATGCTAATGCAATCTTCAGTCTAGGAACTAATTCCTGACGGTCGGTGGGCGCGAACCCCGAACACAAATCGCCACTGATTCGTAGTCGGTGATCTTAACCAAAGGGCCATCGTCAATTAGTTAGTAAATATAGAGTAACTTTAACTGTAAATAGCGACACGTGGCCGTCATCTACAAGGCAGCCAGAGTGATCTTACGAAACGGTGTTCGGATCGCGCATATAGCTATTAGTACTGCTTGTTATTAAAGCTACTCGAAAGTGCCCAGCCCTTGTGGGGAGGGATACTTGCAATTATCATAACATATTTTTATATAACAAAATTTTAGAAGCTAAACAATTTCTTTATTTACACCAGAAATTTGAATTGAAACAATTATTTAAAATTCCCCCTACTACCAAAACATAGTAACTAATTAAAACTTAAACCAATATCACCTAAAAATACTTATATGGAGTCCAGGGTTGGAAGCAGGACTTCTTTGTTTCCTAATTTTTTTCCGAGTGCTGGAACATGGGTTCTATTTGTATATGTTAATAGTGTCTATTAAATTAGATAAATTGTGTGAATTTCCAAATTACCTTTTCAAAAAGTTTGATCTACAATCTTAACATTTTGTTTTAAAATTGATGCATTATTTGTTATGAAATAACATATTGTCATTCGTCCTGGAGAAATCAAATATTTCTCAATTATTTGAACAAACAATGGAAATCGCTAACTGTGAAATTTATCCTCTTAATTTTTTGTGGTTCTTGTAAGCATTGGGTACACAAGAAGTGCAAAGTGGAATTACATGCTGCTTGAGCGATGTGTGCAAAACATATAAGACAATGTAGACGGATGAGAACTCAGATGTGGAAAAAGTATATTTGGATGACAAGGTTATTGAGGTTATCCAGAAGATATATTACCTTGGTGATACCATTGGACCAAAAGGAGGAACTACTGATACCAAGATTTAGGATTAGATGAAGTAAGTTCAGAGAACCTGCCATTATTAAACAGCAGAGCATTTCCACTGTCAACTAAGAAAAGAGTCTAGCAGGCATGTGTGAACAGTGTGATGTATATGAAAGTGAAAATTGGTTAGTGAGGGTTGAAGATGTGTTGCATGGAGAAAAATCACATGAGAATTATATGATGGATGTATAATATGAGTATCACAGGCAGCCTTAGATCTGATGACCTCAGAAGATTATATTTGGAGAATTATAAGGTGTGTTCAAAGCATGAGACTTTGTTGGTTTAGTCACATTGCACGAATGGATAAAAGTTCTTAAGTTACTAGATGTAGAAGAGTTGAGGTAGCAGGTTCAGTTGGCATGGAAAACAATGAAGGAAGTAGGAAGGATTGATTTGAGAGGAAGACCTGGGTAAAGTAGGTTAGTTTGGAAGTCAACTTCTAAAAATTGTTCAATACATTCCAGCATATGAAACAGACGTTACACTGAATATGTAAATGATGATGATCACAATCACTAAAATATAAAAAATGAAATATCATGTTTCTCCAATTCGGCAATTAATTAGGCTATTAATAAATGGAGACAAATAATAACAAAACTGTATCTTCATCAAATTCTGTTGTATTTGTATTATTTGGAGATTAGGATTGATAATTTGGATTATTCCGACTACTTTTCTCATCTTGGAAGTTATTCTCACAACATTTTGTCCAATGTAACCTCCAACGTTCTCCAGATGCATTTTGTCCATATGTACCATAGTGCAATAGATAAAATGCTAAATAATAACTAGTTCGAACTGACAGTCTTCTGGAGGTTGAAGGTTCAATCTTCAGGACATGCAATACTAAGAATATAATTAAAAATTACTTTTACTCAGTCATGGTTGCAGAAACGAGAAGAATCTACCTCCATGGACCAACAAAATTCCATACTGATTGCTGAATTCAACAAGATGCACGTGAAGAAAGTCAGAGATTATATTGACTGAAACGTTGTCAGAATAACATCCAACATGAGAACAAGATGAGAATCTTCATCTAAAAAATTCTGAAACAATTTTGTTGCATTGTTTATCAAACATTAACTATGTGGATGTTAGCCAAATATATATATACAAATATTAACAAATACAATGTCCTTGGGATGACATTTAACACCAACCAGTACCTGACCTTTTGGCTAAGTACAAAGTATAGTATCTGTTCTGATACCACACTTTATCTTTTTCGTCCTCGGTCAGTTAAGGAGAAATCCTTCTAGAATGAGGAAATTTTTGTTTCAATCAAGAGTACCTCTTTTCAAGGTGCAGGATTTTTACATTAAAAACGAACTTATGTCCAACTCTGCCCTTGTGGGGAGGCAAGTAAATAGGAACAGCAACCAGTGGTGAGGCCCCATTTTTGGGGAGTGTGAAGTCACCCCTTAATTACCATTGATCCATGTTCGCTCTGGCTTGAAGTGGTAATGTCTCATCTATGAATTGAATAGGATATGTCTAGAGAATATACATAACTTTGATCCTGAATAACTAAGAAAGAAAACCCCATAAATAAATAACTGAAGATATCAAGAACTTGAAGAAAAAAACATTTTAATTAAAAAATATTTTTTTTTATTAAAATGACTTGGTTCAAGGTTGATATATGCTGGTGAAGCAGTTTCTTTTTAAATAACAAATAGAAAATAGCAGATGTCCCTTACCTGAAATTTGTGAGAGGTGATTTCTTCATTCCAATAAGCCAGGTTGCAATAAAGTTCAACATTTGTAGTTTTCTCAGCTTTGTAGAAAAAAGAAAGAAAAGAGCTTAGTCCACACTGTTTTTAGGCTAGTAAAAATGAGACATGATCTAAAAGTTGGACTAAAATAGTATTTAAGCTGATATATCAAACTTTGATTCTGACTAACATATTACCAGTTACTGTTGTATGGTCATATTTAGCCATCAAGTCAGACATACTGCTCTCACAGATATCAAACATCCTCGTCCCTCCGACCTTATCTATTTTGTGATCAAGGATGACATTGCAATCACCCTGTGACAATAAAGAACAACACCTACTGGCTTATAAGCAGATGCGATGCTCCACATATCGGGGGATTCTATTTGCAAAGGTGACTATTTGTAGATGCAGCTGATTAGCATATGTGGAAGGTGCAGCTGATTAATATATACTGATGTAAATGGAAGGAAGAAAATAGAAGACGACAGTTGGAGCTGGAATAGCTAAGAGAGAACATTGAGGTTGAAGTTTGAAGTTTTGAGATTGATTAGTCCGTGTTCATCGCGGTGATGTTAACAAAGAGTACCTCTACCTTCATTACTGGATTACAAGCTATTTCGGCCTAAAATAGACAGCCGTTTCGACTTAAAGATCATTCCTGAGTTTGATGGGACTGAAGAAGTCATTGAATAGTTTAAGAAAGTGTAATTAGTGTGTGAATAAACTAGAGTGAAGTGGCTTGATTATGTCACCCCATTTCAGCTAACAGAGTGGGCATTTGCAGTTTACTAACAACTGACTAACGATAAATCCAATGCAGCGCAGATTAAAGAAGCACTTTTTACTACCTTTGCCGATGACAGATTTACAGCATATGAGAAGTTTGAGGCACGTGTGTTGCATCCAGGTAAGACCATAGATGTGTATTTGGCAGATTTGCTGAAACTGTTAGTCCTATTTGGAGAAATACCAGATCTTGTGATGGTGTGCATATTTATACAAGGGCTTCCTGAGCCTTTGAAAAGGTTGTTGTGGTCCTCCTCCAGAGTGGATGAATCAGTCAACAACCTGTGGACATGGTTTGATCTGATTATAAGTATTATTAGTTAGGGTTAGGGTTAGGGCTGGAGTTAGGGTTAGGGCTGGAGTTAGGGTTAGGGCTGGAGTTAGGGTTAGGGTTAGGGCTGGAGTTAGGGTTAGGTTTAGGGCTGGAGTTAGGGTTAAGGTTAGGGCTGGAGTTAGGGTTAGGGCATGAGTTAGGGTGGGTTTTTTAATTAAATAAACACGTAGAAATTTAGCCAATTTGGGGTGGGGGGATATTTATTTATTTAATAAAAACACGTAAAAATTTAGCCAATTTAGTTTTCTGGTTTTTTTTGGAGGGGGGGAACTCAAGTCAAAGTTTGTCCCCCCCCCCTCCCAAAAAAACACAAAAATCGCTAAATTTTTACGTGTTTTTATTAAAAATTAAAGTTGGTTACATGTCTCGTTTCACGCTAACTGGCCAGGAAATGGGTGCTCATTTTACGTTAAATTTATAACGGAAAGTGAACCCCCACTCTAAAATCTTTAATTTTTTTTTTTTTTAATTCCATCTTTGCGGATATTTTTTTAGGCTGTTTACACGTATTTGCATAAAAAAAGTAGGATTTGAACTTTTTTAAGGGGTAAACTGCGCTGGGAAAGGATAGTAAAAATTTACCGTTTTTTTTTTAAATTCAACTTAACAATAATAAATTCAGAGATAAATCTTACAGTCAGTTTCCGCACTTTAAAAGTATACAGGTCAGTAGAAAATTAAATTTTAATCGATTTGGTGAAAGTTATTACTTATAATTGTTTTCTTTCTGTAATTTCTCGGTTGTTAAACATACTGCATGATTACCTAAAAATGAAATTACATTGGAGGCACAAGTGCAGCAAATTCGTCTGAGCACATTACATAGAAGTACTTGTAAAAAAAAGCACAGGGATGCAACACTGCAGCGATGGGATAGGAGTTGGAGCTTGGCAGGCAGTGTGAGACCTATAAGGTTAGAGAGTAGTGATTGGTGCACCAGCCCAGATGTGGCAACAATACTCCATTCACGGGTAAATGATGGATTTAAAGAGCTATAGGATACTGGCAGATGTGAGAAGTTTTCTAGCCTGGTAGAGGAAGCCCACCTTCTTTGCAACAGCCTTTGCAGTATCTTTTATGTATTTATTCAAATTTATGTTACTTGTGAATGTTAGGCCGAGCCGTTTAAACGTCAGGAAGGGTGATATTCAGTGATTGGAAAGGTTTCTTATGGCAGCTAAAGAAAAGGAGCTTTGTCTTTGTAATATTGAATCCATTTTTTGGAACTATTTTACTACAGACTGGAGATAATTTTCTAAGGATTCAGCCATTGCCTTGGATATGTGTGCGTTGTATTTGTCCGCATATCGAGAATAGCGTGTGCTGTTGTAGCAGTCATAAAGTAGATTTACTTTGTATTCCGTATCAGTGTCCCTGTGGGCTGGTTTGGCCAATGAGCTCGCAGGGTGCATTGATATCATTAATTCCCTAAGGGACTACTTGAGCTCCCTTAGACGATGATCAGATGGTACCCTGGCACCAGCCAGGAAGGATCGCATCAGCCTCTCTACTGCCTCCTTGTCCACTGGACAATCACGGCGCCTGCTATCTTCGCCTGAAGATATTCAAACTTCTTCTTTCGGACACTGTCCTAAGTTTATTCCACCTATACCCCAAAAAGTATAGCTAACCTCAAATATACAAATAACCCCCTTTCGTTTGTAAAAAAGGTTCCGTTTGTTTCGTTAATTCATTTTAAGATATAAGATAATAACTCAATTCTTACACTGTAATCAGCAAATATACTAGTTTCGGACGCGATTGCATAAGGGATGTTGTTTATAAAAATCAGGAATAATAAAAAGGTCCACGTATCGATAGATATGGTGCACACCCGCATTAAAGTGATGTTCCACTCTAAAATCTAAAATATTTTCTGACTTAATTTTTTAAATTCTTCCAGGTATTTTCAGTGTGTTGACGTGTAATCGTACGAAATAAAAATAACTCATTTATAGTGTTTACATAAGAGCGGGGGGGGGGGTAAAATTTTACCGTTTTTTTTTGTTTTTTATTACAAAATTCATAATATACAAAAAAATGAAGTCGTCGATAATTTAATAATATAATTGGAATTTTTCAAAAACAAAACTTCATATTTATAAAGGTTGAAAAGGATATAATTTTAATTCAGTACAAGAAATACAATTAAAGTCAAAATTTGGTCGAAACTAAATGCAATGGGTGACATATTCAAACGATACCTATGCTACAATTGAACCTAATTTTCGGTAGTGATTAGACTTACCTTTATGTATTTCTTACGTCTTAGTTGTTTCTCTGCAAAAAGGGAAATTAATAAAATAATCAGATGTTAATTAAAGTAAAGGTTTTACAATTATAGTCTTTAGTCAGAGATAAATTATTTTTTCAAAGAGTCAACAAGGGAGATAATTCAGTATAAGACAATCCTACGATTTTACAAATATTTTTAAAATATTTTATCATATTAAAATAGAGGGTTTATTGAAGCGGTTAGCTCCTAAAATGACTGGAAAATTTGATCGTCTCTTTCTAAGGACGGTGACAGGGCAAATTAATCCAAATATATTGAGTGATTATTGCAGATTTCTTTCTTTATTTGTCATTTTACAAATATTAATTTGTTTTCTGATGTTCGCGGATTATTTTGCAGACAAATATTAATTTGTTTTCACAAATGTTAATTTGTTGCAACCCGGACTTAAGGTTAATGGTAGGGTTAAGGGAGAGTTTGTTTTGTCTTATTTTGTAAGAAACAACTAATAACAAATCAATATTTGCAAAATAAAATAAAAATAGAAAGCTGACAACTTAATACGGTACATTAATTTGTCCTATCATCGCTTGCCAAATCAGATAAAGATAGTCAATAAAATTTGGCAGCTATTTGAGGAGCTAACCGCTTCAATATAACGAAAATAGCTACATAACTATATAGATAATTGGTTACCCAGAATAACAGAGACATGGAAAAAAATAAGACAAACTGAGAAATAGCTGTATGATTTACGTACACGTGACGGAGCATGGACGGCGGCACCGGGGGGGGGGGGGGGGCTCAAGCCCCCTCACCTTTTGACTTGGGCCCCCCACATGAATAATTAAGTTGATATGCATGTGTTTAATTTTATCTAATTAGCTTATCTATTAATTGATTGTTAGTCTTGTATTGTCATCATTACAATATAAGACCAACAATCAATTTTATCTAAAATTTGGCAAAAACCAAGCGAAATGGATGAGTTTTTGTTAAAGGTCCCGATTATATAGGTATATTTACGGACTTTCATTTTCTTCTCCAAAAAATCGACACCCCGAAGCAAGACACGTGAAACTTGAATTAAACTGATTTTTGCATTTCTTTAGTTTAGCTGTGAATCACAATTTATTTGCTTTCCTTTTTTGAAGACAGCGGCAGACAATCAACCGGAATAGCAGAATTAGGAGTGTTTATACAAAATCTTCTTCTTTTCTTTTTTTATATATAAAGTAGAGAGGATTTTTCCCCTGTACATATTTGCTTCATAGGAAAATAACCCCATCCATCACAGGCTACTAAACTCACCAATTCATTACGCTTATTAACTCGAGCGTGTTGTAGTAAATTTTCATTATTTTTCACCAACAAACACTAAATATTACATTTGGCCCACCATCTCCGACTATCCGCCAAACCAACTCCATATAGGTGGTAGCAAAAACTTTTCTCCCTAACAATTCTGTACTGTCACTCCACTCATCGACACCGGGAACTAATAAACACAGTTTAATTTTCACAAAAGACTCCGTTCTCATTTATTATTTGCCTGGTATTAATTTACTACATAATATAAAGCAATATGCAAAGACTTAATGACCGCTCCCTTTCACTCCGATGATTTTCCGTGCATATCAGATTACGTTATTTCTATTTCTACCTATGACATCTATATTTATATTCATTCCGGATTAATTGGATGATAGCTCGGGATTATCATAATCCATGGTTTAGCCTTCTCATCGACGAAGGCAATTCTGAGATGAAGCATTATCTCGATGCCCAAGTTTTTCAATGCTTCCACATGCACACATTTGTTTGTGACAGACTGGGTGCTAGACAGGATGATGTTGGTGTTACTCATGAACGTTTCAAAATTTTCGCGATCGATGCTGTTACGGATGAGAGAACATCCGTAAAAGCGATTTTGAGGGCTGAAAAATCTGTTGCAAAGCGGACCATTATTTGTATTTCCTCCACTCGCACATGGTGCATCCATTAACATACCAGTGATTTTTCGGATTTCATCGATACAATATTTTTTTGCATTGTTGAGGATCCGCATAATATCCAAAGTTATTCATTCCATCCTCCCTCCAGTCCTTCTGTCCACAGAACAACCGATACAGTATCTTTTGAGCAAAGTCCAATGAATGCAATTTGAAGTGAAGAACAGAGAAACAATGCAAGTCTGCCTAGTTAATACGCTTTCAACGAGCTATTCCAATTCCAATACATACATTTATACTTTTATACTTAATACATTTAAACTTTTATACTTTTTACTTTTGTACTTTTATATGCACCTTGTCAGTTAATACTTTTAACTTCATGTATTCTCTATATTTGATAAACCAATTGATTCTGTAATTTTGTTATTTTTACTAGAAGCGACTTGCTGATATGTTTCAAATGAGCCATCAAGCAGTGTCAGAAAACCATTTCATGTCTAGATTAAGTCCAAAAAGGTGTATTTGGCCCAAAATGACCAAATATGGTAATTTGTGCCCAGACCCCTCCAAATTGAAATTTCTGTTTGTTCTTTTTTCACCAGAAGCGACTTGCTAATATGCTTCCAACAAGATCTCAACCACAATCAGAAGATCATTTCATGTCTAAATTATGTCAAAAAAGGTATTTTTTGGTCCAAAATCCCTAATATGGTAGTTTAGGCCCATAAGCAAAAAAATTTAATTTTTTTAATGTTTCTTCATGTATCACCAAGAGTATTCCATTCCGCTTCTAACGAGCCATCAACCACTACCAGACGATCATTTTAAATCAAAATATGCCCCAAACAGTGATTTTTTTCCAATACGCCCAAATAAGGTAATTTGAATCCAGACGCCAAAAAATTTAAATATTTTGAATTTTTCTTTTTCTATCACCAAGAGAATTCTATTCCGCTTCTAACGAGCTCTCAACCACTATCGGACGATCATTTTTAGTCAAGATATTGAATTTATTCGCATATTTGGCATTCTGGGCGCAATGTGGGCCGGACCCTCCCACCACTTTTTAATAGGAACCCCCCACTTTTATAACTGTCCTGCCGGCCCTGATGAATATATCATATACCAAAAATCACCTAAATTAATCAAGTAGTATTTTTATTTTATAAAAGAAAATCAAATTTTATTGATAAATGAATTAGGTTTAAATATCCGTGCCATATTGGCCATATTCAAGGGAGATATCCAAACTTTTACAAACTAGAGAAATAAAGTCTGGAATTTTTTGTGTTAGCTCCCTTAGCTCCCTTGAATATGGCCACTAATGGCACCGATATATCAACATTACCCGCTTATCTATAAAATTTGATTTTCTTTTATAAAATAAAAACTTGATAAATTTTTGTGATTTTTGGTATACCATATATTCATTCCGTCACTGGAACGTAAATCATACATATACTTCTCAGTTAGTCTTATTGTTTCCCCTATGTCTCTGTAATTCTGGATAGCACCAGATAATTTACAAAGAATGCTGAAAGAAATATCAAATAAACATTTTATATTGACACAGGGAAATTGGGAATTGGGGCCCCAAAATTATTTACCCACATCCCACTAGCATGTTAGAAGGGGGGGGGTGAACTCACCCAACTAGGGGGCACTCTAGGAAGATGCAAAATCTTTCGTGATTGGATCTGTAGGCATTCCCTGGTATTGGCACCTCAGGCGACCGACGATAAATGAACCCCCCCCCTCCAAACCTGAGAAGACGGCCCCCTAGAAGCGAACACTAACAAAATCATTATTCTGATCCACGTGTTGAGGCCTCAGCAAGCCAGATCCCTGTGCCAGAATCAGTTTGGAAGAAACAGATACAACATTCACAAACAAAAAATGAATAATAAAAGAAACA